>OZ018321.1:190131484-190653984 GCA_963969495.1 Ceratothoa steindachneri | reverse complement strand
TGCTTAAATAGCACCATTTGGTGATAACTGCAATTTTCAGCATGATGTCGCACCTTATCACAAAGGAAAAGCAATACCAAAGTTCTCTGCTGAAAATAATATTTGAAACCAAAAAGAGAATTTGTTGGCGATAATCAAACTGGTGGTTGATAAACAGAAGCCACCCCATTGTAATCAGTTGCGGAATTTTATTGGACAAAATGGAGAAAATATCACTTAAGATATCATCACATATTTGGGCTCCAGCATCCCTAAATGAATTGAAGCAGTCCTGAAGAATGAGGGACATCATTTTAAATATTGACAACGTGCATCAATTCGCTGTATTATTCATAAAATGACTTTGGGCTTATTTTTTTTTTATATATTTCACCTTCAAATCACGATAGAAACCTACTAAAACAAATGCAACGTTTGCTTAGTTATATTAATTTTCTTTTATGAAAATGATCGGAGTCTAAAAACTTTTGCACATAAATATATATATATATATATATATATATATATATATATATATATATATATATATATATATATATATAATATATATATATATATGTGAAAAACTCACAAAGTAGGGCGTGGGTAGAGCAAAAAATGCAAAGAATCCCACAGGAAAATGAAAGGCGGATTCCAAGTACTTTCGAACTTGTTAAGTTCGAAAGTACTTGGAATCCGCCTTTCATTTTCCTGTGGGATTTTTGGCATATATATATATATATATATATATATATATATATATATATATATATATATATATTCTTAGGATTTTAGACCCCCCTCCCTACTTAACATTTTGGGTGCAATAATGTTTGCGCTTCTCAATCTTTCTTCCCTTTTAGATATTTGAGAGATGTCATGGAGAAACTCCCCCACTTTTATTATTTATGATTAAAAGGATCGGAAAAAATGCTCCACCACAGATCAATTTAATTCCAAATTTGCAAAAAAAAATACATTTGTTCATCCCTAATTTAATTCTCTTTCCCTTCTCTTTATGTTCTTTATTATTAGACATAACCATGAAACGCTTCTTTCATTCATATTGCCACTATCTCCAATATTTATCTTGAAATTTCGTTATGCCCCACAAAAACAAAGCGTGGCTTCCCAAACAAAATTTCTGAGGCTCAGTTTATTTGCCCTTGAAGGCCAGACGTAACGCCTTCAGCTATATTTTGACGAAGAAATGACGAAACTTAGAACCACATATTTAGGGCACTGGCTTATGTGCGCTCAAATAAATAAATAGTTTTGCTCTTGAGTCGCCCCTTCCCACTCTGGCCATCATAGGATAGCCGGAGGGGAAAGGGGGGCAGGACTCGGCGAAACTTTCACTTCCCACCTTTCATTTCATTTCATGTCTCCGCCGTCCAAGGAAAGAAGCCCTGAGAGAGGCATAAACTTACCATCAATAAAGGTTTCGCCTATATCCGGATTCGCTCGAAGGATATTTAATAAAAATAAAGACTAAATTGTAATAAATAGCAAAAACGTAGCCCGCAGTGGGGAGATGGGTGAAGAAAATAAACAAGAAACGAGAGAAGTTGAAATAATGATAAACTCTCCCGAAACTGAAAGAACAAATAGACACAATAAAGACTGCGGATCCAAATAAACAAACTTAGACACATATTTAGGGCGTTACATTATTTAATGGGATTAGCCATAATTCAAATAGGCAGATAAGGATTAGACAACCGTTTATTAACAAACTTACCCAATAGGAAGGTTTTTTTTTTAATTTTAGGAGCCATTCTGGCGATTGCCTAGTAGGGTCAAAAGTCTCCGTAATCACAAGTAAAAACACCTCCCCCGCAAAAAAACAGGCTAAGGAACAAGCAAAAAAAAAACAAAATAAAAAGATAAGAAAAAAAACAGCTTGAAGAACCGTCCATAAACTCAAAATCGTAACTAAATTACTTTAGGCGACAACATAGAATGATAAAATAATATGTATTTTGTTCGCCTACCATTCACTGCTACCACGCCTAGTACTAAAAAGGATTTGACCTCTACAGCACTACCTTAAATTCGCCATGCTCGCTAAGGCAGATCATACATCCTTGGTGGAGTACCGATCCGACTGTTCCAGGTTCAATACAGAATAATCTTTATCCACAAATCCTCCAAATACTTGTCGTGGTACGGACTACGGTAACAATGGTAGATAAAAACTACACGAATGAGATAGTAGCGACTCTTAAGTAGTGACGAGAGTACGCGGTGTCACATATAAAAATGTTTACTCTTAGATCTCACAAAGAGGAATTCTGAGTCGCTGAGCTCTCGCTCGCCCAGTGGATACGGCATTGGACTTCTAGCGTCGAGGCACGGGTTTGATTCCACCGAGCACGGACACAAAACTTCCAATGGCGTCACGAGCTGGCTGCCCATTGACGGATACGCCAATCGTAACATCGCTATCGTTCCCTTCCCGTCTTCACAGCCCAACATACCCACTCTCTCATATGTTCCGAAAACATACTTGATACAATACACGTATCATTTATAAGAACATAAGAAAATAAATGGTCACAAAAGAGCTAATCAATTGTCTATACGAGGCAGCTCCTGCTCCCTTCACTAAGTTCAATCCCACTTAGCATCCTCATCCATAAATCTATTCAATCTATTCTTAAAACTCCGAAGGTAGGACACTTCTATCAACAAATTCGTCAATAATAATAATAATAATAATAATGGATCTATTTTGACTTGTGCGCCCAATTCGTGTTAAGAAAGAGGAGATTTGCGACTGTTACATATATAGTTGTTTGGTCCTTCATTAAGGAACCGGGTTATAACCAGAGTGAAGGATCGAAGCGTCGTAGATATGAGCCCCCCCTCCCCACTGTCACATAAAGAATTTGGATCCTACTAGACCGGTTTCGATCCCTTAAAGAGTAGCCAAGTATGGCGAGTCTGACAGAGCTCCCTAAGATTACTCCTGGGGCTGGGAGGATATGCATCAAACTCCGTCCCGAGCAGATGTGTAGAATTAAGGCCCGTCTCGAAAGGCCGCGCTTCGGGACCGATCCATTGAGACCATTTGAGAAGAGAATTTCAGCCCTAATTTAAAGATACCGGTTGAGAAATCGACGAGAAGTGGCAACAGGGGCGGCTGGTCGATGGGGGCCAACTGGTTGTGGCGCGAAGGTGGACCATCCTGAGAAATGGGGTCGTGGGGAATGAATGGACCACGCCCGTCAACCTGTCTTCGGCGGGAACAGGAATAGGCGGATGGAATTGGGTGGTGACTTCGCTAGAAATCCTATCGCTGTCATGATTTTATTACAAGGTAATAAGGAAAGGAGAAGTCTCTAACCAACGAGGGCATTTATATTAAATTACTGAATGGACAATGTAGGTTTTTGTGTTTTAAACAACTTCGCTTGAGTGATGGGTAAGAAAAAATAGAATCCAACGAGGAAAATTGATGGCAAAGTTACAATGGCAAACTTCGTCTACCCCCCAAAATTAGGCAAGTGAGGGAAGGAGTATCCGAGCACTTCAGGAATAATTTTGTACCAAATGAGTACAAAAGAGAAAAATCAATACCCTTTGGATAATTATTATTATTGAATGATGCCCACCAGCTGGGCTTCTTTTTCATGAAGACAAGTCCCTGGTTGAAGCCTCAGGTACTGGAAGTCCCCTGCCCTATGGATACATTATTTGAATCCCTTTGTGCCTTCGATTTATTTTTCATTTCCTCTTACTTCACCACTTTTTAATACAAATCTCTCCTCAAAAACATTCTAGCAGATATACCGTCGTGATACTTCGTGGGCACTTGGCGCATTCATATCATAAACGTCATTCATTTCTATCTATCCTATCTTTTACTCAAACATCTTCACCACTTTTGCTAGCCCAATCCCCGCCTTCCATAACGTATTCACCTTTCTTTCCAACAATGACAAAATTACACCACGGTGGAGATGTTTATCAGCCACGATTTCGCAGGAAACATTTCTTAAAAACGATTTAGATTATCTCGAGTAATTTGCATTACGCGTTTATCAGGTCTTAAACTTCTTTATTTTTTCCTGGGTAATTTGCATTACGCGTTTCTCAGGTCTTAAACTTCTTTCAATTTTTCCTGGGTAATTTATATTACGCGTTTATCAGGTCTTAAACTTCTTTAATTTTCTGGGTAATTTGCATTACGTGTTTCTCAGGTCTTAAACTTCTTTAATTTTTACTGGGTAATTTGCATTACGCGTTTCTCAGGTCTTAAACTTCTTTAATTTTCTGGTAATTTGCATTACGCGTTTCTCAGGTCTTAAACTTCTTTAATTTTCTTGGTAATTTGCATTACGCGTTTCTCAGGTCTTAAACTTCTTTAATTTTCTTGGTAATTTGCATTACGCGTTTCTCAGGTCTTAAACTTCTTTAATTTTCTTGGTAATTTGCATTACGCGTTTCTCAGGTCTTAAACTTCTTTCAATTTTTCCTGGGTAATTTATATTACGCGTTTCTCAGGTCTTAAACTTCTTTAATTTTTCTGGGTAATTTGCATTACGTGTTTCTCAGGTCTTAAACTTCTTCAATTTTTTCTGGGTAATTTGCATTACGCGTTTCTCAGGTCTTAAATTTCTTTAATGTTTCTATGTAATTTGCATTACGCGTTTCTTAGATCTTAAAATTCTTTATTTTTTTCCTCGTTAATATACATTACGCAGTTCTTAGGTGTTAAACTTATTTATTTTTCCTTGGTTAATTTACATTACGCATATTTTAGGTCTTAAACGTTTTTTATTTTTCTGGGTAATTTACATTACGAGGTTCTTATGTCTCGTTTTTCTTTAAATTGCGTAGGAAATTGGCATTGCTTGATTCCCTAAAGCCAAAACAACTCTAATTTATTCATAGGTAATTACCATTAGGCGCTTTTTAGCTATTAAACTCCTCTATTTTTGTTACACGAGTAATGTATATTTGCGTCAGGTTGATCATGATATTGTTGCCAATTTCTTCGCTAATTACTAAAACCTTTTTTGTGTTTACAGGTTTTTGTCAGCATAATTAATTACTTTATTATGTCTACCCAATAGCCACTATTTTTAATATTATCTAAGGTTACAAGTCTCATATATGGTACCAGAAATAATATTTTACTAATTTTCAGTCACGAGTATGGCCTTATTCCTTTGTGCCTACTTTAGTTGTGATGATTTACAATCAAATCACATCTGTGGTGAGAATTTAACTACCGATTCGCACTTATAGTTGTGTAGATTTAATTACTATTTCACACTTGTATTGGAGCAGATTTAACTACCAGCTCATTTTTGCATTAGCAACATTTCGATAATTTCTTGATAGTGTGAAATTACATTCATTATTAGCTGAATGATGACTGTTTTGGATTCAATCATCCTGTATGTTGTGTTCCTTTAGCCCAGATTGTTTTTATTCTTTAATTATATTTTCTCACTATGAACTGCTAATGGGAGCATCACTGGTTGGGATTGGTGATTCTAATCGATGTTTTTAAGGATGATTAACCCAGGTATGAGGTAGGGGTAGATCACCTGGTGAGGTAGACTTCAATAGACTAGAATAGTAAAACCGTTTAGTATAATAAAGACCAATAAATTGACCACGTAATTGACGATTTTCCAGTGAAAGCATTTCAAGATTTCTCAGTCTGATTTATTTGTATATTCAGAGATTAATTTCGTCGCCTTAACTTTGCTCTCTACGGTCAAGGTGTCTTTTGGCGGACGAGGAGGTCAAAATTGGACACCATATTCCAAGTGAGTTCTGATAAGCGCTTGGTATAATAGAATAGTGATTAATATTTTTTCCTGGATATGCAATCATGAAGTTTGTTCCCTTGGGATGGGGGTCCAAAACTTTGCTTTAAATCTTTTAAGTCGTCGCTCAAATTTAATACACCCAGACCATTTCGAAACGTAACTTCGCTTAAAATATGTCCACCCACGCTCCACCCGAGGGATTTTTGTTTCGTATAAGAACATTTCGTTACCTTCCATTTATCTACATTGAAATTCATCTACCCCACCAAAAGTGAAAACGAACAAGGGTATCTCTTCAAGAAAGCTAGTGAGTGAGGTGTTCGTATACCATGTAGTGAAGTTAGGGTAGTGAAAACCTGATGAAATGCGACTTTTATTTTTTTTTTAAATCTAAGGCCATTTTCATTCTCTTCAGGTGATTCGATAAACTCATCAAATGAAAGTGATTTGATGGTGCTAAGTTTGTTTTGTATGGTAGGTGAGCAATTAGTTTGCAATCGAAAGAGCAGTCCTCCTTTATTAATTGAAAGTTGTTTTTTCTTCTTCCTTTACTGTATGTAAATATTCCAAGTGAGCAAAATAAACATCTTTGATGATAGTTTCAGTTGGGCTAAGAAGTTAAAAATTGGATGATGCCATTCATATCCAACCAAACGCACAACGGAATCTTTCGTGGAAGAGACCATTGTTTCGGCTAGGGTATTGTTTTTTTTCAGGACTAAAAATAGTTCACCTTTTAGTCGAAAAAAGAGAGAAGAACAAATAAGAAATCCATTGCCCCAATCTTGAAAACTTTCCTCTCTCCTCTACATGGCGATGTACAGTGCAATGAGTTGAATGTAGTTTTTCCGCCAATTGTTCAACAGTTACAATCAGATTTTTTCTACTGTTATTTTTTTAAAAATCTTGATCAAATTCCATTGGTCGTCTTGGGCGAAGTTCATCTTTGAGACTAATGTTTCCTCGAGCCAAAATTCTGAAACTATCTTTAGCATTGGCTCACACCAGAGCTGGAAACTGAAGTGAATATCGATTCGAGTTTCGATTTGAGTTTGGCATTTTTAAAAATATCAATTCGGATTTCGATTCGAGGTCTCTGTATTCTTTTTTCGATTTTTTAATATTGATTTGGATTCGAATTCGATTCCATTTCGAGTTCAGTCTGAATTTCAAATGCTTAAATCTATTACTTCAGAGTTCTATATGCTTTTTTCTCGCAAAATATAACTTATAACAAAATAACTTATACAATATTTTCCCCTCTTATTACACATTTTCCTTGAGTTATCGTAAATTCGTTATTTACTGTGTTATTTCTTGTTTACTATAGTTATCCATTTAGATGCGAATGTAAGGTGAGGTTGGATCATTAAGAAATCTCTTAGGGATTTAAAAACTCGGAACAGAAGAAAGGTTTCGCTTTGGGTCATTCTGTGATTAGCAAAACAAGATTAGGACGAAAGATTAAAATATACATTTACCTACTATTCGCAAGTTAAACTACTGTTATTTCTTGGAATTCCTAAATTATTTTATTAATGATACTCGACGTTTTCGCTTCAAATTTATATTTATAATGGATTCAAGTTCGAAATCGAGTTTTTTAATTTTTTTCGGTTCGAATTTAAATTTCGATTCGAGTTTTCAAAAATATTTCAGTTCGATTTTTTTTTCGATTTGAGTTTTAAAATATATAGATTTTAAAGGTTTATCGATTCGAATTCGATTCAAGTTTCCAGCACTGGCTCACACTAATTGTTCTTTCACCATATAATTGATACAAACTGCTCTTAACATCGTTTCCCTTTCTAAACTCTCAAAGCATACCGTTGTGAAGGTGGTCTTTTGACTCTTCCATAATATTCATTCATTTAACGCTAAAGCACGAAAAATTACATTAGAAAATGACGAATAAAAATGTTGAAATGTAAGCTTTGTGTTAGGCTAAGATACAGGTACCAAGGCTTTGAATTTAATTAACTAGGCCTGTACAAAAAACAAACCTGCTTTCAATTATTTTTAGCTATAAAACAATGATACACATGGAAAGAAATGCCTCATTACTTAAGGAATAACCTTATAATTGTTTTTTTTCTTAATGTTTCTTTTCCTTTACGCTTTCGAATCCTTAGTTTCCGAATGCACCGTGAGACATTTCGTATTTCATCAATTGAATTTGATTTGCTTTTTATGGAGTCATTTCACAAGCCGTTATGTAAGGTGACTGACTACCTAAAATGTGTCCCATTTTGAATGGCTAACAATCATTACTAGACACTTTTAGTGGTCACCTTGAATGTAGTTATCGAATCTTATTTATATCATTCAGTTAAGTTTATATCTCCTTTCCTCTCTCTCTACCTCGATATATGCTATATATGTATATACTTGTATTGACACTCAAACAGGCTTCATTCATTTGCTTATATATGCATGGCCCGATGTATCCATGTGTATGGTTGTGTGTGTGTGGCTTTACATGGGCATCTAGGCGTGGTTATAATTGTGGATCGAGGATAATGAATGTCCGTTATATCGGGGAAACCATCATTCGTAACTCTTACTTGAACCTATGATTAGCGAAAGGCGGCTTTTATAGGCAATGGTGTATCTCGTAATCGCTGAAGTCTAAGAGGAAATCCAACTGACGACTCGATCCATGAATCTGTAGAAAATTGTGAAGGAGAAAATTAAAAATTAACTTAATTGTTCCAGATTCATTAAGATAACCACTAACCCACTATTAAAAGGTAGAGTAAAAATTTGGGTGAATATGTATGCATATATGCAGGTGTGTAGACGAGTGTACATAGTCAATCCGCTCGAACGCGGATGAGGAGATTTGCAGCGTTTATTCGGTTGCTTGAGGGTTTGGATGGCCGTAATGTGCTATCTGAATCATCTCAATGGGATTACTTTGTATTCGTGGCTGGCCAGTTCACACCTCAAGTTCTCACGAGGAATTTGCGATTTTACTTGTTCAAACCTTCACTGAAGGTTCGACCGTAAATTATAGAAGTACTTGAGTATATTCAAGCATACTTGAAATATGCCATTCACTTCCGATGTTGATAATTAAAATAAGATGTAATTATGTATGCTATCTAAGAGTTCAACCACCAAATCAACCAGCTTAAAAGATAGTTTGAGGGAACTGACCTAATATATTTGGAATACATACAATTAAGATAAGTATTTCAAGGTTGTAAATTCCTGCGAGATTTCAAAATAAATAAGAAAGCTAATTACCCCCCAAAAAAATCCAATCTGCGTAGACGATGATCATGATTTACAAAAATAAATTTAGAAGACTTTATTTTCCCATATTTTTAACTTCCTAAGTGCTTCATTCACAATGGGTTGCAGAGTATGTGATCTTAAAAACACTTTGGATGATATTTTTATAGGGTTAAATATAATGTAAATTGGACTAGCTCTGAGTGAAACTGTTAAAGTTGTTAGGCTTAATTCTTATAATCGTACAATCTCATCTTGACTTATGTGTGTGTGTGTTGGAATGTGTACGCATCCGTGACATGAGAGTATTTATCAGAACTCTCCTACATTAGAGATTCAGGAACTGTACAAGCACTCACAAGTGTGATTTGGACTTCCGAAATTGGGTCACTGTGAACTTCTGTCTCTGCGCTCTACTCTCCACGTAAGAAATGGGCTTTGGAAGAACTGATTTGGGGGAGCGAGTATGTAGTTTGGTACAGACAAGCCCATTCAAAAACTCAACATATCAACCATTTTGAGTCAATTCAGAAACGTGGTGACAAAAAAATCCCAAAGATTTTGTAATAATAATATTATGGTCTTGACCCTGGTGGACAATGAAACGAGTGAAGAGAGAGACCACGATCGCAATAAGGAATGATCCTACTAACTTCCTCCGGCAAATCCAAGTTTCTGCATTAATATAACCTAGCATAATTTTATAGTCCCGGAAACCCCACCACAAAGTTACCCTCTCAAAACGTATTAAAAGGCTGAATCATTCAATTACAATGCATAGGTGTATAATAAATATGGCCATATTTACATTTCTCAGTCCAAGACAAAAAAGGAAGCCACAACCATCTTTTCTTACCATGTTACCCGCCTAGCTACCATACTAGTTCTTGTTAGCTTACTGGATACGACGTTGGTCTTCTATCGTCAAGGCACGGGTTCGATCTCAGTGAGCGCGGATAAAAAACTTTCAGCGGCGCCATAACTAATAGCCTATTGGCGGATACGCTGATACTCCACTGAGTTAAGTAGCTCCACGCATCATTTCGCACATAGCCAACCACAACATCGCTATTACTTCCTTCCCATTTTTACAGCGCAGCATACCCCCTCTCTCTCTTCTGTTCCGGAACCCTACTGGTGAAGTACTATACCCCTTATGGGGGCACTCCTATCCCGAAAACACACCAGACGACCCGGACACTTAACCCCCTCTAAGGACAACTGAACTCTAGTGTCTTCAAGCTAGCTAGCAATTCGTTAATTCCACATCCCCGAGTTGAGAAGCGTAACCACCGTAATCAGATTTTTACAATCCTGGAGTATGGTGAGTTCTTTGACAAAAATGTTGTTCTTTCTTCATAAAAATGTCGCAAGCGGTATTTTAGCTTGCCTTCTAAGCCCTTCTAAGCCTTCTCCCCTTCTAAGCCTTTTTCCCTTCTAAGCCCCTGCTTCAGGAACTGCACTGGTTACCTGTCAGATATTGTTCTCATTTCAAGATTCTTCTCTTCCCTTTCAAGGTCCTTCACCAAAAGGCCCCAACCTACCTTTCTTCTTCCCTTTCCCAACGTCTCGCCCCTCGGGCCCTTCGGTCGTCTCATGCTCCTGTCCTGAACACTCCTCGCTCGTCCCTCTGCTCAATGGGTGACCGCTCCTTCTCTTTCTGTGCCCCCAGGCTTTGGAATGCTCTTCCAGCCGAAATTAGATCTGCTGCCTGCTGCCTCACTTACCACTTTCAAGCGACTCCTGAAAACGCATCTGTTCAGGATTGCCTACTCACTCACCTGATCTTAGCCCTCAGCCGAACGTGCGCTCTGTGAAGGTCTCTGGCCTTGAAGAGCGCATCATAAGAAATTTATTATTATTATTGTAAAATGATGAATGGGTGTTTGAGGTTAAAGTTCATTCGTTTGTTTACACAGCTGACTCGCTTCGCGACTCAGCTGTGTGCAGCTTACCTTGTTTAAGCACTTTTATGAACACAATGATAAGGCAGCGAATTGTTTGTTTGGCGATGGAACAGTTTGATGAAGCTTCTTGAACTTCGTTTCAAGTTGAAGATAGGTGGGGAAAGTAAGGTGGGAATTCGTTGTAGTTTGAGAGTTGTAACCAAAAGAGTCGATAACTAAGTTAGCAGATGAAAGGAATAAAAGACAGAAGAGATGTTGCTCTTCGAAAGTCTGGAGAGTTTGTGAGGATCGTTTATCTTCCATCGCCAGCTAAGGAGGGGCCGTAGGATATGCAAGCACCGAAATCACCTCTTCATTAGGGAGACGAGAAGAAGATCCCTCAGGACTACTCAGTCCTTCAGCTCCACACCGCTAATTGTTCCATGCCCGTAAATAAACGACTACATGTCTCAATGAAGAAATCTTCCAAAATCATAAAACTTAAACTTAGAGCCCCATTACAGAAGACAAGGGGATAGTTTTAATAGATAGCCATTCTGATCATTATGTTCATTTCATTATCAAGTCTGGGGATTATGTCCTATCTTTGAAAACTTTTAAATTTTGACTATTTTTGCATGACCTCCTCCGGTAATTAATTCCTAAAATATGCAACTCTATTAGGGGAAAAATATATTCTCAAATCCAAATTATGCTCGTACCTTTGTGTTTTTTTTTTAATTTTCAACTCGTAAAACGCTAGTCCTATTTCAACCCTCAACTCGAGGAACTCGCTAATATCTAACTTATCTAGCGCAGAAAAAAAAAATTTAAAGCTCAAATCCTATTCACTCTTACACTCCTTCTTTCAAATGAGACATATTTAGTATCCTCAAATTATATACTTATTTAAGATGGATTAGGGAAAATTACATTTTTATTTTCCTCCGTTGCACTACCTCGAGTAGGCTGATAGTTTAAAATGCGGGATCATACCAACATACAGTAACTCTAAATGTGGACTGAAATATGAATTTATAGATTTTAAAGATGGCAAGTTTACTTTTTGTAATCAACATTCCTATTAATGAAGTGCAGTACTCTGGCCTATATTTTATCAAAGCACTGTTTGCACTTCGACGTCCTCATCCTCATCTTCTCCTCAGTTCAACCAATGTCAATCCAATTCATAGCTAAATTTCCTATTATTGCTTCCCATGTTAATAAATTTGCATTTCTTAAAGTTAAAAGCACTTTACCACTTGTTTGACTACGGTACCATTTTTTTTAAATGACTCTATACTTTAAAGTTACCTTAAACTTCTTTTATTATAGCTGCCAATTTGGTGTTATTGCCATAGATTGAAAATTTTCTAGTAGCTACCTTTCCACTATGATTTATATAAACTAGAAATGATAATGGGCCAAGAAGTGATCCCTGAGGTACTCCTGGTAACATCTCTCCAATGCGACGTCACCCTACGTCCTGTCTTCCAGCTATGCAATTAAAAACTCTCTCATATATGTCAGCCAGTTTTAGTTTGAGAAATGTTCTATGTGCAACCTTGTTAATGGCTTGTGTAAAATCTAAATAAATTTCATCTACAATTTCCCCATTATCTAATCTAACTTATGTAAGATTAAGTTTTGCTGTGGATCCTGGGCAAAAGAGTGACGGCGGTTGTAGACCACATATGAACAGAGCACCTCTAATGGTTTATTACCTAATTCAAACTGTAGAGGAATTACAACATAAAGCCACACGGAGGGCCAGACAGACATATACGTTAAAGTTGCCCCCTGATGAGAAAACGAGAGAATCGAGCCACAGGAGAAAAGGCGTGGGAACGTTAGCCGGTGGACTAACAATCAAACGGCCTACCCTTTGATCTCCCCGCTGCATAGGTAGTCGGGAGCGAGCCACTGTGCCAAGATGACCACCAAAGGCCATTACGCAGCGCTCAAAGGATCCAATTACCTACGAGGTCCGGAGGTTCGTGGTTAAATCGCTACAAAAAGCGGTGCCAATCAAAAAGAACACCAAGGATGGTGACGGTTGGCGGTGCCTCTAATTAAAAAGCTAACTTGGGCACAACGGTGCGACCATTCCCTCACCCCCTTTCTCTTCCCTCTGCGACCTTGCCCCGTTTTCCTTAGATGGGGCAGTCGCCAGGCTATAAATAAGCCCCATAAGGAAAGAGTAAGGATTTAGTGAGAGACGATAGAGGACCAGTTCGAGAAGATCGGTCCTTCTTCTAGTTTCGAAATAACTTAGAAACGTTACGTTTTGTATCGGTGCTAGACCGAAGTATCCTTCACAGGTTTAGTAAGAAGCCTGGCTTGACCAACATTCCTAGTGCCAAACAGGAATTTTGCAAGTAAGAGAATAGAAAAACCGGCCATCCTCGAGTGACTCTCAAATTGCGATCTCAATACCGAAGAGAGAAGAAGAATCAATACCTGAGGAAGATCCAATTTTTCAAATACATTCAAAATCTCCCCGTATACCCAAAAATCTAGTTGGGCAACCCCTCGAAGAAGACTAGGATACAAAAAGGCTTCAAGAACACCCAGAAGAGCACTCCTTGAGCCAGAGAGTACAGCTCCTCCCTCCGCGTTTTGACGTAGAACCGAAGAATTGGACATCGGGTCCCCTACCCCCCTCCCATCTAATAGAAAGTCTACAATCGGCCGCTACAACCCAACGAAAGGCGATAAAAGCCATCTAGTGACATCCGGCAACCCCTGATCCTTTCGTTCATGTAAGTCAGAATGATCATTTATAGTTATATTGAGTGAGTAGGAGTTTATTACGGTACTCAAATTAACTGAAGTAGAGACAATTGCTAGTGAACCCCGTCATATTTACAGTTAAAAGAGTGAAACTTAAATTGGAGTTTAATGCTAATCTAAAAGGGTCACTATAAAATGACTAATCGGCAATTGGTTTGTTTACTTGGAGCCTAGTTCGATTTGGACATGAATAGATTCTGAAATAGACCCGGTCTCAAGTATGGTTATCTCCGTTAAACTAATTAGAGGATTGTAAATATTTTATTTTTTTGTAGTTAATTGATAAATTTAAAATATATGTTTATTTTTGGATAATTCTGGTGTTTCAATGGATCCTTTACATGTTTAACTGGCTCTCTCCTTAAAATGGATTAAACGCTGTGGCACTCTCTCAATAATAAGGCTATTAAAAAGTTCACTCAGCCAATATAGAAGTATTGTTATCCTTTATAAGTTATAGGATCGGATTGGTGCTCTAAAGTCATTGAATATATAAATTCTCTGACAGAAAAAAAATAAAGCAACAACAACAATACCACGACACAAACATTCCAGTATTTGCTGAATAACATGATCTATCTTTTTCAACCCATGTTAAGCATCATGGATTAACCTCCTGTTGATGTTCTGAAATCTGTTTTGTTTTTAACTTACTTCCCATTGGCATTCCTTTACCGTGTTTCTTTCTCTTGCGTGTTTAATTTCTACATAAAGAAATGAGGGTGGAATGCGTTATTAAAGTACGTCACAGTGCGACAAATACATTTTTTACCATATTCCTGCCTGTCCGTCCAATCTCTGCTTTATTCGCGTCAGCACAAATGAATACACCGAATTTGAAAGGCTCTTTCATGTCTCAGATTTTGTTAGCAACTGCGAGACCACACAGGATATAAAGTTCGCACATCTAATTCTTTCCCCCCGCCCCCTGTTGGATTAAACAAGTGTCGCATTCCGCCTTCTTACATTTGCACGAGGGCTCAATTTCGTACATTTGAGTATGTGTGCTCTCTGGACGAACTTTTTTCAGGATGTTTGTAATATGCTTTCCTGACCCACTATTTAGGTTTGACGAGGTTTGCTATAGATTTTATTGCCACTTAACTCCTTTTCATTTCTTCATTCATTTTACCTTCTCTCTGTCATAACTTTTATTCTTCCAGTGATGAGTGAAAATTCGTTTGATTATGCTTGTTTTTTTTTCCTTTATTCATCATCATTGGGGAGGGATTAGTTGGCGCAGTAGCCCTTATTATCTATAATTTTCCATCTTTTTCTTCCTTTACAACTTTATTCTTCCCCTTTGCTATCCATCCCCATTAAATTATTCAAATAACCTTCCACACTCCGTGTTTTTGACCATCTCACTTTTGCCTCTCTCATCGAGAAGTCGGGTGACGTAAAGTGGCAACTGTGTTGCGCATGAAATCCTTGCGATGCCGTCGGTTTCTCTGTCCAAAACACATAAATGAAGAACCATCGCCATATTACCGTTTCAATTTCTCTGATTTCAGAACCACACTGTGCAATGCAATTCCGACAACTGCACCCCAGTCGAGGGTTGCTACCGTCTTCAAAAGAAATCTAGTCCCGAATGTTGCCCTACCTGTCTCGGTAAGTATCTCCACGCACTCTTTAATGGTATTCATTTGGAGGATTTGCAATTTTGTGTCTATATTCAGATAGTGTGAGTCCCGAATTCTTCAATTGACTTAAGATGCGCCCAAAGAGCAACGAGATTCAGGTATATGAACTTATCACCTACTTTGGCTCCTTGAGTAAAGACAGCAAGGGAGTTTCTCACCACCACGATACAGAACGTAACAAGAAGAGCATAGGTTGACCTCAAAGCTTCCTCGCGAGTAGATGTCTCTTTTTGGTTGAGTGACATTTATCTTGAGTAGTTTCTTCTCAAAGTATGTGTTTTATTGACTACTCGGACTAAGAAGTAAATTTCATTTGTTTACACATTGCAGAATTCCTCCTCATTTTTCTCCACGGAACCTCTTTTGGAGAATACTGTAGCAGAGGAGATACCGTTGGGTCTTGACTTTTAAATTAAATTCCAGTCATATGGTGATTTAATGACGAGATGAACCCTAATTACCTTTCACACCTCGATCATAAACAAGGGGAATATTAGTGTCTGAAGACTGTCCTAGTGTCTCATCTACACGACTGCTTCATCGTCCTAATTTTAAAGGCGACCCACCATGTAACACGATTCATTAACCTTTGCTTCCGATTTTTTAGCTAATCCGAGACATCCGCCTTAATTAAACAAATGGATTCGAGAACCTTTTCACTGCCACTTGTAGCGATAATGGGAGTAGAAAAGGGGTAAAAGTAATGACAGCGCTTGAGATCTTTTATCGCGAGTGGCTAATGGAGGCTCATTCAGTTCGACGAGGCTGTACTCACCGCTCGGTTTCTGTTGGGGATTAATCGAGTTGCAGACGCAGAGTTTGGCAAATCAAACTGGCGTTTTTCTATGAAACGCGATGTGTTTTGTGTTGTGGCAACACAAACATCAACTCCAGTCCCTCAGATACAGTAATAGTTTTTCTTCTTTTTTTAACTAACCGCTGATGCAAATATCTCTTTATTTTCTAATCTCGAAAAAACGTAGTTGCAAAATATCACTTTTCTTTTCTCAGGAGAAGTAAACAGATGCAAACATCAGTTTTTCTCAGAACTAAGCGTAATTGCAAACATCACTTTGCTTTTCACAAGAGAAGTAAATACCGATGTAAACATCACTTTGCTTTTTTTCAAGAGAACTAATTTGCTTCTCTCAGGAGAAGTAAACTCAGATGAAAACATCCCTGCTTTTTCTTAGGAGAAGTAAATATAGTTGCAAAACATTACTTTACTTTTTGCATGAGAAGTAAATGTTGTTGCAAAACATCATTTTGATTTTCTCATGAGAGGTAAACGTAGTTGCAAAACATCATTTTTCTTTTCCCATGAGAAGTAAATTCAGTTTCATTTTTTGTTCTAAGAACGAAAAGAAACGCAATTAAACCTCATTTGTTCGCTCTCAACCGGACTAAATCGTCTATGTTCTTCCTTTGCTTCTTATATAATGGCTTCCCGCAAGCGGGGTGGTGTGTCAGCCGTGGACAACCATGCTGCAGGTCTCATCTGGAAGATTGCGTGCCCTTCCGACCCAATGCAGCGTGAAGATTAGCGGCTATATATACGAGGGGCGGTCAATAAGTTTTGCAATTCGTATATAAGGAAACGAGAGATGAGGAAAAGTGTTTTGTTATTTTTCAATATAACTACCCTCGACTTCAATGCACTTGTGCCACTTGTCGTGGATCATGTTGATAACACTTCCATGTGATATTCTAAGTTCTCGCTCGATTTCTTCGACATTCACCCTGTCGATTTTTGAGGATCATCCTCTCCACACGGGCCACATTGTCCTCGTTGGTCACGTCTGACGGGCGTCCTGGACGAGGGTGATCTTAAAGGGACTCACGACCATGGCGTAACTCCCTATTCCAGCGAGCAATAGTTGCATAGGAAGGGGTGGTGTCGGTGTACACTGCAACCAGTGCGTTTATGGATCTCTTTTGCATTCTTGCCTTCCTTGGTCAAATATTTGATCACTGCGCGGTGCTCAACCTTCTCCATTGTTGAAAAATTTGTGACTGACGATCTGCGATCAGCTACTGCTTCTTAAATAGACGAGGCAGGAGCGTGCAGTTGCAGGTCCTGACTTGTCATAACTTATCCTAACACCCCCACAAACAGCCATCCCCCTTCCTCTGTTTTGCTCTACCGATTCGCAAAACTTATTGACCGCCCCTCATATATACCTTCCGTATATTTTTACTTTCTCCATATTTAGCACTTTCTTTACAGACCCTTTCTGCTTTCTTCGTTGGTTTGCGGTTTATATTGAAAAGCAATGGACGCTTCATTCTGCCTCGAGCTTTTTTTCTCTTTCTTATTCTTTTTAACTTTGTTCAACATTTAATGTGCCTTCTCACTACCCTGAATAAGTTGTCACGTGCATAGCATGATTAACTGCATTTATTATATGAAGGGTTGCGTGCCCTCCAGTCCCCAATGACCAAACGAAATATTGGCTAAATTTGAAGTTAATGAGATCTAGGAGAGATGCCCCCCCCCCCCCAGTTAATGCTAACTTTTTACTCTATTCTTCATCTTTCCTTTAGATCCCTCATCATCCCTTTCTTTTAGATCTCACCCCCTTTATCTCTCCATTCAACTCCCCATCATCCCCATCCTTGAGAGCACCCCACCCCCATATTAGCCACATTCAACCCATTTTTTCCTCCCGATTTTCACCTCTCGTTATAAATGAAAGTATCAAACTTTATTATTATTATTAACCGTCCCTTTTTGGTGTGAACCTGAAAAGAAAAGGCAACATAAAGATCAGTATGGCAATCATTGGAAAATCTGTGGCCACCAAGTGACGGTTCTGATCAAGGAGAGGGGAGGGGTAGAACTTTGTTAGTATCATACTTTGCCAGCAACTGGCTCAAGGAAGAGTCACCCGCAATGTGTAGGGGATTGATGATTGGAAACCACCTCACAGCTTTTTTTTATAGCTTAGTAGACAAAGCATTGAATTTGTGAGCTTGAGGCTGGGGTTCAAACCCCAGCCAGAGTGGACACAAAACTTTCAGCTGTGTCATGAACTGGCTGCCCATTGGGTAGATACGCTGATACTCAACTCACTCATCATCACTTACATAGCCAATCACAACACCGCTATAATTTCCCTACCAAGCTTCCCCATACAACAAATCTAATTTCTTCTATGCTCTCGAACCCTTCCGATGGAATACTAATGTCACCTATGGGGCCACTCATACGAGCATCTACATAACCTTAACGGGTGTGCCCCCCTTCCCTGGGGGTTAGGAAGAATACCACCATCGATGGTTGGTATAAAATAAACAATACTACCCTACCTCCCCCTCCCAGAAAGAGGTTTGCCACGAATTGTCATTCTGATCTTTATGTGCATTTCATTATCTTCTCGGGTGTTCTTGTCCAAGATGCGAACGACAAAGGATGATTTCTTACCTACATTGGGAGAGAGGAAGAATTGTGCCTAACAAACAACAATCTCAACTTTTTTATTTGATAAAAGAAAGTAAAATGTTGGGGCCTGTGAGGCTTATTATATTTACTCCGTTGGAGAATCACAGAGAGGAAGGAAATAGTTGATAATTAAAAAACGTTATAAAAAGCTTGATGATGGTAATGGCTGCAGAAAATCTGATTTTTGGATTCTATCTCAGTGAATGTCAAAAGAAACCTTCAGGATACGTTGGTGGCAAGTTCTTACTTTGAAGTATCTGATACTTCAAAGTAAGAACTTGGGTTACTTTGATGGAACGTCATAATAATACAACAGTTACATTTTTTGATTATTATGACATCACTCTTATGAAAGACTCTCTCTTCGCTGTCGATCTCACCCCGCACCCGGATCGTTTGTCTTGCCTTAAACATTTGAAAGGATGGTTTCAATTGCGATATGTACCACACAAATTAAAGAAGATGGTTAAATTAACATAAGAAATGAAACCCTAATTATTGTTAACGGACATTTAACATAAATTCAATCATATTTCTTCTAAAATGATTTTCAACACTTCGGAAGAAAGAAAGTGGGGAGGGAAATGATGGGAGAGGGGTTAGAGTAAAGAGAGTGGAGAGAGAGAGAAAGAGTGGGGAGAGAGGGAGATAGAGTGGAGAGAGGGTCAGAGAGAAAAGAGGGAGGGGGGATAGAGGGAGAGAGAGTGGAGAGAGGGGGGATAGAGGGAGAGAGAGTGGAGAGAGGGGGAAGAGAGTGAAGAGAGAGGGTCAGAGAGAAGGGAAGAAAGGAGAATAAGGTGTGTAGGATAGTATGGGAGAGTGTGAGGGTGTGTACAAGAGAAAGACTGTGTGAGAGTTAATGTGAGAGAGGGGGGAAGGGAAGTGAGGGATGAGTTAATTTTTGCCAATGTGTTAATGAAAGAGAAGGGAAGTGCCTTTTTCTGCCACTCAAAGACAGACAAAAGCGAACGATTTTAACAACGGCTGAAATAATCTTGTCTTTTTTTTAAGCTCAGAATCACATTTCTTTCATCTCTGCTCACAATCTAATTATAGCCTCGTTGTGTTGCTTTTGAAATAATACTCTTTTGTAGTGTCTCTTTGGGCTTAGTCTGAGAGCAGGCGGAGGAACAGGGTATTATTTATTTTAATAATTCGTTGTACATTTACTAATCGCTCTTCGGGGTATGATCTTTTGTAGACAGATGGTGTAACGAGGGAGTGTAGTAATTAGTCGTTACAGGAAAACGCAAGAGAGCTGAATTCAGATGGGAGTTATTATGAATATCGTAACGATTTATTTTTGATTACTGAAAAAAAATCTTGTGTTCCCCAAAGAAGTCTACTCAGCAAGAAAGGAACCTGAATGAGAAGAGACAGAAGAAAGATTCGCAAAAATTATAGTAAAAATCTTCGAAAAAGATTATGATAGAAAAAAAAATCCAAATCAATGGTGTTGGAGGGTGACCATAGTCAGGTCATCCTTCTCAACCATACTCAGGTCCACCTTCTCAGTTAGACTCATAGACTCAAGTCATCCTTCTCAATAATAATCAGGTCCACCTTCTCAACCAGAGTCAAGTCCTCCTACTCAGCAATACTCAGGACCTATTCTCGGCCAGACTCAAGTCATCTTTCTAGACCATACTCCTACTTTCTTTCTAATCCAGAATCAAGTCATCTTTCTCTACCATACTCATATCCTCTTTCTCAGTTAGACTCATTCATCCTTCTCAACCATACTCAGGTCCTCCTTCTCAGCCATAATCAAATAATCCTCCTCAACCAGACTCAAATACTCTTTCTCTGTTAGACTCATTCATCCTTCTCAACCATACTCAGGTCCTCATTCTCAGCCAGACTCAACTAATCCTTATCAACCATACTCAGGTCCTCCTCCTAAACGAATTCTCAAATCATCCTTCTCAACCATACTCAGATCCTTCTTCTCAGTTAGACTCAAGTCATCCTTCTCAACCATACTCAGGTCGTCCAGTAATCCTCCTCAACCAGGCTCAGTTACTCCTTCTCTGTTAGACTCATTCATCCTTCTCAACCAAACTCAGGTCCTCCTTCTCAGCCAGAATCAAGTCATCCTTCTTAACTATACTCAGGTAGTCCTTCTCAGTTAGACTCATTCATCCTTCTGAAACATATTCAGGTCCTTATTCTCAGCTAGACTCAAGTAATGCTTCTCAACCATATTCAGGACCTCCTTCTTAGTTATACTAAAGTCATCCTTCTCAACCATAATGAGCACCGTGGCCTCGTAGCAACAGAAGAACCTGAAATGGTGGCCATAACGGAGTCGTGGATAAAAACCTAAAGCCGAGATTTTGAAGGTGAATTCACGATTCCCGGTTACCATCTCTTCCTGAAAGATAGGCCAGACAGAGAGGGTGGCGGTGTGATGTTGTATGTCAAGGATACTCTCAACTCGACGGATTGCAACATCGTATCTGACTATGAACTACTAGGTGTTGACCTAGAGATATGTCCTGCCAAATACAGGACCCTGGTGATTTATAGACCTCTTGCCCAACTCGTTGAAAAGGATAGAGATCTGTACCAGCTACTAGGAGAACTTGTCGAAGACAGAGTGTGTATCGCCATGGGGGATTTCAACACACAAGTTGACTGGGAAACCAGAGAACCCTGTGGCGAGAACACACTACTCCTGGAGTTCGCGAACAACGAGGTCCTGACTCAATGCGTGTTAGAGCCAATGAGAGGAGACAATATCCTCGACTTGGTTTTAACCTCTGAGGATGACATCGTTGAGGACCTCTCCGATAGCGAAGAGCTCGGTGGCAGTGACCACCGACTAATTAGATTCGTAGTGAAAGTCCCTAAGGCAGGGCCTGCAACTAGTAAATCGAGGAAATTCGATTTGAGAAGAACAGACTTTGCAGGTTTTCGTGTTGGACTGACTGGCGCGAGGCTAGAAGTGTGCAAGGTTGTAAAGACTCGTGGAACAGTTTCAAAAACCACATTCATGAGTCTTCAAACGCATTTCATCCCTCTGAAATGCCCCCGTCGGTCTTCTGTTCAACCAAAGTGGTTTAATCGAGAAATCGGCCAACTGCTTAGGGAGAAGAGAAATGTGTACCGGCAATCGAAGATCTCGGGTGGCCTAAACGAATACCGGAGGCTACCAGGAGAGTGAAGTCCAGCATAAGGGCGGCTAAGCGGTCTGAGGAACTCCGAGTGGTGAGACTTTGTAAAGAGAATCCCAAGGAGTTCTTTGGTTTTGTGCCTCAAGGTTTTGTCCTGGGACCACTAATATTCATTATCTAGGTCAACGACATGGATGGTAACATGGTTTTGAAAATTTCTAAATTTGCCGACGATACCAAGCTTGGTATGAACGTTGCAAAGGAAGGAAACACTGCCCGCCTGCAGGAAGATCTTGGGAAGATTGGGGAGTGGTCTGATACGTGGCAAATGCCTTTCAACGTGAGCAAATACAAAGTGACGCATATCGGCCACCGAAATCCCCAATCACCCTATATCCTTAAGGGCACTGCTCTTGAATCCACCGACACTGAGAAGAACTTGGGTGTAACTATCACCAGTGACCTCAAGTTCTCGAAACAGTGTATTGAGGTGGAGAAGAAAGCGCAAAGGATGTTAGGGTATATAAAGCGACAGTTTGGATATCGGAACAAGGAGATATTACTGTGTCTGTACAACTCCCTCGTCGGACCGCACCTGAAGTATGCCGTACAATTTTGGAGTCCTTCGTTTCGAAAGGACATCGCGAGATTGGAACGCGTCCAAGCCAGGGCAACCAAACTGATTCCCTCTATCAGACATAAAAGTTATGAAGATCGATTAAGGGAATTAGATCTGTTCTCGCTGGAAACCCGTAGACTGCGTAGTCAGCTCATCGAAGTTTTCAAAATACTTCGAGGGTTCGACAATGTTGACTACATGGATATCTTCAGCATTAATGAGAGCAGAACAATAAATCACAGCTTCAAACTTGAGGTGAACCGTCACAACCGCGATCTCTGTGGGAAAATTTTCACGTACAGTATCTGCGGTAGCTGAACGTACTTCCGATAGAGGTTTTCAACAGCAATTCTGTTGACTAGTTCAAGACAAGACTAGACAAAGTCTTGAAAAGTGGCCGTATAGGGAGGACGTAAATCAATTAAGCGGAGATGTGCCCGGTCAACAGCAAGTCCAAAGGTACCCTCATTGAATGGATCGTAAGGTCTCTAGGGTATTTATTTTCCTTGTTACTCCTTGTTACTCCTCCTTTTCAGCCAGACTCAAGTAATCTTCTCAACCAGACTCAATTAATCCTTCTCTGTTAGACTCATTCATCCTTCTCAACCATACTCAGGTCCTCCTTCTCACTTAGACTCATCCATCCTTCTCACCATATCCAGGTCCATCTTCTCAGCAATACTCAAGTAATCCTATTCAACCAGACTCAATTACTCCTTCTCAGTTAGACTCATTCACCCTTCTCAACCATACTCAGGTCCTCCTTCTCAGTTAGACTCAAGTCATCCTTTTCAACCATACTCAGGTCCTCCTTCTCAGCAAGACTCAAATCATCATTCTCAACCATACTCAGATCCTCCTTCTCACTTAGACTCATTCATCCTTCTCAACCATCTACAGGTCCTCTTTCTCAGTTAGCCTCAAGTCATCCTTCTCAGTTAGACTCAAGGCGTCCTTCTCATTCATACCCATGTCCTCATTCTCAGCCTATCCCAAGTAATCCTTATCAGCCATACTCAGGTCCTCCTTCTCAGCCAGACTCAAGTCATCGTTCTGAACCATACTCAAGTCCTCATTTTCAGTTAGACTCAAGTCATCCTTCCCAACCATACTCAGGTCCTCCTTCTCAGCCAGATTCAAGCAATCCTCCTCAACCAGACTCAATTACTCTATGGGGGGGGATATCCTTCTTATCCCCATTTTTTTATTTATCAATCTTATTCTTGCTTTCCTCGATGCAGGTTGTCTTCCTCGAATCCATTTTTCTTCTTGACTGAAATTCCTAATTTCTTTCAGTTGACCCTTAAAACGCTTGTTTTGACTTTTTTTCTTGACTTCCGTACTCTACTTCTTGGCTGGGTTGGTCATTAATCTTCGTTTTTCTTTCTCGATGCATTTTCAGTTTCTACCATTTATCTTGAGTTGATGATGGTCCTTCTAGTTGAGTTATTCCTTCAAGAGTTTTCTTTCCGTTTTTGTTCTTGGGCGATCTTCATAAAAGTTTTTGGACTGTTGAGTTTCGAACGCGGTACCGTTGGATTTGAACGCCAATACTCTAGCCTCACGACCGGCTTTAGTCCGTTTTGAGTTGGTAAATTTATCGGCTATTTATATTATCTAGTTGGAAGGAATTTTTCTCTGATACATTTTTCGCATCCCTACACAGGTCCCTTTCTAGAAAGCGTCGCGAATTTCAGGATTGGGGAGAGACTAGTCTTGGATTTCTTTATCGATGAGTAGTAGCTCTCCCTCATACGGCCTCCGAGTCTGCGGGATAAGTGGAGCTAATTTAGTGGGATTGAGGAGAGCGAACGAAGTCTTGTCTCTAATCAATGAGTAATAGCTTCTCCTTCCTGGGTCTCCGAAGTTTCCAGCAGCACTTTTTCTTAAATCTCTAGTAGGAGGGTAGGTGCAGTTGTAACGAAGATCAGAAGATTGTTCGGCCGTTGAGGGTCACCAGTTATGGGGGGCCTTACTTATTATATTTTTTTATTTATTTATCTGTATTATTCTTGCTTATCTACTTGACTCCCGTATTCTACTTGGCTGGGTTGGTCCTTAATCTTCGTTTTCTTCCATTTTTATATTGGGGTCTTGATTTCTTCTTGAGTTGATGATTTCTTGGTGCTTCTTCTTGATTATTGTTGACTTAGTCGTTCGAATTTCTTGATGCATCTTTATTTTCTTCCATTTATCTTGAGTTGATGATTTCTTGGTCCTTCTTGTTGAGTTGGCCCTTCAAGCGTTTTCTTTCTTGGGCAATCTTCATTAAAGTTTTTGGACTCTTGAGTTTCGAACGTGGCACCGTTGGATTTAAACGCCAATACTTTATTCCCACGACCGGCTTTTAGTCCGTTTTTGGTTGGTAAATTTATCGGCTCTTTATATTATCGAGTTGGAAGGGATTTTTCTCTGATACATTTTCGCACCCCTACAATTCCTTCTCTGTTAGACTCATTCATCATTCTCAACCATGCTCAGGTCCCCCTTCTCAATTAGACTCAAGTCATCATTTTCAACTATACTCAGATCCTCCTTCTCAGTTACACTCATTCATCCTTATCAACCATACTCTTGTCCTTCTTATTAGTTAGACTCATTCATCCTTCTCAACCATACTCAATTCCTGCTCAGTTAGACTCATTCATCCTTCTCAACCATACTCTGGTTCTCCTTCTCAGTTAAAGTCAAGTCATCCTTCTCAATCATACACAGGCGCTCCTTCTCGGTTAGAGTCAAGTCAGCCTTTTCATTCATATTCAGGTCCTCCTTGTCAGCCAGACTTAAGTAGTCCTTCTCGACCAGATTCAATTACTCCTTCTCAGTTAAGCTCAGGTCCTCCTTCTCAATTACACTCAAGTCATTCTTCTCAACCATACTCTGATCCTCCTTCTCAGCCATACTCACGACCTCCTTCTTACCTAAACTCAAGTCATCCTTCTCACCCACACTCAACTTCTCTTTCTCAGACACAGGCAGCATGTAGAGATGATCAGGTTTAGCCTTTTAAGCCACTTTCCCTCCATGTTTCTATCACTCCTTCTCTTACCCTGCTGATAATTCCCTCGTTGGTTCCTTTATTTTGTCGTTCAAAAATGAGCCCCGTTGAACTATGCGATGAGGGAAATGAAATATAACTCCGAATAAAGCTATAACCAACGAGGGAATTGCGCGTTTCGTCTCTCGCATGCTTCCCGAGATCCCACGTCTCGATAATGAAATGCACATTCAAATCAGGACAAACGCTGGTGAGCTTGAAGACGTCGGGCCGTCGGTCCTCATTGGATTGGGGACCGGGTATTAATGTGTGCTTTTAGACAGCAATCAGCGATCGTGGAACCCTTCGTCGCCGTGTGTGTGTGGTGTGAGGGGGAGCGCACCTCTCGTTTCTCGTCAGATGTTGTGGGGATTAATACCTTATCGTTAGGTTTAATGTGAAGATGGCAAGGGAAATGGTAGCGGTGTGGCGCTCAGCAGAGCAGCATTGTGCGCGAAGGCACGTGTATAAGCTACCTACCTCTGCGGGGGATATTGCACCACGCATCTGCAATAGGCAGCCGGTTGATCAGGGCGCGGATCGAACCCATGCCTCTACGTCATACATCCAATCCACTAGTTTTTTCCTCGAATTTAAAGCGCAATAGCAACGAGGTCATCTGGAGCAAAAAGTGTGGAAGAAAGGATCTGTACGAGAAGTAGTGAAGATGAAGGGAGTCAAATGTGCGGAAGATAGCCGCAGATCAGATTTTGTAGTCATTAGGGCCAGTAGGGCAAAATGCGGGTGTTGGGGCCGAGAGGAAAAACTATGAGTGTTGAGCCGGGTTGTGGGGGGGGGGGTCACGATTCTCCATATGTCACTTGACATCCCCTTGAAGAGGGAGGAGGAGAGAAAAGTCCACCACTCCGACCGGGAGGAACGAAGAAGGAGGGGCCAAGCTCCCCTCCTACCGGCCCGGACAAGAGATGTAAGGTTGGCGACTAGCCTGCGATATTAGCTGCCGGTCAAGGAAATGGGTGAAAAGAGGCGTATAAAGAGTCAAAATATAAATATCTAGGACGAAAATCTAGGTAGACTCAATCTAGTTTGAGACTCCTATGGACACTTGAGCGGAGATGGTGTGCTACTCGGCTAGCGCTGAGAGCTTTCGGTCGAACTGGTCGCGGGAGAAGGAAGACTCTTCCCGGGTGAAGCGATTTTCCTTCAACCGGGCCATTTCAAACCTCGGTCTAAACACAAAAATGAAAAAGACGAAATTCATGTCAAATGTTATGTCAATTAAACAGACCAACGAACAAACAAACTAAGCCAAAATATAGGCATAAAAAATAAAACCAACAAAAACAAGATTGGTAGAAGTTGTTAAGGCATATTACGAGTATAAAGTGAACAAAATTTCGTTTACAAATGTTCAGCCTCAAAATCCGAGCTTTGAACGTTCTTGATTTTGAATAAGTCCTAATTGCAAAGTCATCTTTCCACCGAGAATCTTATCTTTTGTAAATTCCGTTAAAAATGAAATGCATCTCAAACGAGGATATTAACGATTCAACAGAATCATGATTCAGCGAAGCTCTCTGACGTCACTCCATGTGCAGCGTCCTTAATCCACCAAATCATATTTCCCGGAAGAACTGAATTCACTTAAGAGGGATTTGCTTTCATTAATATCGCCCTACCGCCACCAGATGGCGTGATACGCCTCAACCTTGAACCTCGTCCCGACCTATCCCGGCTTCGACACAGAGAATTCATAGACTCGGACCCCAACTCCCCTTGATCTTCACGCCGGGGCAAATGGGACGCTTTTTAAAGGATTTGAGTCGAGTTTGACTGGGATTATTTGAGCGGGTTCTATGCGATTTATTTCGGAATTTCTTGACATTCGTGATCCATGTAAAGATGGCTGAACTGTTTTTCGTTCTTACAATTCAAACACCATATATCTTTATTTACATTCACTTTCCCTTTTGCCCTACTCATTCAAGGTGATCCAAGGTCCCACTTATGAGTAGCTAAGGTTTAGCTTTTTCTTCCATCCCTCTCTACCCTCATTTGATCTCCACTTTCTAGTGAAGATACCCTCGTTGGTGTGCGCTTATTGTTTCAAATAAAAGTTGTTTGCAATTCAATTATTGAAGTCTACTTCACATCTTCGCCATGACCGGGGGAGGGGGGGCATTTTCACTCATCGAGGAAAATAAGAGGATTATTTAGAAAGGCGAAAACGGGCTTAACTAACGAGTGCATTTTTGCTCGCTAATTCAAGGTTCAAGGTTCCAGCATAGCCTTTGCAACGGCGCTGAATTTGGTCGATGTTTCTTATTATCCAATGTGTCTTCTTAGCCAATTATTCTTCTCTAATTGGTTGTTTTTGTCGTATTGTCCAGATATATTCAATATACTTCTTCACTTTGCTTACTTTCATTTCATTCCTATTCTGGAACAAAAGCATATCGTTTATTTTCAGGTCATTAACTCTATTTTGCATCCTGAAGGTTTCAAGAACTGGGCACCACAAGAGAAAGTGTTCCAACGTCTCTTCCTGTCCTCCGCACATGAGAGCATGTATCTTTATAACAGACAAACGGATAGAAGATGGGGGAGGGGGGGGGGTAAGGCTATAAACAAAGATTGGTAAAAGTGAAAATAATGAAGTTGACGAAGACTATGTACAATACCAAACTGGTTACCGCTCAGTGCTGGGTTTGGGAGGACGTTTTGTCCATCAGCGTAAGAAAGTTCTTATCCAAGCGCACAGAATCTCAAAGTACGAACTCAACTCCACTTGCGATGCGGAATGTTGATATGGGTTGTTATAAACTCCTTCCCCATACCCTATGAGCAGGGGCAGACGGGTGAATTTCGAGGCCTATACGGAGTTTGTAAAAGATACAGCGATTCTTAGAAGTACGAACTGAAGCCACCTGTGTCACGCGATGGGGTTGTGGAAGGCTCTTAAAACCAAAGGTCGTCTCGAAGATGTTGGAAGCCCCGAAGAGGCTGTGCCTTAAGCTCCCGTTTACCACATTGTGAGCCTGCTCTCTAAACTGGTCCAGTGTGGAATGAGTTGCTACTCCCTCGGTTCATTTCGAGTCGGTTTTCTTTTTTAACTCGTGAGCAAAAAAATCTTACTGAATTTCTCAAAACGATCCCGCCCATGGGTCGAAGCATGTAATTTTCACGTGTCTTTTATGTACCTCAAAATCTGCTCCCATTAGGATACGAATTTTAGTTGTCCTTTGTGAACGTCTTAGCGCTTTGTATTTATACGACCCATAATTAAACGGTCTTGTGACGTTCATTCTAAACCAAACCTTCATACTTATAATAATTGAATTGAAACCGGCTTCCGTGGATTGTAGGCGAGTCGATCTATCCAGTTTTACCCATTACTTAACACTGAAGGACACTTCTTTTGAAGACGCAATTTAGCGGAAGTGTTGAATATTGAATCGTCAGGTTTTGAAACCACTTACAACAAAGCAATATATATTCTACCTTCCAGTCAGGGTTGATGTGTATAAGATTTTAACCACACTTCTACATAGGAGGATTTGCCGTTCCGTAAGTTGACACGATATTGCTTATGGATAAAAGGGAGCGCCAAACACCTCAACCTTAAAAGATAAAAGGGATAGATGGTTTTTCCAATAAAAAAAATTATTTCTCTAAATGCCTAAAAGGCGGAAGTCGTTTCCAAGGATTTTAGGTAGCCATATTTAAAATAAAAAGAGACAAATCCGAAGAATTAAACATTTATTCATTGAAAAAAATAATGGAATCTTTCGTAACGGAAAGACTCGTACTTGGAAGTCAAAAACTTGATTAAGAAATTAATATTGTTGTAGAATCGCTCCTGTTTAACTAACTTGTTTTTTTTTTGTTTTTCATGCTAAGAAAAACCTTTTCAAAGCTCCTGACATAGAATTTAACTTTATAACTCATCGTGACTCTTAATAATTGAAACTAAAGTTTCACAGGATTAAATTAAAACTTTTGAATTCGGTCGACCATCTGCTATAAAAGGATGGAAAAAAGGAGGGGTTTAGGATGTCGAACATTCTAAAAGGACCCCCAACAGTGTTCTACCCCAGAATTCCACCAGCTACCTTCCTTTTCTCAATTGAAAAAAATATCATCGATGCTTGATGATGAGTCGATGCATGTAAGAGGTCATGGCGTTGGATTTCTGATATCGAGGTGTCGGGTGCAATCCCAGCCAGCCCGGACCTATGTAAAACTTGAGGGTATAGGAAGGACTGACCGCCCAAATTCTGCACAGGCCTCATCACATAGCCTATCACAACCCCGCTATCATTAGCTTCACGCATTCACAGCACAACATATACGCTCTCTGCTCCACTCCGGAGCTGTGCTGTTGGGGGTGTTCATATCTACCTACTCCTGACGCGGAACGGGTCCGCCCCCTGGATTCACGCAGGATCCCATGATCAATGGTGCTCATCACAAACCCACAATACTCCTCGACCAGCTCAATCTCCTCCCCTTGAGGATGGGAGACTGGCTCCTCTGCGCTCGGACTTACCAACAATTGCAACGTTGATCTTTATACTGATTTCATTATCCGGTTAGGGAGACCTCGTCTTCGGGATGATGAGTCTCGTTCACGAGCGAAGGACGGATGGCGCAACATAGTAGTGGTGGTGCCAATATTTTTTCTTATAAAATTATATGTTGGTCCTCAAAACCCACGCTCGAATCAACAGCACCAGGCATTAATTAGTTCTGACGATAATTCTCACTTGATTCAATTTTACGATTTCTTGTCATTGCTTTATTTTGTTTTGTCCTCTTCCCGGCCCCAATCTTGGTGATTAAATGTCCTATTTTGATTACGTAATTATAATAATAACCATTATCATCAAACGCTTTGCCACATAGTGTGGGTGGCACCCATCTACGCTTCGTTGCACCCTTCGTTGCGTATTACACTTGCAGTAACAAAACCTGTAGTTGCACGGCTTCCGATGGCAACGGCCCATATTCAGGTTTAGTTGCCTTTTACGACACACACAGGAAGGCGGCTATTCTTCCTGCCCCATATACAGATATTAATGATAATAGTAACAATAATAATAACAACAATATAATAAAATTGAAAATAATAACAAAAAAATGAATTTAGACAGCATATCAAAACGATCTCCGCAGAATAGACAAAACCAGGGACATGGGAGGAACTAAGAGAAAAAGAAGAAGATGAGCTCAACAGAACGGATAAAACTAGGAACATGGGAGGAACTGAGAGAAATAGAAGAAGACAAACTCAACAGAATAGACAAAACTAGGGACATGGAAGGAACTGAGAGAAAAAGAAGAAGACAAACTCAGCAGAAAAGACAAAACTAGGAGCATGAAAGGAACTGAGATGAAAAAAAGGCGAACTAAAACAGAACAGACAAAGCTAGGGTCATGGGATGAAACGAAATAAAAAGAACAAGACGATCTTAATAGAACAGATAAAACTAGGGACATGGGGCAACTGAAATAATAAGAACAAGGCAAACTCAACAGAACATGCAAAATTAAGGACATGGGAGAAACTGAGAGAAAAGAAGAAGACGAACTCAAAAGAACATACAAAAACAAGGACACTAGATGAACTAACTAACAAGAACAAGACGAACCTAACAGATCAGACAAACCCAATGACATGGGGCAACTGAAATAATACGAACAAGACGAACTCAATACAACACACAAAACTAGGGGCATGGGATGAATTGAAACAAAAAAGACGAACTCAACAGAACAGACAAAACTAGGGACTTTGGCATCTCTGATAAAAAAAAGACCGCTACTGGATCAAACGTCAAATCCATTTTAATGATTAATAAGGTTTATATTCCAAACCCCAAAGACAGTAAGTTCCCTTAAGCAGGAGCGCGGAGTTCCTAGATGTGAATATAAACCCTGTGAGTGGACGCTGTAGAGCAATTCCGTAAATTCAGCCAAAGGATGAATCGTTCAAATTGCTCATCTTTTGAACTTTTTTCTTCGATCCTCTCATTCTTTGCTTATCTCTAACGTTTTAAATCTCACATACTCGTTTCTCTCTTAACTCGCTTTTATACAAGTGTAGAGTTAATTTCGTTATCACTCTAAAGACTGTTGCGCCTTTTAATGTTATCGACTAAAACGACTGTTCATAAAAATACATAGAGATGTTTTCAACACAACAATCTGAGCTATATTAAAAAAAAAGCTTTCCTCATTTAAAGCTACTGTTTTTGCTGGTCTATTTTCGTCTGTATACCCACCGATCCACTCACACAAGGATGCGTGCGATACGCGTAAATACGAGAGGAACGGAACCATTTAAGAGGAAGGAATTGTAGCTTTATAAATCTCTTTAACGGAGTTTTACTCTCAAGTTATTCGTCGTTGGAGTAACTGACTCTTTACTCTTCTTCCATTCGAATCGCTTCATAACAAACTACATATTTGTAAGTGTTTTCCACAACGAATGTGGAGGGAGGATAGGAGAAACCACAAGTGGTACCAGGTTCTTCTTTATTGAAGTTTCGCTCCTCTGGAGCTTCCTCAGAGTAATGAGACCAACAGCGGAGCGAAATGTCAGTAGAGAAGAACCTGGTACCACTTTTGTGGTTTAACGTATCCTCCTTTTCCAGAATACATATTATAGTAGCGGCCATTGCAAATTATATTTAACGACAAATTATGATCGAGAGGCGTCATGCTACAGACCGTTTGATTCTTTAGCCCCTTCCATTGTTGTTTTTGGTAGGGGATAGTTGGTAGTAGGACTCCTTGCCCATGTGATCTACTCCCAGTGTATAATAAGAATATGCAGACACGTATATAAACGCAGATTGGTTAAACACACAAAGAATGAGGATTCCGAGTACTTTCGTCTTTATTAACATAAATCTCTTCATTCTTGGAAGAGATCTTTGTTAATAAAGACATAATTGCATGAAATCCTCTTTTTTTGCCTTGACTGATTGTTTTGTATCATTAGAATTACCAGTCATTATGTCAGCTATAATCATGAACGCATATATATATATATATATATATATATATATATATATATATATATATATATATATATATATATATATATATATATATATATATATATATATATATATATATATATATATATATATATATATATATATATGAGGACACAAACAAACGATGTATTAGGTTGTCAAAAAATTATTTTCGTTTTTAGAGGATCCAAAATAATGTTTTTAAGAGCTAAATTATTCAAATTTTATTTCAAGCGGTTTAAAAATAACCGGAACAATGACTAGGTCTTTTTAAGCTGCAGGAATGCCTAGGATCCTCTTAAGCTCGCAATTTCTTGGCCGTTTTTAAGCTGCCATAATTAGGTTTGGGTTCCATTTAAACTGTCTTAATGACAACGTTTTTTACAATGTGTGAAAATTACTTCGACTCTATTGGATCAAATTGCCCGTGAGCCATTTTGAGAGAGAATTATGACGAGAGATGAAAAATGGGTTGTACACTGCAATAGTAAACGCAACAAATAATGTCTTCGTCGCAAATAAAAATTAATTCCTACTCCTAGACGTGGTCTCCAACAGTATATAATTAAATTTGGTAGTTGGTGTGATGTGAAAGGAGTTATTCATTAGGAGCTCTTCAGTAATATGCAAACAGTTACCTCAAATCTATATTTAAAAAATGCAATGTCTAAATGAGGGGCTGTCCTCTTTCATCACAATGTAGCTCCACACGTGGCAAGTTTGTCTCCCCCCCCCCTCATTAATGCGTTAGGCTATACTCGCCGCAGCGAGAAATGGACGATAGGTTGTGGCAAGAACCGTCATGGGTGTCCCCCCACTCTTGCCATATCTCTAAAGATCAGAACGAAAGACAGACAGAGAGTAAAGTGGGGAAACGGGGTTGGAAAGGAAGACGAACAGCTGATCTATGGACATATGGCATTAGTGGGAGGGACACATGTGACGGTGCTTGCCGCACTCCATCGTCCATTTCTCGCTGCGGTGAGTATGGCAAGTTCTTCCTCACTTCCAATATCCAACGGACCTTGGGCGACTCGATTCACGTTCATTTAAGTGTACTCTGATCTGAAGGCGGTGGAAAAGGATATCAAATCTTATATTTCATCCAAACCGAACAAATTCTTCAAAAATGGTTCTCACTGCTTAGTTTAACGAAGAAAGGTCATTGCTATTAATGATGTAAACTACAGTGCTGAATGAATGTATAGTTTTATATATTTTTAATGATTTTATTTTAATTTTTAAAAAAGTTATATATTAATTTTTTGAAAATATAATATATTTTCGATGGCTCATGTACACTATGCTCATATACCACGCGACCATATATGAGTAATTGGACCTAAATAAACAAGTGGACCTAGTTTCCCTAGGGAACAGATTCTATCGCACTAAAGAGTCTCTTTTCTCGCTTCTCTTACTTTGTACCTTTCATTTCTCCTAAACTCATTTATTTCTTTTCGAACTTATTTTCAAAATATTGTTATTGGAGATGCCCCCCCACCCCTCCTCTGGGTTTCGTCTTTAAAATAAAAATAAATTCTTCAACCACGATCCTCCTCTATCCTCGCTTGAGGCCAGGGCCACTGCCCTATCGGCTCTGCCCCACATTTCAGGTTCCGCATCCTTGAACCAAATCTCGTATCGACTATGATGGGGTTTTTGTGCCTTCGCCGCCCCCTTGAAAACGGCATTTACGCGGAAGGAAATCAAGGGTCGAGTTGGCCGTACGCCGAACCTCATTACTCTTTGCGGTCTCCTTTGTCCGTAAATTTGGAATTGCCAAGTCCTCGTCGCCTTCACCTATTTCGAGATGAGGAAAGAAAATTAATTAAATGTAAAGATTTAAACGCATAACAAAGTAAAATATCAGAAAGAGAAATATTTGCAGGTTTATGTTGCTGCAACATGAATATACTAAACTTGGCCGAGATGAATTACTCGGCCCTAATGATGGATTAATTGGATATGATGTCTTTCTTGGTACCATGGAGACTCACGTAAATGTTCTAGGCATGATAGAAATCATTTTAAAAGCTATGATTTTTAAAACAAAATGATGAACTCAAATATAAAGTTTTGATCTTTCTAATATATATAGTCATGGCCAAATGTTTTGCCACTACTATATTTTTTCATTAATAACTTTAATAAAACCATCAAACTTTTAATTTGTTATAATATACATATTTGTACCATAATTAGAAGGTGAAATATACCAAAATTTAGAGCACAAACCTATTTTATTAATAAATACAGTCAATTGATGTGGTTAGTCGATATTCACAATAGTGTCCTATGTTCATCAGGACTGCGTCAGTTAGTTTTGTCAGGTTAGAGACCAAATTTGTGAGGATATTTTGATTGACATTGCTCAGCTTTTCTTCAACAAGCACCGGCAAATGCTCACAATTGTATGGCTTCTGATAATTATCCACCAGGTTGATTACCGCCCACAAATTTTCTATTGTGTTCAAATCTGGCGAATTACCGAGCCAAGGTCTCCAAAATTGATGTTATTTTTAGCCAAGAACTTTGTTATTGCTTTTACTTTATGACAAGGTACGCCTTCATGCTGAAAAATACAGTTATCATCCCCAAATTGGTCCTGAATTATTGGGAAAAGCTGCTGATGGAGCACGTTTTGGTACCACTTCGAGTTCATGGCAGTATGGAGAGTGCCCGGATGTTTCACCTTAAGCACGACACATAACTCATGAAGGCGTTGCACTTTTCTTCTGCTAACGAGGCATATTCCAGAAGCTCCAAACAAACGAATGGGAGCTTTACCAAAGAATATAACTTTGCTCGTTTTCAACAGTACATTCTTTATATTTCTTACACAATTGAAGCCTATCATTAAGGTTATTCTTGGTGAAAGAGGCTTCTTTGCAGCTCTTCTCGACTTGAGACCTTTATCGAAAAGTCTCTGCATCACTGAGCGCGCACTGAACTGTTCACACCTGCTTCTTTCCAATCTCGAGCAAGCGTGGCAGGGAGGGCAACCCGATCTTTGAGCTGGGACTTTACTGGGAGGCGATCTTGGCGTTCATTTAAACTCTTGGGGATCCAGAAGAATTCTTCACAGGAGTTTACCAGTCTTTTTAAACTCATTATTGATCCTTAGCAAATATCTCCTGGCATTTCAGGCCAGTTTAGTGCAGAGCAAAATTGGTTGCACGCTTTCTTTGGAAAGAATCATTTCTGGGATTGAAAAAAATTATTTTCTGCAAAATAAACTATAATTACACATCATTTATTTAACCCAGATTTGTCATCATTTTATCCTTTTGATCGAATAGCAGAGCTCCAGCGACTAAAACTCACCTTCTGGAGAAACAGGAGCAGAAAGCGATTTTGGATTCAGCGAAGAATTGTAGTTTTTCTTATTATTTTTGCAATAATTCTTAATATAATAATAACTATTCCTATCATGTATAAAGGTTATTCAATTTTGTTTATGGTCCAAAATTTACTGGACATCTTGTGAATTCAGGTACATTGTCCATCTCTTTAATTAAGACTGGTCTCTGTATTCATTCGTAGGCGTGTCTATTTGTTTCCTGCCTCATTTCTTCTTTGCTCGGAGTCACGCCCCGTTTCGATTACCAATTCTAATCCAACTCCTTCAAAGGTGTATAAAAATCGTATAAATACAAATGTTTAGAAGGGAGGAGGAAAGAAAATATCACATGGTTTTACATACGCATATGTAAACATACCGACAATAAATTTCTTCAACAATCTTCGATATGAAGTCACGAAGATTTGAAGTGAGTATTTTCAGCGATAAATTCTACATAATTGCTAGATAGTGAACTCATGTATATATATATATATATATATATATATATATATATATATATATATATATATATATATATATATATATATATATATATATATATATATATATCAGCAGGAAAAAGAGAGCAAGTACTGAATATAACATATATTGCCAACGTTTCGGGCTCTGAACCCATCTTCTAGGCTAGAATATTAAAGATTTATATAAGAACAATTGCTTAACAATTATGAGAACAATGATAATTAATGGCTTTAGGCAAAAGATGTACTAGGATGTCAAAAAAAATAAAAATATCAAAATGAAATATAAAAGACAAAAATCTGTATATTAAGATAAAAAATAAATAAATGCAAACGAAATTAATAAAGTTACAATTAGAAGAAAAGGAAACCTCAATAAATGCACTAAAATTTGTTATCTGATTCGGAGGAAGCTGTGAACTGAATGAATGAATTTAAAAATTATACTACCAGGAAAGATGTGATTTAGTATTAGTTGGTTCTCTGATCTATGTAGTTGGATAGTCGAAAAAAAATATGTTAGCTAGTTAGTTGTTTAAGTGGTAATTAATTCATGGTGTCTAGTTAAAAAAATCAAACGAAATTAATCAGGCAATATATAACGGTGTGGAAGTAGAGTCCTTATTTAACTGAGGCTGATTGTATTTAATCAAAAGGGACTCAATTATAAGAAGGTCAGATTTAGATTTTGATGCAGATAATATTTTAAATTGATTATAATTAATAGGTATTTTACATGAATCAGAATGAGATCGGACAGCAGAGTTTTCTTTTACGAAGAGATCCATTCCTGTTCTGTAACTGACCCTACGGTGAGCATCAATGCGAACCTTGAGAAGACGTTCCGTACATACAATGTACGTTCCCAAAGAACATTTAGGACAAGTATATTTATATACTATTCTGGAACGCAAAATGTCAGGAATGGGGTCCTTTACAGTGCACAAAGAACTAATTTTAAGGGGTTTACAAAAATTGGCGTTAAATTAAAATGCGGATAGAATTTTTTCAAAATATTCGACAATTCCTTCCTTATATTCAGTACTTGCTCTCCTTTTCCTGCTGAAGATCTGGCTTGCTAGAAGCAGAAACATATACGTGTATATATATATATATATATATATATATATATATATATATATATATATATATATATTGAGGGAAATAATATGCACGACTGAGCTTTGAGATTTTATTTATGAGATTTCAGACCCAAACTAAGGAAGAGGGAGAAGGAGACAAGGAAAAGGAGAGGGAGAGGAAGAGGAAAGTTAGAGATAGCAAAGTTTGAAGTAGCGTAGTAGACTTGAAAGAAACCAAGTTGGTCGGTGGGTCTACAGCTTTAAGTGGAATCCGAACCATGTTGTGTATTATATCTTCAAATATTCATTCTTCCTATAGTGCCCCTGTCCCACATATCCTGTATTTAGTAGACCTTTAGGTGTGAAGGATAGAAGAAAAAATGTAGAGAAGAATAAGGAAGTAGTAGAGTTGCAATTGAATGCTGAGTTGAATGGAGGTCATGTTAATCTCTTTCCTTTTAGAATGTCTAGTTTAGAAATACGGTAGATTAAGTTGTTGTATGCCTGAGCTTCAGGCTTATTCTTCTTTGTGTTGCTGTTAGGTGTTCAAACTGTTTTTAATGTTTTTATTTTACCATTACTGATAATGTTTTTATCCTTGCTATTACTCTTCTTTTAGTTTTTCTTCTCTTAGTTTTCTTCTTCTTTCCTTTCCTTTCTTCTTCTGACTTCTAAAGTTATCAAATTATTACTTACTCTCTCTTTAACTCCGTGTTAGCCTGTGAAATATTCATCCTTTTCTTGATCGAACCTAGTTGTATAGGTGGGGAAGAGGCTATGTGCTCTCCCCTCTTCTCTTTGGGTGATTAAATTCTTGATCTCCTCTCCTATTTCTTGTTGTGTTTGTTGAATTAGCTTCTTGGCTCTTTTTTCTATTATCTTGTTAATTGGTTTCATCTTCACTTCTCTATGTAGATCTCTTTGTCTTCTTCTTTCTCTTCTTCTCGTGTTCGTGATTATTAATACTGCCTTGTTTTGAATTCTCTGTAGTTCCATCATTCTACTATTTTAAATGGTGTACATAGGTATTACTGGGTATACCATTGCTTACTGGATGATCGCTTGATATATTTTCTTCTTGTTTCTCCGGTTAAAGAATTGAGCCTATATAATAGTCTCATTTCCCCCTCTTCCTTTTTCAACTCTTTCTTTAACATGTCTGGAGTATCCTGTCCTGGTGATTGTCAGTCCCAGTACCTTGGCTTCGCTGGCATACTCATATCTCTGGCTTTCAACGTGTATGTCTTTGAGTTTCCTCCTATAAATTGGCACCGTTTTAAACTTATTTTTCTTAGTGCTTATTTTCCATTTTCGTTCGTACACATTAATCCTCCCTATTTCTTCTACTGTTAATTTTGCCTGCATTTTGGGGTTCCTGTAGGGTTAGACGACGATTTGTGTGATGTCATCTGCGAATTGCATGTTAACGGCATCCGTGTGTAAATGGTGGTGGGATGTCTGAGGTATGCATTGAGTATAGTGATGGGCTCAGGCACCCTCCCTGAGGCAAGCCAGCCCCCATCTTAAATATTTCTCCTCGCTGGTTCTCAATCTCTATGTATGCACGTCTATCCGTTACGTAATTGCAAATGAGTCTTTCTATTTTGTCATTCATACGTAGTTGTAGCGTTTTAAATTGCATTCCTCTAATCCAAACTCTGTCGAATGCTTTTGAAACGTCCCTGCAGACGATGTCAACGCTAGCCTTCTCTTTTTTCGCTTTGGCTATTTTTTCGGTAATGACCGTGAGTGCCATTTCCGTGCTCCTCTTTTTTCTAAATCCAAATTGAAACTTATTCAGTAAATTGTTTCCTTCCAGGTGCTCACTTAGTCGATTGTTTATTATCTTCTCAAACACCTTCCCGATGAAGTCGAGCAGAGAGATTGGTCTATAGTTGTCTACTCTTGTTGGTGGTTTTCCTTCTGTAGGGATAAATATCATCTTGGCGACCTTTAATTCCTTCGGGAATTAGTCAGTGTTCAGGCTAGCGTTAAAAACAAAAGTAATACCCTGTAGTATACTTGCTGGTATTTCTTCGTAGTGCTTCTTAGTCAGTCCAGATCTTCATCATGGTGCCTTTTTTTAAACTGCGAAATAATATTCTTTACCTCTTGCACTGTAATTTTTGCATTATTACCGTTGATGGTGTCTCTTTCTACATCTACAGTGAGATGAGATGCATTTTTTCTGCATCCTTGTTGAGCGCTGCAGTGATGTCTCATTCAAAGTCTGTGTCGAATTCTTCATTATCTTCTTCGCTTATGCAAAAAAAAATCCTTTTCCAGTGGTCCTTGAATAATGTTCTTATCGTGTCCTCGTCTTTTATGTTATTTCCTTGGTTTTCTTTGATTATCAGTTTCCTTGCTCATGCTTTGCCTTTAATCTGTTTTACCTTTTTCAAAAATTCCTACACTGGTGCATCATTGTCGATTTTCTGGATTGTTTCATTCCAGTGTTCTTTTGTTTTTCTATATTTTTTTGTATTTAGTTCCCTTTTAGTCCTTCTCAACTCGGCGTGTAGCTCCCTCGTTGGTCTGTTCCTTCTTATTTCCTCTGAGCTTTCGTTCAGCCGTCTGTGTTTCTGTACCATTCCGGGTATCCCCGTAAAAGTCTTAATAGTCTCATAGCGGTTGAGGGGGACGGGGCGGCCTTATCGTCTGCTGCCTGGATAGATTTCCTTATTTTTTCTAGTTCAGTGTCTATCTCTTCCAAAGTTGCGTCTTCTAGTGGATTAGGTTCGAATGAGTTTAGTTCTCTTTTGTATCTCCCCCAGTCTGCTCTATGGAAGGCTTTTCTTACTTTACCTAGGGTTTGAATTGGTCTTTGGTTAATTGTGAGAAGAGTTGCAGTACGATCTGTACATGGTATATCCTCCGGCCTCATATGCTAGTTGTATGCTAAATAATTATTGCCTAAGCAGATATCCGGCTTTGTGGCAGAGGTTCTTGTCACAAAGGTATGGTATTCCGTGCCCAATCGTTAGCAGATGCCTCTTTCGATAGCGCCTCCAGGTGTCTTCCTGTGCCATTTTTGTTTCTATAGCCGCTCTCTCGGCAGTGAGCATTTAGATCTTCAATTAGTAGTACCGGGTTTCTGCTATTAAAAATGTTAATAGAGTTATTAATTGGCAAATTGTCTCTCCTAGGTGGTTGATATTCCGTTGCTATTACGATGCTCGATAGTTCCAATTTCACTTCTATTGCTATGTATGATTCGTCCAGTTCGTCGCAAGTTCTGTATTCGAGGCCTATTTTGATCGCTATTGCAGCTCCGTCGTGTGCCTGTCTTGTGGGGGTTACGGCTATTACATAGTAATTTCATATTTTTATTTCATCGTTTGCTAAGTTTACTCCGTATGCAAAAAATAAGATGATATCCAGGTCTAATCTTATAAAAATGTTTCCAAACATTTTTCTTTAGTTCCTCCATCCGTTGACGTTAATCTGTAGTATATTTAGGTTTTCCTTGGCCATTGTAATTGGGTAGTTCCTATAACGTTGCCGGTCCATTTGATCGTTTTAGGTCGTCCTTAGAAATAAGCAGCACTTACTTACGTTTCTTTACTTGCTTTCTATTTCGTTTTGCAAGGGTAGTCTTTCTCGTGGTATTGGGAGCAGGGCTGGGTGAAACCTTTCGCATGGTCTGACTTGGGCTCCTCCCTGATTTGGATTTTTTCCTACGTTGAGTTTTTCTTGTTACCCCCTTGGGTTGTTATTTGGCTGAATCCGAACTTCCTTCCTCGCTGTTGACTCCCTCATCGGTTTCCGATGTGCTTTCCTTTTCCTGGGCGTTCTCGTCAGCGTCCTTCCCTGCCTCCTGCATAGTTAGAATCGCTGCTGAGTTAACGCCATGTGAACAATAATTAGTTCCAGACCGTTAGCCTTTAGGATTCCGTTTAGGGTTTTTTTCATATGTTCCAGGTTCTAAAGCATTTTGAACGTGAGCGTGAATCACGCATGTATAAATCTTCGCAAACATGCCTCCTGAGATGTTGGGTAGTGTTGCTATATTGTTTACATGGGATATCGTTACTGCTGCATAGGAAGTATTGCCTCCCGTGATTTTCTTTTCCGGCTATTCCTTCTCCTTCCTTTTCAGGCATTGCATTGCCATCGTCCGGTGGTTACCTCCACAGTTAACACATTTTTCCATTGATGAATTGCATCCCTTGAAATCGTATCCCTCTGTGGCGCACTCATAGGAAATGATTTTACCTTTATGGGGGCTGTTGGCCCAGGTGTAGTCCTCGTAGGCGTAACAATTAAAGCACATTTGGATGTTCACAGATGTGTCTCTTTGGATATTAGCAGATGGAATCATCCTGCTGAAGGCAATCAATCCCTTTTTTGTGCCTTCGCTACCATCTCCGCTGTTTCACACACTATCTTAAAGAGGTGGGTGTGTTCTTTGAATTCAATTACCTCCTGAATCTTGATTCACCTCTGTTTTTCCATTAATTCTTCATTAATTTCTTCGCACGTGTAGGCACCCACCCATGCTTCCACCTTTTTGCAGACTAAGCTCCTATTAACATTGATTTGCCGCGGGGTTTTGGCTTCAAGGTCAACTTTCCTTAGGCTTATATTCCTGGCGTCGAGAGCAACTGCTCCACGTCCTTCCCCTTGGGGAAAATCACGGTAAATCCATAAGGGGACTCGATGCATTTAATCAAGGGAATCGATAGGTCCGTGAAAAGTGTTAGGACAACTTGCTGCGGTGTCCTCTTCCTTCCATTTGGTATAAGTCGTAGGGGCAATCTCTTAAGGTCTTCGGGTCGGTCGATCCTGGTACTTGTATGCGCCACTATTGTGGGGCTCCTACTAGTTAACTCTGAAAGAGAAAAATTATTTTGTTCCACGGGTGGGAGAGCCCTCTATTTATCCTACTTCTATCTCGGCTACCTTCCAATTTTCGTGCTCTCCTTGGTCGCCCTACCTAGCTTCGCGTAGCCCTAGCAGCAGTCCACAGATGGGTTGGGGCTCGTGGTCGAGAATCAACCCCCCCTTTTCTGGCCCCCTAACGGGGTCTCCTGCAGGAGCTCACTCTACCCTATTACCAACTGCGTCTCATACTTTGCCGGCGACCAAATTATTTAGCACTAGTTAGAAAGAAGATGAAGTAAAAAGATGGTTTAAAAAAAGATCCAACTGTAAGAAGAAAAAAGTAGCTCATTCTGGGAAAGCTACCTCGCTCACAAGGAACAAGAGGAATCTTATTTCAAAATCGAATACATTATTTTAATACATGCTGGAATGCCTTCCTTTTAGATCGTTTCATTAAATAAAGTAGTTATTTTTTTGTCGTGGGCGACTCTATACTTCACTATATCGATCGGTTGGGTGGTCCGTCGGTCACCATTTTGCTTTTTTAGGGGGCAATAACATTGTAACTATTCGGCCGATTCTAACGAAATTTTAAATATCAATGTTGTTTTACATTCTCTTTCGAATGATATAATTGCTAAAGTCCTCCCAAGGTTAGCCCGGGAATTATTTTGTTTTGGCAATAACATCATAACTATTCGGCCGATTCTAACGAAATTTGAAACCATTAATTTGTTTTACATTCCCTTTCCAATGCCTTAATTACCAAGATCCTCCCAAGGTTAGTCCGGAAATTATTGAAAGTTTTGAAGGTTGTAAGGTCATAAATCAGAATAAGTGAGAGCACCTGACTTTGGTCAGCTGACCTTGTTTCAAATGAATGGAATATATGGTAACTGCTACAGAAGATTTGAGGATCTCAATTGAGATTTGTTATTTGTTTTGTTTTGTTTTTTTAATTTAGAACGGTATAAGTTTTCAAATGACAACTTTTAGTTAACGGAGATTTCTTCACTAAATGGAGGGGTTGCTTTGTAAGCTTCTGGAATGCTTTACAGTCTGTATTTTTATATCGGATTGATAGCAATTTATTATGCGTGATACAAATACAAAACTAATAAATGTAATAAAAACATTCTTGGAATCTTCTTCATTGTTCTGACAAATAAATTTTAAACAATTCTTATAACTTATTTAAAAATCGTCACCACTGAACATCAAATCTTTATAACTACTAGGCTACCAGTAGCTATGATTTAGTCAATCTGTTGCGGGGACGTTTTCTTCTTGTTCTCACATTTTTTTTAGGTTATATTGATAACCTTATCAATTTCCTTTCTCAGTCTTATTCCGTTTAACCTTTCGATAATAGGTTTCTGTTGGGGGTAGAATAACTTTGCACTAGGATACGCCCTTGTCGCGCTGGTATTCGAACCAATGCAAGAAGCATATGTAAAATTAGCCATTTAGATTTTTAACTTTAGATATCTTTTCTGGCGGCCGCCAAAAAGGGCACACCCGCCGAAACTACAAAGAAAAGCCTAACTTTAGCTATAAAAAACGAGTAACACAAAAACGAGATCAATGGTTCTAATAATAAAAACTAACGATAAAATTAAAAATCAATAGACAATATCAAGAGGCACGCTTTGGGGCCCTTAGGGAAACCTAAGGACGCAACTAACAAATTGAAAATTTAAATATGCAAAAATTATATCATCACGCTACAATCTGGCGCGCAAGAGCCAGCCCCCAGCATCAGTGAAAAGGAGTAGGGACCTCTCTCGTTATGGTAACAGGAGAATACAGCTCACGAAGTATCCCCATATTAGAACATTCCACAAAAATGGGGCCAACAGTCTAAGTGAGGGGAGGGGGGGGGGGAGAAATCCACGAAGATAGGTATCCATCTGATAATGCTGAGGCCCTCGAGTGAAACCAATTCGGAGGCGTCTGAAAATATTGTTACCGTCAAGCCATTGTAGGATAGGTCCACTGGAATTGTTGGGGCGGGATGGCACGCAACTCTCTATTCCCATACGTCGTCTCCCATCTTCTTTACCGCACAGCCCTTAGGGTTGATCTGATCTCTGCCATGTAATTAAAGGGGGCAAGAGCGAAATGCCTATATGGTTGCTCAGTCTAGGCAGAGATCCTGGCATCCTCATTGTTGCGCTCGTTTGTTTCCATCAATCCTACACCTTCAGAAATCCAACAGTATAATTATATTTGACTGTCGTAGGTAAGGTAGTATTCACTGACCTTCGCTTGCCATCCCTAGACGCGGGGGAAGTCCCTTTTATCTACGAGGAATATTCGAGTGAGTTTTCTACCGTTGGCCGACTTAGAAAATAGATCGAAGGCTTTTATGTGGTTCTTGGATTTAAATAAGAGAAACAAAAATAATCTTTACTATTATACAAACAAATACCAGAATTTAACAATAATTAATACACTATGGGAAAACTAAACGTTCAACAAAAGGAAATTAATTTACAATGAATGCTTCGGCACGAGCTATGAGTAGCACAATATTTACCCAAAAGAAAATGGGAGATGATGAGGTGAGGCTTCGTAGTCGGAAAGCGTCACGTCTCTTCGACGGTAAGGGAGAAAAATGAAATAGGCTTACGATTTTACAAGAGGGAGGGGGGAGGGGGGGAGGCTCGAGTGGTTTTTCGAGGGAGTATGCTTGCAGGGCACGGAGCGAAGCGCGTTATTCCAGAATGCGTCCTTATGCCCTTGACTGCTGTAGTTCCCAACAACTTGTTTCTTGCCTGCGAGCCCTTGGGGTACCAGAGAGTCGCGTGTGAAGTGGTGCGTTGTGTCCTTTGGCTGGTTCCAATAAATCCTCCTAATTACTGCTTGGATAATGCGTGAGTAGTGCCTGACTCCTAGTTGAATACTAATTTGCTCGTTTTCGCGCTGGGAAATATATACGACTTCGCCAAAAGCGATTTTGTTTGCCGTCGTAAGTGGGTCCCGCTCCGAATTAAGGCACGGCGGGTAAGGGCTTAGCGCCCTATCGCTGATTTGAGTTCCGGGCTCCAGTTTGACTCGTCACGCTTCGTTATCGCCCCCGAAGTGTACCGAAAGACGCTGGTTGAAGGTCCGTTCGTCCGTGAGATACCCCCTTAGGCCTATTGTCCACATGAATCTCTATCTCTCTCTCTCTTTAGCATCGACTAACTTGCGCTTAGCACGCTTGGTGAGTCACTATGGTTCACAAAACTGTCTCCGAAACTGGTACTGCGAGTAGTATCCCATACTGAGTACTACATTGCTATCAGCACGTCCATGAAGACAGACAAAGGATCTAGAAGACCCTCGCTGGCCTCAAATGAGTTGAAAATGCAATGAAAGCCAACTCCTAGTTTGGAATTGTATTCACCTAAGTTCACCTGCAAGCCTCCAGTGAGACACGATGTATGCTCCAAGAAATACTAACTTAATATCCCTAGTGCTCTATAGAAACTTTGCGACCAGACGTGTGGCGACAAAAGTTCAAAGGTACTATCATCAATGGTGGCGTCTTTGGTAAAGCCATTGACGCTATAGGACGAGAATTCCTCCGAACTCTGAAAGGAGTTTCCTAACCCTGAAACGAAAATCTTTAGAGCATGAATGACGTCCTTCGATGAGCTGAGACGAAATGAAAGCCTTTGCTAAGTGGGGGAGACCCTTAACTCGCGCTACAAGCCGATTATGCACTGTGCACAAACTGGAGCGAGTGATAATTCGCCTAAGGGAGGAATTACTCGCCAACTGGAAACCTGCGTGGTGGATCGAATCCACAATATGCAATAGACATTTACCTACAGAGCAGTAAATCTTCCATCCGTTAGTCAAAATTTGAGTGAAGAAAAGAGCGGTAAAAAATGGTTTAGTACCCCTATTACGAACATGCTGAATGCCAGAGAACGAAGAATATCTATGGTGCATGGAAAAGGGGTCCTGAAGCTGCGAATGTACATATGATTCATAGGTTAGGCGTCGATAGTCTAAGCAAAAGAATCCTTTAACTATAGACAAGCGATTCGGCGACTGTTGGAGTTAGCGCTGCAAGGTAAACAACTGAACTGTATCAAAAGAGATCGAAAATTCGTCAATATACAGGGTGGTGAGGAAAACCTCCGACAGCACCGAGGTAATAACGTTGATACCCATGGAAGAGATAGTGACGCTGAGAGCATTTCCCTGCAGGAAACCTTCCTCTTACCCTATGGGTCTGAAAATGGCTGATACTCACCCTCGAGTGGCGGGGAGAGTATCAGCGTATTCGCCTAATTGGCGATAAGCTCATGATGCCGATGAAAGTTTTGTTCCTGGACACTGGGATTGAACCCCCCCAGCCTCGACGTCAGAAATTCAACGCCGTATCCACTAGGAGAGAGAGTGAGAGCTCCAGCTTTTGTGGGTTTATACTCGTAGTATCATTTTACGTAATGGTTTAATTATTACAGTCAGATAGTTCTTAAGTTACAAAGGTATCAAAATATAAAAGGTATCAAAATATAAAAGGAATCAAAATATAAAAGGTATCAAAATATAAAAGGTATCAAAATATAAAAGGTATCAAAATATAAAAGGTATCAAAAATATAAAAGGTATCAAAATATAAAAGGTGTCAAAATATAAAAGGTATCAAAATATAAAAGGTATCAAAATATAAAAGAATTAAATCTACTGCGGGATTTGCATAATGGACTAGCCAACTAGGGATGGATATAGTTAGAAGGGCTGTGATTGCCAGCCCGATCGAAATTTTCATTTATTTAATCGATTTAAGAAGTTTCTTTAATATTTTAATGCCAGAAAAAAGTAATTTTCAGGAATTTTTAATTCTCTTCATACGTTAAAAATTTTCCCTTTATATTTTTGTGGACTTTAGCCTAGCCGAGTCGAAAGGCCACTTCCGACTTTAACAAAGTTAAGCCGCCAAAAGCTGCGGCTATTCGTCCGAAGGAGTCCTTATTCGGGTAGACCTCACGGTGTGTGCCATACCCAGTAGTGGCCTGTAGTTCTGATCCTAAGTTAAACTGCAGGTACCCACTGTGAAATAAAAGGCTTCAAAGGGGGCAGATCGGTGCTAAGGCACGTACCAAATAATTTTTATCGGATAACATTTTCTCCTGGAACTTTTTTTAGGCAGTTTATAGAATGATGGAGTTTGGGGGAAGTGCTATGTTGATTGGGTCCGATGGCTTTTCACAAGGCCTAATGGTTATTGCTACCCATAAATTATGTGTTATGGTTGTCTGGGCATGGTTATACACAGAATGGCTGAATATTTCGTTACGATCTAGCTTCTACACCTCTTACAATCAGTGTTTTTTTTGATGAATCAACCAGTTATCATTATTTTTTCCTCAGGTTTGGCTTCACTAGCTAGTGGTAAATGGTTGGATTACATGAGTAATTAATATATATATAAATAAGATCTCAAAATAACGTTTCTTTTGCAGGCTGCATACATGAAGATAAAGATATTCTTCATGGACATTCGTGGCATGACAAATGTCGTATTCATCAGTGTCAGGCTGGAGTGTTGACATCATCGAATTTGCAGTGCCACGTTCCCTGTTCTAAGCCTCTACCCCCACCAGAAAATGAGTGCTGTCCAACCTGTCCAGGTAAGAAAGTAGCCTCACATATCTACATTAGCAATATCTTTACAGAATATTTTTTCTATAAAATGAAGCAGCACAAAATGCAAGGAATTGAAATAAAGTTAGAACTTTGATTGATATCTCTTATAATTTTAATTCGGGGCCAACTTGTTCTTTATTATGAAAATAGTAGATATAAGAATATCTCTAAGGAGACCTAGCACAGGACACACTGTCTAAGATCGTGGTTCTTCTAAGACTTGAATTTCATCACGACAAATTACATAAATATGTAACTTTTCTATGTCGAACAGATGCAAATTACTACAATGACATCGGAAGAACTAACTTTTTGAATTGTCATAAATAGTTTTGTCCTAAAATAATTATATATATATATATATATATATATATATATATATATATATATATATATATATATATATATATATATATTTATATAATATGATCATACATAGATTAAGAGAAAAGTAAGATAGAGAAAACAAACAGAATGAAATAATATATAAACTCTTTTACCCGTTAAAGAAAGTGAGGAAATAGGTGCGGTGCGAACCTATGCCATCAAGCGCTCTTCTTTTTTTCTTAATCTATGTATGATCCTCGTTTGGTCTTATAAAGAGACGAAATCACTTGTGTATAATCTTTCCTTATTTCCTATCTGGTTAATTATTATATATATATATATATATATATATATATATATATATATATATATATATATATATATATATATATATATATATATATATATATATATATATATATATATATATATATATATATATATATATATATATATATATATATATATATATATATATATATATATATATATAAGTAGGAAAGAAATAACAATATTTTGCAGCAATATATTGCGAAACCAGGTTTCGAAGGGGACGTTCGTCATCTTCAGTCGCTCAAAAACTAATTATTTGAGCAGAGGTTGGATAAGTTTTCTGCTTACATGGGATTAGTGTTGAAGTGACCATAGGATGAATTGAAGTTGATTTTATTTGGCACCTATGTATATAATAATGAGAATTATAAATTATTTTAGCATTATTAAGGTCAATATCGTGGTCTTCAATAGACATATGTAAGAACAGGCTAGAAGATAGGCTTCCACGGTGCATTTGTGTTCTTTCATTCTCTTGGAGAATTTACTGCTTTCGTCTATGTATATTTTATAACAAATTTCACCTCATTGGGAATTACAGGCATCATTGCGTCTTTGGTTTTACTCACAATCATAAAGAGATCGCCAGAGACGAGCTCGGTAAGCGATTACTATAGGTAAGGTTGCCCTATAGGGTGTCGCCAGTTATAGGGGAGTTAGGTAAATGGTATTGTAGACGACAAGGTTCCAATTATATAGGTCCTGACGATGGTTAATGAAAGGTGTTTCCGTAAACTAACACTTTATGAGCGAGCGACTAGTCCAAGTTTATAGGTGAAAGATGGCGTTACGGCAAATTATTTATCTGACTGGGCTCATCGAAAACTCAGGGCAAAGATGGACATACGAAAATAAACTCTTTATTTTAATAACGGAATATTATGATGCAAGCGGCTTGACACGGAAGGTACTAAGCGAGAGACTAGTAGTCTATATATTATCGATGCGAGTACGAGTTAAGGGTGAGAGAAGACTTAGTGGATTTAGACGGGAATGTGAACGCCAATGAATTCGTTACTATTTTACTATTCTCTCTCTTCTGTCTTCCTCTTTCTTTTCGTATTTATATGTGCGCTCCTAATGCAGAGGGCGTGGCCTAAAGATGACTATGAGACGGCCTACCTACGTTATGGTAATTTTTCCACCCTCTAAGTGGGACTAGGAAGCCTTTGTACAGTGCGTTCATCTACATGATAAACTCTTATTTGTATAATTTGATATGATTGTCACTGCACCATCTCTTACGTTCAACAGCTGTGTTTACTCGGGCTCCTCCTTAAATATCCGTCTTTGATAATTTTATCTCGAGACACAACTTGGGCAGCTTTATCAAACGCAGGTGTTCAACCATTTCCTTCGTTCATCTCTGTGTCTCACGCTTGCTTAGTTACATATATGTACATTTACAATCCCATCCTATTTCTCATACAATATTGAATCTTGGATTTAATAGGACCATTTCGCGTCCATTTTGCGGAGGTATCTTTTGGGCCTATTGAATCCAACAATTTTTATGCCAGAGGTCTACCTAGTGCGTAGTTTGATCACTACAACGCTCCTTCACACTCGATCGGGCGCGACCGGAAGACTCCCTATCCTGCCATGCAAGTGACTGCATCCACTACTTGTGAGATTTGTCTATTTGATCCAGGTTTGGCTGGGATCAGGGACGTAGCTTATAGGCACATCCAGTGCAGTGTGAAACAGGTTAACTATTGGTATAGTAATTGCATAAAACAGATGTATAGATTGCAATTTAACCTTTATCATCTTCACATGACTACATTCGCTTAAATAGGTTAATTTTAAAGTTGAATTCAATTGAAATGCTAACTAATAACCTCAAGCATGAAAGATGCACTTCCTAAAATGCGTTCAATTATTCTTATCAACAATATTTGAGTATTTTTTCAAGTATATTAAAAAAAGGGAAAATATAAATGGTATTATCCAGGCATGAAAATCCATCGATTCTAATTCTAGAGTTGAAACTTGAATGTGTAATGATGTAATGTAGATGAAGAATCAACCGATTTAGCAAGCGCACACTGTCAAGAAATTGCAAACAACTGGATGTAGTTGACAAATAGATCGCGATCGAGAGTTGAACCTGCTCAACTTCAAGATTTAGTGATTTTTTTTTAATAAGTAAGTAGTTAAGTCATTGAGAGAGAATATAGTTCAGGTTAATATTATTTATTTAATTTTGTAGTTTTGTTGAGTCGTGATAAATAACTTCATAATATTTTTTGCGATTAAAAAACAACATATTGTTATATAAATTGTAAGTAAGAGGTAAATTAGCAAACAAAGCTATCAAATTATTGTAGCGAGTTGTTTGCATATATAATTCATTGAACTACCAAGTGCTTAAAATGTTCTCGCGCTTCTGAATGTGTCGACTGACTAATTCTCAGACATCGATTAATGTCGATGATGTAATAGTTGCACACTTAACATTTAGGTGTTCGAGTGTTACGCATCTTGCACCATAACCTTTACCCTAGACGCAGCCCCACAAGTAAGAAACCAAGTGAAGTCAAATGGGTCGAACGAGGAGGATACTCAGTCCTGCTGCTTCGTCCTATCTGACGCTTAGACAACGGTTTATCGAAGTCAATTTTTATATCTCAATCACAAGAAGGAAAATATGTACATTTTGCTGAAAAAAAGTCACTGTTTTGGAAAAGATATCCTGAACTACATATGCAATTTATTAAGTCATATTAAGATATCAAATCATATATCTGGTCGATAAATATTCAATATTGTTAAGCTAGGTAAATTGACAGTTTTAGATATGTAGATTTGAAAGTACCCAGGGCCTACAATTGGGTCAATTTACTGTTACAGACTTATTCGATCTGTTTAGAATAATGTTCATGGCGATAAAAAAACAATTGTGTGTTTAATAATTTGATTATGCAAACAATTAGCGCGAGGATACAAGTTTGAATCCATGAAATTAGCTTAATGCGTATAGTTTCCGCAGATCTGCCGTTGCTCCATCAGTTATGTGACATGAACATTGAATACTTTAAGTGTGACAATTAAGAGGATGTTGGTTATTGAAATCTTTTACAGTCCTCTCTAGTCTGGGGAGTTACTGATATTAATCAGATGGCCTACGAATATCGTGGCTGTTAGTTTAGCGGTAGAACACCTGAACGGTAATTCAAGGAGCAGACTTTGTCATTTATTTTAAAGCTTTCACTTTTTTATGTTTATTAACTCCTTTTTTCCTATGTCTCCGCCCGTTATTAATTCCACAGTTATTGACCATGACTTTGAAGGTTAGTTTACTTTTTCCTAAAATAATCTCCAACTCAACTCGACAAAAGCTAATTTTTTGACTCTCAAAAAACAAAAACCAGAAGATGAAAAATTGACCCAATCGTTATTTTGGGACATTTTTTTTCTCTTGAGTGAAATCAAAAGGAGAAATCATATAACTTATCAATGACTTTAAAATATAAGAACAATTGATTTAGTTCACCAAAAGATACTAGACATTACAAAAGCAAGAGATAAGCAAAGCTATCCATCAGAGCATTACTTCAGTTCACAAAAAATATAGAAAATATCAAGTCAAGCTAAAAGCAAAGCTACGAGTATCCATCAGAGCATTATTTCAGTTAAAAAAATACTAGAACTTATTAAGGCAAGTGATAGGCAAAGCAATCCATCAGAGAATTAATTCGGTAAAAAATACTAGAACTTACCAAGGCAAGCAATAGGCAAAGCAATCCATCTGAGCATTAATTAACTTTTAAAAAAATACTTGAATTTATCAAGGCAAGTGATGGGTACAGCTATCCACTAGAACATTAATTCAATTCACAAAAAATACTAGAACTTAACAAGGCAAGCGATAGGAAAAGCTATACATCAGAGAATTAATTTAGTACTTATCAATACAGACTATAAGCAAAGCTGCCTACTATCCATCAGAACCATAAGTCAAACCAAGTTCTATTTAACACAGTGAGGAATGAAATGGATGAAGGTGGATACTCAAATGTGAAAAATAATGCACAGATAAATTAGTGGTAAAGATGCTAATGGGTAAAAGGGGCTTTAAGACCAAATCTTACCTTAAATTACTTGGTCCGATAAAATATATTCAAAATCTATAGGAATAAAAAACAACAAGTACTAATTATATATCTTTCGGGAGATTTGCGTGCCCTCCTTATTATTCTATTTGGGCTTTTTCACTTTCTCTACTTTTCGCTCCCCTCCATAATTTACAAAATTTTCCTTCTTCAACTTTCTGGCATAGATGCCCTCGTTTATTTTCGCTTTATCTTTAAGCAAAAATGTTTAAAAATACGAGTTTGATCCACTTTGTTTGATACATTATTGGGGGGCGGGAGAGGGGGCTTTTAATCATTTCAATAGTTATTTTTGTTAAGAGGATATTTATGGATTGCAAACGCACCTGCAGAAACCGGTCGATCCGCTCTAAAGTAGTCCATTCCCCGTCTCATAAACCGCTTTCAAGCACCTCGAATCGATGAACCAAATAAAGAAAAGCGATCATAAATTTATTTCCAAATCTGTTCTTGTATTTATGCACCTTAATTTAAGATTCTTAAATGCAAGAAATATGTTGGTTAAACGAATTAAAATTTCAGTGGAGTTGAAAGTAAATGGCCACGGCTTGTTAAAATAATCTCACCCACAACTTTATGTTCCTACATTTTACCTAGGAAGTTTCTTCTCAACGAGCTTCCTGCTCTTAATGTATGTTTACATTCTAGTTGTGTTCTTTTTTTAATCTATTTTTACTTCTGTTTAATCGGTCATTCTCTTTTTAGCCGTTTGCAGAGATTTCTGTTAATGGTAAATGTTTTCTTTTTAAATTTTAATTAAATTTTTCGACGATCTTTCGTGTCACAAAAGAACACAAGATGACTTAGAAAGAAAAGTAGTAAAAGGATAACGGGGATACTAAACTCAGTCCAGTCATGTGTCATCCATTACTAAAGTATATATATATATATATATATATATATATATATATATATATATATATATATATATATATATATATATATATATATATATATATATATATATATATATATATATATATATATATATATATATATATATATATATATATATCGTAGCAAGTTTTATTAAAAGTGACGGCTAATTTCGGAGGTTGGGGGGGAGAGTCAAATCTCTCGATTATTCCTATATTCGCTTTTACGTCTGTACTCAAGCTATGGATGACTTCGAAATTAATTAAAAACTGAGATTTTAACCGTAAAAATCAATAGAAGAGCCCTTTAGCAAAACACTTGATTTAACTGACGCGTTTCGGTGCACTTGTATCATCATCAGAGACAAAGCAAAAAAAACCGTAGAACATTGGATTGTATATTGCCATATCTAGACACACTTAACACAAATAAAGCGATCCGCAAGTGCGAACATATTGAAAAACTTGTGAGCAAGGTAAGACAAGGTCGAAAGGGGTAAGCTTAGGAGCGAAGGTTAAATGCACGTTCACGTCAAAAGAGGAGGGAAGAACATTAATATGAGGAGATTAAATATCCCTCGTAAGACAGCTCCTAATTCTCCCGCTGGGCAGTATTCCGTGCGAATTGAATTGGATGTTGAGTTTTGTTTTTTCTCGTATATGGGTGACTTCTAGGAAAAGTAATTGTTTGGCGATCTGGTGTGAAGCCTATAATTTTGATGTCTTCCATCATTTTTCTGGTGAAAACGGTTCCATGTTTTTGACTTGTGTGAGTTTTGGCGGAATCCGTTGTTTTGGTGATATGTCATTCTTCTTGATTATTTTGTTTTCGTCATTCCAATATATGAGTGGAGGGGATGGGGGGGAGCTGACAGTCTCTTAGGTTTCATTTATATGAATATAATAGATCAGATATTGTTTGATCGGATATAGGCTTCTGTTTGCTTTGCATGATGAGGCTGGTCGTTCGTTTAGTTTCATAATATATGTATAATTAACTATATATTTTGTTCTACATTTGTAATCTTTATTGATTGGTTAATCATTTGTTTGTTTACTCTTTCGTCTGTTCGGTAGGCCGTATTTATGGTGCTCCTGTGAAAGAGTTTTGTTATTTTCTATGTGATTATTTCCGGTATTATGCTGATCTGTGAAGTAAAATTGATTCATTTTCTTCTTGCGGAATCCACTGGCGACGAGTACTTGTGTCGCTCTCTCAATCTCATTGTGTGTCTTTCCATGTTTAACAATGGCCGAAGGCACGGTTGATATAAGCGTTAATTACGCTTTTCTTATAGCGTTCTAGGTATTCAATTTCGGAATTAATGCAAAGGCTAGGATCGGTGGTTTTGACTTATACTTTCCTGGTAATTTTTTCATTGTGTTTATTAGTTAAGATGTCTAGAAATGTGAGTTGGTTGTTTTGCCTTTGTTCAACCGTGCAATCTAGGGAAAACATTCTTTAAATAACCTTCTTCCGATTGTAGACTTATGTATATGTTGATACGATAAATCGATAGAATTTGAAAAGAAAGTCACAGATATGAAATTAGCCGTCGCTTTTATCAAAACTTTCTGTCTTCTCAGTAACGATTGCCTTCATTGTGCCGCCCTCTGCTCTCTTTGATCTTAGTGTTCTTTCAATATCTCTTTCTCTTAGCTTTAAAAAACTCCTGTTTCTTGTCTCATTGCTCATTCACGTCAAATTTCTCTTTCTCTTGTACTTTATTGCTGCAATGCAAGGTTTCTGCATCTTTCTTTCTGTCTTCAAAATGGTTATGAAAGCCAGAAAATAAATATGGCGAATGACCTGTAGTTATTGTTACAACCCGCAGAACTTGTATTTGCTCTTTATATATACATATTTATATATATATATATATATATATATATATATATATATATATATATATATATATATATATATATATATATATATATATATATATATATATATATAAAGCAACAAAGAAATTGGACGTGAATGAGAGCATGATACCAGAAACCTTAGTTTTAAAGGCAAAAGTAAGGGAGATTAGAAGACACAAAGATTAAGGAGAGCAAATGATAGCACAATTAAGGCAATTCATAGTGAGAAACCAGTCTTAACCCTAAAGTGAAAAAATTTAAATATCCTAACCATGAGTTGAACCCAGGTCTCTCAATTGGTGCTCTCACCATAGAGTTACAAAAAATCAAACCTACTCTAAGAGTCACCTTACCAAACCGACTATCTACTCAGGTTACAAAGTACATCCAAGGGAGCTTTATACCAAATTGCTAACTTGCCCCCAATTTAAAGGCTCACTATCGATATCACGTACAAAGAAAGAGAAAATGCAAGTTAGAGAAGAATGGGTAACTTCAGGTCTGCGTGAAGTACGCAACTACCCCAGGGCTTTCGCATTATTTCATTTCTGCTTTTTAAAAACCTTTGTAAGGCAAAAAGATATGGATGTGATATGGAGAGTGAGCCTTAAACTTATAAGCAGGTTAAAGATTTGGATTAAAAAATCCTTGGAATAACTCACTAGCCTAACTCCACTATTCTTGATCTTTGTGTCTTCCACTGTCCCTTTCTTTTGCCATTAAAACTCCGGTTTCCGGTCTCATGCTCTCATCCACGTCTAATTTCTCTCTCTTAATATATATATATATATATATATATATATGGGGGGGTACATTTATTGAATCCTTCACATCTACCCAGATGGATACTTCAAATTAATCTAAGCCGTTCGAATGTCATCCATTTAATTGTCCAGTTAATTTTTAAAACTATCCAATGAGCTAATATTAACCTTTATGGTTTGGAGGTTATTCCATGCAATTACTACTATAAAAGAGATTATCCGCGTGTAATAAAAAAATAGGAGTAAAAATGGAAATAAACGAATAGAATGCAGAGTTAATTTGAGGACAGGTGCAAACCTCGAGTTCTCAAATCGGATTTGATAAATAATTAATCTGTCAAAATAGATAGATTATCTAACTTAGGATAGGGCAAAGGGGTCCAATTAGGAATTTTGAGTGCCTATGGCCTTAAGGCCACACTATCTATAGCTATACATATAGCTAGAGAGCTTTGCTATTAACCTTTTTCTCTTCTCTAACCTTATCTAACATCCTTGTTCTTATTTATTTACCCATTTCCTTCCTTGGCCCCTAAACTGTGTGGAATCATGGCCACGCCGCCTCGCCCCGAAAAGTTGTCATCGCAGTGGCCGGAGGTCGCTGTCGGATCCACGAGTCTTTGACTGAGGGAACGATCCTCTTTTTTGGAGGGGTTCGAAGATTGGGCAGTGTTCTATCAGGTGCGCTGAGTTTTCGGTCTTGTGGTTGCATCGGGGGCGAAATCCAGTGACAAGGTCCCAAAAGCTCGGTGTTATTTTCGACCAAGAACTTTGCTATTGCTCTAGCTTTGTGACAAGGTGTGACATCATACTGAGAAATACAGTTACCATCTCCCAAATTGGCACTAAACTGTTGGGAAAAGGTGGTGATGAAGCACGGTTTCATGCCCTCTTGAGTTCATGGCAGTCTTCTTAAGATCAAGTATTAGTACTCCAGTTCCCTCAGATGAAAAGAAGCCCAATACAGGGAGAGTGTCTGGATGCTTCACGGTGGGTACGAGAGAGAACATAAGAAAGCACTCACCTTTTCTTTTCCTAGAGAGAGGTCTTATAGAATCTCCAAACAAGCGGTAGAGAGATTCATCAGAAAATCCCTTTGCCCCAGCCTTCACCAGTCCATTTTTTATACCAGGTCTTGCAAAGGTTCTGTTACACTCGTTTTTTTATATTTCGAGAGGTTTACGTGAGTGATAGCAAAAGTTCAGGCAAATAAACTTAAAGTTATACTTTTCCAGCACGTGTCATTAAAACGTCTTTTCTATTGTGTGTAGGTGTGTTGAGATGGAAGTGAAAAGAATCGAGATCTCTGCTCTCCTGAGCGCTAGCCACAACAAGTCTAACATCGCCAAGCGGCTCATAGTCAATCGGTGACTGACCGTCTATAAAGTCACGAAGAAGCTCAGTAATATCTTAAAGATCGACCTAATTCAACCAGACCTCAAATTGCCAACAGTTTGGCTGTGAGAAAGGCTTTCTAAAATGCTCAGAAGCTCAAAATGACTGCGATCGCGAAGAATAACATCTCGGTGGCCACGGTGTCAAGAGCCGTCAAGGAGGAGGGCGGCAAAAGCTTGATGTGCGTGGAAAGGCTTCTACTCACTAACAGTTTAACCATCTGTGAGAACAACGTCGGGAGCGATGGCGTCGCCTTCTGAACGACTTGAAAAATCCTAGCAATTGAATTCTCATTTTTTTCGATGAAAATACCCTTACGGTCAATACTGTCATCGAAATAGCAGAACGACCACGCGATAAGCTTTGACCAGGACGTCTGCGAGGTCCGCTACGTATCCACAACCAAGCATCCAGCATCAGTGATGATATTCGGCTTTGTTGATTCGAATGGCGAGATAATGCAGCCAGTGTTTTTTTCGACGGTTACAGGCTCACCGTAGCCGATTGCAGGGATATCTTGGCAATGAAACTTATACCCTGGCTAAGAAAGCTCATGAAGAAGGCGGACTAAATCATTCAGCAAGATGGTGACATAGCCCACGTGGCCAAGACAGTGCAAGAGTGGTTGGGGTCGAACATAAACTTTGTTGAGAATGTCATAACGAGTGTAACAACATGGCTTTTGCCATACTAGGTATTTCCTACATAGGTGGAGCCTATCAGTACGGTCCTTCTTCGTGAGATGAGGCTTCCTCGCAGCCTTTATCAAATTGAGACCTTGGTCGTAAAGTCTCCGCCTCACTGTGGGCACTGAAGCGTTCACATATGCTTCTTTCCAATCGTAAGCAAGCTTGGCAGTGAAGTTAACCCGATCCTTATGTTGATACCTTACCAACAATCGATCTTGGCGTTCATTTGAAGCATTTGGCGTCCAGAAGACTTCTTCTCAGGGGTTTAATCAGTTTTATTTATTCATTAATGATCAGAAAGATGGTGCTCCTTGGTGCAATACCTTTAGTAACTATCTCATTGCATTTTAGGCCAATGGTTAAACGCTTTTCTTTGGAAAGAATGATCACTGGAGTTGAAACAGATTACAATATTTATTTTTGCAAAAATATTACTAAATAAATTAAAATTAACCGCTCAAATTTTCGGGTCTTAACAAGACTTGGAAAGGTGCAGTAACCAGCTTCCACGACATCTTCAAGAAGGAACAGGAGCTCCTCCATGAGATCGGCTCGACACATGACCATTCTAGTGCCTCGAGTTTATAGGCAGCAAACGCAGCCTACCAGATAGCTGAAGAATATCACCTCTGACCTTTCTATGTCCCGTTCATTGACCAGGATTTGACTGAGCTCAAGGCCAGTTCGTGGACGACACCATTCCAATCGTTTTCAACATCAAACATCTGCTCATCGGCGTCCACAGAGATGTTGCTGCTGCATTGTAGGCGATAAAAGTCTAAGAAGCTGACCTATAGAGGCCTTGAGTCTCATCAAGGCGGAATCAGAGCGCTGGTTTTCGTCAAAAATCAAATTTGACTCCGTTGGAGATGCTCTCGCTCACGCCCAGACCCGAATGTATCCGAACCTGGTCAGGCTCCTCTAAGTTTTAATGCCTCTCCCAGCTTCAAACGCGGAGGCCGGGCGTTCATTTTCGGGCCTAAAACAATAGAAAAAATACCTAAAGAATAGCATGGGTCAAGAACATTTCAACGGCCTGGCGCTGATCGATGTTTACGACGAAATTTATGCTAGAATAGACAGCGTAATCAATGTATTTTCCCAAAGAAACAGGAGGTTAGTGTTTGTCTGAACTACCGTGTGTTATTGATGTGTTAGATGTTGTTATTAATCCTTTCAGACCCGTCAATCTGTATATTTCTTTTTTAAGCCATACCTGTATTGTACTATTCAGAAAGAGTTATGTTATAACATATTTTATCTTATATATTATATGATACATGTCTAAAATGTAGTTAAATCTCAAAAGTAATTATTAAATTCAGTAATATATCTTAACTGACTTCCCAAAACTATATTAAATCACAATTCATAATTTTCTGATGTGTGGGAAAAATCAGATTTGAGAGAGTTCGAGCTCACTCTTCTGTGAGTTACTGTTATTATTATTTATAAATACTGTGTAAGATGAACATCATTAATATATAATCAATGCCCTTTTCTCAGACTGCTCAAAGGAAAGAATTCAGGTTAGCGCGCCCTCCCTAATTTTTATCCTGGATCTGCCTCTGGCAAATTGTGAAGGACAATCCAGGTGTTCCACATCACTATCAATCTCTCTGGGCGAGTATTTAACAATCAAGGCAGTGCGGCTCAATGCAGTGTCATCGTGAGAGACCGCGCCAATATTTGGAAACATTGCCCTATAGAATGGCTGTCCAAATTATAACGGTCCCGCCTCCATGCTACAAGGGCGAGGTGAGGCAGTCAGGATTTAAAGCTCCTTTGGGCTGTCGTCGCAAGTAAACGCGCCCTAAGAATGAGAAAAAAGCATGAAAAACACGGATTTTTCAGGCTAAATAACATTTTCCAATTGCTAAGTTGTGGTCACATATACAAATTTGTTTCTTTTTTTAATACTGATGTCAGAACGGAAAATTTTGGCAATTGCGGTCCTTTCAATAGTATCCAGCGGCATTTAAGTAGTGACGTACAGTTTTGTTCAATAATGAGTTGGCAACGTGTTGGGTTTAGCTCTGCAATCATTCTTATTGCTGTGGTTTGTGTTTTTCGACACGTGTTTCATTGCTCTGTGATCCCGGGCACTGATTTTCGTCTTCCGCCAAGAGGCATGTCTACCAGAGCTAGTTTTTCCTTGATATTGGTATGCAACATTACTACAGCCACAGTTTCTTTTAAATCATGGCAGTGTAAAGCACTTTTTGTGATCTGATGAGTTTTCCGCCAACGGCTTTCCAGCAATTTGCCCTCTTTAAAAATCTCATTTTGCCTTGTATTAATAGCTAGTTAGATCCGAAAAATAGCAAAACTTGAGGCATGAGGTAACTTTACTGCATTTAATACAATTTGCTGAAAATCTAAGTTTTTATTTCAGCAAAAAAAAAACCAGAAATATGACTGTAGAAACAGCTGGTATTTCCATTATTTCGTCCACCTCCTGTACTAGGTCCATATATAGCCTCTAAACGAGTGCCGATCCGTGATAAGGTTCCTATCAACTGATTTATGAGATAGGAAATTTGAATTTACTCTATGCTACGGATAGAGTTGTGCTTCACTCTAAGATTAAAATTTAAAGTCTAAAAAAAAGCAGCCACGGTTAAATTTGTATAAATTTCCTGAACTTCGCCAATTATAATAATTTTAAAAAGGAACTCTAAACTCAATTTCCCCCCTTTAAAAATATCACGTTGCTAAAATATAGTAATAGAAGAAGATATATAAAAATAAATTTTCTGAACTTCGCCATTTGTAATTCTTTGGGTTTTAAAAAAAATCACAAAATTTGGATACTTATATTTATTTCTGAACTTTACCATTTTGCTTTTTGATATTATAAAAGAATTATTAGAAATAATATCGATAAAAAAACATAAGTCATTTGTCCACTAAGAAAAAACATTTATTAATTTTTCACCCATCTTCAAAAATCCCGTTATACAATTATAGAGTTAGTGATGATAATGATAAAAATCGGAATAACTACGATACCGTCTCTGGGAAAGTTAGGAGAAAGAAAGGTATGTACACACAAAGTTCAAATTAACAACTTGAAGATAGGACCCTGGAGGGGGGCACAAATCTATTGAACCTCTGTCATGCGCATGGTGGGGATTGTCAATGGGTGGATAGACTGCAAACAAATTGGGGCAATCACGCACCCAGCCAAATATAGGCGCATAGCACCTCGCTGCTGGAGATTAAGAGTTAAAGGCTGGCTTCAATGGTCGGCTCCTTTTGAGATGGTCCACGTCCTTGATGGAGGCAAACCACCGAGAAACGAAAATTGTGGGTGGAAAAAATCGTCGCGATTGAACGATTGTTATATTTACAAAATGGATGCAAAAGAGAGTTTCTTCGCACCTGGTTCAAACGCTCACATCTTTTCTTTCACTGTTTACAATTCGTCTTAAGCACCCAAACTTTTACTTCCTCATTAGAGCCTTACGCCATCTTGCATCGACTGCGTGCCTGATCCGAACCCACCGATTCTATATTATAGTGTCATCACCTATTGCTGCTTCAGTCTAAACATTTTATATTATTTACACTTGTGTAGGAGAAACCATCATCTACTCCAGTGTATTATTTCATATGGCAGTTTATCTAGTTGAGGTTCTTTTTTTATCCGCAGACAGGAGGGCAATGCGCATCTACATGATTGAATTCATTTTCAAAGCGTTTCTGAGATGCGAACGGATTCTTTATTCGTCCCATTTGGTAAACAATGAAATGCTGTTTTATCCCATCCACAAACGAATATTGTTTACTAAGGGTTCCTAGAAGGGATCCTGTGGAATGGGGACGCCAGTTTAGGAGAATTACGTGATATCTCGGTCCCAAGCAGCGCTGGTTTCCTATCACAACTATGTACCATTCCTACATTTACATCACCCCTTACACCAGCACTTTCTTTCGAAACCGCTTGAAAATATTGGTGGACGTTCCCTCGTTGGTTTTCGCTTCATTTTCTTAGATATTAAAAAAATGAGTATATGAAGCACACATCAATGTCGCATTACGTTAATACGGACACGGGAGAAGCGAGCTTGAGTCGGCGGTTTCCCAGACCTGCGACCCATAACCGAGCTTAGTTGTTTCGTACTCTATGCTCTGAAAGCTCGATAAGGATACCTCAGTCCCACCATAAATAAGGAAGTGTATCGACCCATTTAAAAGATGAGTCAAAATTTCAATATTCCCAGAACTGGTATAACTGGTATACCAATAGTAGCAGGCAAGTAGACAAATAATTGGAAGACGACAGACAGATGAATAAAAAAGTGGTTAAGAAAATAGGAATAATGAAGACGGTCAGTGATGAGAAAGACTCATCATCCCCCCTGAATCTCAGAGAGGCTTAGGGTGGGAGAGGGGGCAGGGCCCGGAAGATTACCGACACTTCTAAATACGAACTTAAAACTCCCTGGTGATAAAAATGAAAATAAAAAAGGAATATCGAGTACAAAAAGGCGAAAAAAATGTAATATTGATTGCAAAAACCTTCCCTTTTTATTTGTAGATGAGATCCATCGACTGTATAATGAAATTCACATAAAGATCAGAATGGCAAACCTGAAGGTACGAAGGGCTGTTCCTCTTTGGGAGGAGGGAGTGAATGCTCAGAATGAATGGTAGTTTTGGTTTTTGCTTCCGGCCAGTGAACAAGGAGTTCTTTACGGCTCTAGGTTAGCTCCCCGATCTGCCACAGGGAGAGTGGACGTGCAATCCCATTGGCAGGTTCTAAAGAGGAAGAGTAATGTGCAGCATGTGTGAGGGAATAGGTTGAACTTGTTTGTGTCCGGTTTCGTCGGGTACCGAACCCGTTGCCGAAGCGCCGAAATCCGACGCCTTGTCCACTAGGACGGACGAGACCCACGGGACGGGAGGGATTGCGTGGTTTTCTTTGACCCTAAGACCCGGGACTGAAATGTTTACCACCAAACACAAGTCTGCGAAAAGGGATATGGATAACTCCATTCCTCCCCCCCTACCTACCGAATAAGTTTGCATCTTCAAGCACTGGGTTGCACCCTTCCGGCCCCAACACCCAAGCGTTAACAAATATTGTTCTAAAAGTCCTTGTCACAGTCGTTCTTTATCATTATAGTTGTCCTATATTCTTTTTGGGCCTGTCCTACCTCTCTATAGTGAACCCTCGTTGGATTACACCTATTTTTCCCGGATCAAGTTCGTACTGAGAATACTTTTCATGAGAAGTTATAATACAACTTCCCATCCAAGTACTTGGGGTTGAAGAGGGGTGCTATTCCAGTCCTTGTTCCCCCTAACTCTGTTGGCCACAATGGTTTTCCCTTTATTATTTATAATAATTTAAAAATCTACCCCTTCCTTTCACTCGCCCATCTCCACTCGAATCCAAGCTGTTGTACCAAGTACACACGAGATATGTGGTTTGTCCCCGCGGCCCGCTCGGTTTCTAGTATTTGTATACACGAGAAGAAGGCGTCTCGTTTATTTCTTACCCCGCGCGATCGAGAGGCCGTGGTTTCAATTTTATGCCGTAGGGATTTAGCGAGAATTTGGAACTAATGGTGTAATGAGTTTTAGGCGTGGGAGATGAGGGACTAAACGGCATGGGGATTGTCACGTAGCAAAGTCCCTCCCTCCCTCATATTTACGAGCCCAATTTACCCCCACCCCCACCTCAAAACGCTTCACTGCACATATCTGACAAAGGGGCATAAAAAAAAGAAGCTTAGACAAATGGCTTCTTACTCCATGATCTTTCCAACCTTCATTGGTTTGATCGTTTCTTCCTGGTTATAAAAGAGACCACGGGAAGCGAGATAAGAAAATTACAGGGATGGGAAGCGATAAAAAGGCAGTGGGATGAAGGTTTCAGAAGCACACGCGATTTGGTAGGTGTTAAGGCGAGAAGAGCTCACGAGAAATCCCAAGAGATTAAGTATCTATAAATAAGTACAAAGAAAAATTGCGTTTAGATTTACTCTGACATGATTTTCTGCGAATACAAGCTGACTATTCATGCATATTGCGTAATCACTTCGATGTCTCATGTTTAAAGAGGGTGGGCGTCGGGGGATGCCTAAAAATACCATTCCTCACCCTTCTCGTGACTGGTTCCAGATGTCATCGGTACTTAGAGGCTAATTTTGGCATCTGGGCTAGAACTTCGCACACGAATAATCCCAGTAAATGTAATAATTATCCACTAAAAAATGACCTCAGAATTACATTTTTTTTCTAGGCAATGGTTATTTAATTCCGTGTTCACACGCTGCTCGCCTGTGTGTACTTCCCTTACCTACACTTTCGTCTATAATTGGCATCACCGAGAAGATGTTATTTTTTAAATAATGTCCATTAAAGGGACCCTGCAGCTATGAGGTTGCTTGGATAATGCATTAATTATAGCTAACTTAGGCCTTCTCCAAGAATCATCGGTTGTATAGTTTTAGAAAGGAGTGGTACTAGTGAATTTTTCTTAGTTTGTGCTTGTATGATCCCTTATGATCACTTCTTCGAAGTGATCATAAGTGCATTTATTTCCCAATCTTTTGTGGGCCATCGGCTGGTCTTGACTTAAATAATGGTTGCTTGGTCGGGAACAGTGAGACTGGGTAAAGTTTTAGGTTTTATTCCGTCGTTAAAAGATCTAAAGGAGGTTTTAAGGCAGATTGGAGTCAGATTTCTATTTGGTGCTAATTGTAATCCTGTAGTGCCTGTTAAATTGTACTCCAGAACTCTGTAGTGTCCTATGGGACAAAGTGGTTGCCATATTTTGTTTGCGACCGTTGTAGGCAATATTTTATTATAAAATGGGAAAAAACACAAAAAAAAACAACAACGGGACATTTCCTCTTCAGATTAGGGATTAGGGAAAAGTTGTTCGTAAAAGAAAAGGATGAAGTTGGTGAAGGTGAAATAACGCTTGGTCACCTAAAAAGTCACCTAAAGTAGTCACCAAAAAAGGTGACTAAGGTGATAAGAACTGCAAATCGAGAGAACCTCATTAATCTCAGGTACCAATAAAGCAAAGGGCTAACAAGGGTTTTTAACCTCCAGAACTTCCAATTAACCCCTTAGGGATGATTGAATCCCACAGCTGCAAGGGGTTTCCAAGAGTCGGGGAAAACCTCTTTCCTTGATCGGCGACTTCACCTCGACACTTTAAGAAAAAATACAAAAAATTTAGATGGTTCTTATTATCCCTTTAATTTTCCTCCTGATATCACAGCCTGGCAAGTTTCGTTGGCCACTATGATATTGATGGTCAGACTGATGAAGATGGCAGATAAATTTTAACCCTTGCAATCAGGGCTTCATAAATTATGGCTTGATTGCTTAAGCTCTGACCAACGGAAGATGTGTTAGCAAATTATATACTATGATTAACATCATCAAAGGCAGCTTATCTCATCTCACTACTGCGCAGAAATACCCCTTCCCTCCCTCTCTCTGTCGTTCCAAAAGTTTCCACCAATCACGGTGTAACTACAGCATAATTAGGCCCCAATCTAAGGTTGAAAAAATATGAGCTTCCACCGGTATTTGATTCAGCGTCCTCTCTCTATAAGAAGCGCGGGTAGGCTTTACCAGTGAGTTACAATACACTAAAGTGGGGCAGTCCGGGTGTCTATACCCTATTGGTTCACGCACATTAAAAGAAAAACAGTCTGAACCAACCTGTTGATTCTCGATAGGAGACGTGATAAATTCAACGGACAGATAGATATCAGAATCTGGGGTGGCGAAAAGAACGCTCAGCAATTTCTTAATAACTTCATTAGCGTAGCTTAGGTAAAAATTAAAATCATCTTAAAAGGCTTTAGTTTTATGTGTAAATCCCAGCATATCTCTATATATTTTACAAAATTTATAAATCCAACCGGCAAAATTCTGCAATCAACTTCTTCACACACCAATAAGGATATGATAAAACGACATAATAAGCTTCTGCAAACGTGGTTACATTTTATTTTCATCTTATTAAACCAAACTATGAATTCAATATGTTCAATTTTACTAGATTCTCTCTCCCTAGTATTCAAATCCCACCTTAGAGAAAATATCTTTTAAAATTTGATTACAAGATTTTTTTTTAGAGTTGGTCACTTTCTCAACAAGAAACTCTATAACTTTTTATTCTTTTTAACATTCCATAAAGCAATCCACGATTCTGAAGAAATATTAAAATTCTATTACGAACTCTTTGGGCCTTTATTAATAAGTAAAAGTAATGATATTTCTTATTGGTCATTCTTTGCAAGAGACTAAAGGATTTTTGAGACATGTATTGTATTAAGGAGCTTCATCTGTTGATAACATTTTTTCTTATTAATTCCTTGAACTTTTATTACCTACACTAACAGAGTTTGGCACAGGTTATGTGATCGCCCGTGTATGTTTGTTTCTCTGTCTGTGTAAAACTTCCTGAAAGGTTATTAGCACATTTTAATGAAATTTTGTGGAGGGTAAAATCTTAGGCCAAGAAAGAGTCAATTATAATCTATGGTTGATTCAGAACCGGATGTGAATTCTGGATAATTAATTTACTTTCCTTAACTTTGCGCCATTGTACATTTTCTGACATTTTTTTTTCTATTCTCATAAAAATAATGGTCTGGTCAAATTTAAAATACCCTGAGATTATTAACTTGGATGTTCTACTAACATACACAATTTAGTCCTGATCTGAGTGATCAAAATATATATAATAGAGGGCAATCTTTATCGGGTCACAGTGTAGTAATAGAGTGTGTTAGAAACATGGAACTTCCGCCACTAGGTAATTGAATAAGGTACTTTAAACAGATTTTGGCTCTGTTAAGAAGTAAAAATGTTATATCTAGACGAATACCAGATCCGGTTCTGTCATTATGGAAAATCAGCTTTTTGTTTATTATTCCCAAACTATTGAAGAGAGAGAGAGAGAGAGAGAGAGAGAGAGAGAGAGAGAGAGAGAGAGAGAGAGAGAGAGAGAGAGAGATACATGATTCCTAATCACTTAATTCCTGTTTGAGGCAGATTAAACTATGTCATCCACATATTAGAACATTGTAATTTTAAAGATCCTTGAGTAGCTAATTAATATTTAACGGTATAATAATTGCTTTAAAAGTCACCAATGATGTGTCTCTGATGAACACTATTATAAGCTGTTGTCTTGGATGGGTCTGGAAACTATTTCATGGCTGTCCAATTTATATTGACATTGGCCCTGGTAGTCCTAAAATTGTATCTCTCATTTTGTCTGAACATTCAATTCACTTCAACCGGTCATGTTGGAGTGATCCGTGTGCCTTAATTTGTGGTGATCCGAGACAAAAATGAGGCAAAAGAGGGCGAAAACAGATTTTTATTCATTTTTTAATGGATCTCTGGCAAGTCGAGCGGAAACATTGCCTCCGGTATAGCGAAGTTAAGCCACATTGGATGTGGCTATTAATAGGATGGAGTCCCTCTTCGAATCAACTTCGCACCAGGTGGCATTTGGCCATCTGTGGTACCAATCTCACAACCAATGGCAGCTTCCTGGTGGTAAAGGCTTCAAAACACAAGGGGGAATTGGTGGCAAAACTATTACCATTTAATCGTGTGGTTCACCCGGACTTGTGATGGATTTCTTAAAATTAAATTTAAATCGAAAACCAACGAGAGCAATCCAGTATAAAGTTGCGAAAGAGAGATCGGTAAATAAAGTGGTGAGAAAAGCGAAAAGGAAAATGTGTGGGAGATATATAGCCGCATGCCCTCTGTGGGTATAGGGTGGAGAGGGCTCGCAATCCTCAAGGTTTCAGGTGTAGCAACGGAAGTGCGCTGCTGGTACATAGTCCCAGTAAACAAAAGAGGGGAATCGAAGAGGAGCTTTGGAACGGAATGGTACGAAAAGCTCCAGACCCCTCACAACAGCAGCAGGTCTTCTCGTGGAAGGCAAAACAGGTTACAGCCAGGCTGGAGAACTGAATATTGCCGTTTAAAGTTACCCAGGTAATGATCCTCCTCTATTTGAAGGAGGATGGTCCTTGCTTCCTGCCACAATTCGATCTTGATCTCGCGTCGTAGGACGAGAAATTCAAGGCATGAAATTGGCCGCGACTGGAGACAAATTAGTTCCCCATCCATTTAATCCAAGAGGCGAAATTGGCTGGAACTGGAGACATATCAGTTCCGCGTCCAATTAATCCAAGGTGTAAAATTGGCCGGGACTGGAGACAAATCAGTTCCACGCTCAATATATCCAAGGCGTGCAATTGACCGAGACTGGAGACAAATCAGTTCCGCCTCTAACTAATCCAAGGCGTGAAATTGGCCGGGACTAGAGACAAATCAGTTCCACCTCCAACTAATCCAAGGCGTGAAATTGGCCGGGACTGGAGACAAATCAGTTCCACCTCCAACTAATCCAAGGCGTAAAATTGGCCGGGACTTGATACAAATCAGTTCCGTGTGCAATCAATCAACTTTGTAAGATTCTGAAGGGGAAGGATAGAGTTAAACTGAATCCTCTTTCATCGTGAAGACCAAGAACAGAACCAGACACAAGGACCACCCAATGTACACACTCAGATGGGAAACTGATAGGACAAAATATCTTTCCTTGTAACTTCTTGATTCCGAGAATGGCCAATCCTAAAACACTGATATGTGGCCCTCATAAATAGCTTTTACAAAAGGTTAGGGTGAATTCCTTTAGGTAGTTTATTGATAAAATAAAGGTTGCCTTGAGATAACCCGTTTCACATTAGTTCATCCGACTTTGTTTTTAGTTTTTTCCCCGGTTCGTAAGTGGACCTGAGGGATATCCCAAGGACACAAGTCCAATGGGTTGAAAGCTGTTTAAGCAGAAGCAAGAGATAAGAATTTAACCAGAATGTTAAGGTTCTTCTTGGTTAACTTGATGGACAAAATGAATCCTTCTTTTTGGCAGTACTCTGCTCTGAGTAGTGTTAGTGAGACCTATTTGTTTTGAGATGGTGAAAATGTAACTATGTACCTGTAAATGAAAGCATCAAAGATGCGGTTAAGGTACTAATTAAACTACGAGGAATCATTTGGGTTAAAATTAGGTAAACCTCATTTTTCATGCCTTCAAGGTCAGAAGGTATTGATTGACTAATTGCCAGAATAGGAAATTCGTATAATCCAATGAAGGAGTATTTCCTCAATGGGACTTATTATTTAATATATTAAAAATAAACAAAAAACGAAGCTGGAATCTTCTCCATTAAGTTTAAATAAATATATGATAAAAAAATGGTTAAATTAAAGGAAAGGAATTTGTGCCCAAAGTACAATGAAAAAAAGTATTTAAACTCGCAAAATTTCTTAAAATAATTATAACAGATAAAATCATTATGAAGAATTATAAAGATCTATACAACGTATGTTATTCAGTGTCTTTCTTAAATTCAATCAAATCAATCTTCCGAAGGTTGCAATTAAATACTATAAAAGTAAAAGAAAAAAAAGTATTATAAAAGTTTCACTAAATCTCAGACAAACATAAAACAATACTCCTGCTACTATTTCATAAGGTCTAACCAACATAGCCCAACCATTATCAGTAATACTCAAGCCCTTACGTCAATTGAAGACTGGGATAATTCCCACATACATCGAAGCGCTATGTCTCTCAAGAAAGCTGAACTACCCCAGGTGTGCGCGAAAATATAATATATTTACGAAGTGAAGGTAATAGTTATTGTAAAATTGCGCAACTTAACCTATTCAATTAATTCTTATTACATGGTTAAAAAGAATATTTAACTAGATTCAACTGAGAATAGATGTCGATCTGGAGGACCCAAGTTGCTCACGGTCAGGGACAGAATGCTACTCAACAGTAGCTACCGTTAAATATGAAGTCAGTCATGCATTGGTGCATGTCGAAAGATAATCTTTATTGATGGATTACTGAACGCACAAAAGTATATCGATATTTCGCGGGATAATTTGTTGGAAAGTGAAGAAGAATTAGAGCTATGCGAGTCCTATATCTTTCAACAGAACAACACAATGCCTGAATAATGATCCAATGGTCACTGTACAACGTCCGTCGAAGACTGCCAGCTCCTCTCTAATCCTGGCATTTGTATCCTAGTCAAAACTCCTGGTGTATTTTGGAATCTAAAATACGAAAACGTAAGTTTTTAGGCCGAGCCGAGCTACAAACCGTTCAAGAAGAGGAATGGGCTAAACTAGAATCAGAAACTACCAAGACTCCAAGATGTGACAGATGCATGAAGGCCTCATACGAAATATTAAAGTTTTATGAACGCGGTGCTCGCTGTTTAATAAACAAGTGTTGAACCATGTCTAAAATGTACTATTATTTATTTTTCATTGCTTTTACATTATTTTAATAGAAGTGTCGTGCGTTGGGTTCGACTGACTTACGGAATACCTATTTCATCATAATGCCGTATATAAATATTTATAGTAGGTTTCATAATGATCCTATTTCCCTCATAATATACTTAATAAATTTAGTTTATTTAGGTACCTATTTCGCTCAATATAATCCAAGTAGATTACCTAGACCGCTGGAAACTGAGATGAGACACTACCCTCCAGGACATGTTCTTCATTACAAACTAGTTCCTTACAAATTGGGGTCGTCGACCATCGAGGCCACTAAAACATACCCTTTCCCCATTTATATCCAGTACAGCACAAAGCCACCCATCATTTTGTCGACGCCAAATCTCCCTTCCTAGCGAGAGTGTCCTGTGCGCTGTAGCATCTTGTCCTTTCAGGGTTCATTCAACCTCCACAATTAAGGTAGAGGAGTGAGAGAGAATAGCAATACTAAAAAAAATAATTCTAAAACACTTGAAGAGTGGGAGACTCTAATTTAGGCCTCATGGAACAAGTTCGTACTTACGAAGACAAAATTAGAAGTACGAATAGAATAAGGGAGACAAAGTTGGTGCCAACATTCTAGTCCACGAGGATTGAGAAATTCCTCTTTAAGAGCAAGTGCAATATAAATTGGACCAATTAATTATGATACATCGTCTGATTCCATTTATATACTATTATGTTGTGAGATCTCACAATTGACGGTTCGAAACGTCAAAGCGACGTTCGCAGGATTCGGTACCCAATTGGATTAATTCTTGCCAGTTTTGTGTAGTCGGAATCAATGTGTAAAATATATTTATGTGTTAGAGAGTATAAATTCAAGAGCTATTGTGGCGTCTGCCTTCAACATTCAACAAAACAGACATTCCAAGAGAGTTCACAGGACGAAGTGAGTAAATGACAACTTGAGGTTGTCTCGGAGATGATCCTGCCTACTCATTCCAAGCCAAGCTTCAGAGACACCACCTCCTTCTCCTCCTAGAAATTTTATGGGGGAGATTTATAAATAAAGTGATGAAGTTGGGCAAGTGGTAAAGTGTTGAAGGTAGAGTCGCTTTTGATTTCAGACACTGGTGTTTCGGAGTGACTCATGTGGTTTACTTTGTGTTGATCAAAGAGAGAGAGAGAAAAGAGGCAAGCGAGAGAAGGAGAGACAGAGAAATAAACAGGGATCTTTATTCATTTTTTAATGGATCTCTGGCAAGTCGAGTGGAAACATTGCCTCCGGTATAGCGAAGTTAAGCCACATCGGGTATGGCTAGTAATAGGATAGAGTCCCTCTTCGGATCTGGGCCATCCGTGGTACGGATCCCACAATCAATTGCAGATCCCTCCTGGTAAAGGCCTCAAAACACAAGGGGAAATTGGTGGCAAAACTAGTACCATTGAATCGTGTGGTTCACCAGGATTCGTGACGGATTTCTTAAAATTAAATTAAATCGAAAACCAACAAGGGCGATCCAGCAGAAAGTTGGTAAGGAGAGATCGGTAAAGAAAGAGAAAATGAGAATGTGTGGGATATTTTGTGTCGAAAAGGAGAGGTTGTGGTCTAAGACTAACCCCACATGCCATTGTAGTTCTTGTTAACCTCCCGCCTCGAGTACTCTGAAAGCTTCCTGGCAACAGACTTTATTTCTTAAAATCTTTTAGAATTAGCAACACTGAATTTTTCCATCAGGTGATTGTTGTAAAGAATGAATTAATTTAACCTGTCTTTAGGTCTTTCCTGGTGAAACTTGAGAGGTAATAATGATTTTGTTGTACATATTTATTATTATGCGTATATTTATATCAAGACACATGAGCGTGACATTGGATATTTTCAGTGTTCAAGTGGGCGGATCTTATCTGATTTGCGGTCAAGCGAGGAGACTCTGGTTTCAGCGGTCCGGGAGGTTTTTCAAGAGAGAGGGAGATGTTTGTGCGTGCGCTTGTGATAAGAATCCATATGTTTTATTTGTGTGATACAACGTAGAACGAGACAAATGTATTGTGTAATTCTACTTCTGTCCCTAGATTGGAAGAATGGTGGATCCTTATCAGAGATAGTACATCACCTAAGATGTGATAATGTTCTCAAATGTGATTTTCCCATACGAAGTAGCGATACGCGTGCCTCGGATTTTGAAGCGAGGAAATCGTATCTGCTTGGTTCCTGTTAGATTGATCTCATAAGGCATGTTTTCAGGCCAGTCTTATTGCAGTGAGACTTCCAGAAAAAGTCCCATAGGGAAGAAGGGCCAGGAAGATTATATGGCAGAGAATGTCATTCATTCAAGGAATGTGAAAATGAATATGTACAGAAAACCTGGCTTCCGAATGAGGAGAATGGATGTAGGAGGAGCAAATGTGTGTGGACTAAATCAGAGTAATAGTACGCAGTATAATAGTGTACAGTAACAAATAAATACACAATAACAAAAACTGTGATAGAAATTTAGTAAGCCGAAATTATATTGTTTTTAAGAGCTTTTTTGAATTGAGCTAAATTGGTTTGGGATTTGATATTGTCGTCCAAACCATTCTATATTTTGATAGATTTGTACAGAAAGCTTCATTGTGATTTGGATTTTGAATACAAGGGTGAAATAAATTTTGTTCTATTGCGGGTTTGGTGATTATGTGTATTATCAGCTGTTTGTAACATATTAAATATATAGTTATTATAGGAACACTTTATTGTTTTGTAAAGGAATAAAGATGTTTGAAAAACAAAGAGATCATTTTTGATTTTTAGAATTATGGATTCTTTAAAATATCGATTAGTGTGCTCTTTGTAGTTGAGTTGATGGATGGCTCGAATTGCTATTTTCTGTAATATGACTAATTTATTGAGATAATTTTGATATTTTCCATAACAACTCTCTATGCCATATGTCAAGTAAGGTTGCACCATTGTCATATATAAAAAGTGGAGAATAGATTTAGGAAGAAACTTATTTAATTTATATAATATTCCAAACGATTTTGATAGTTTTGTTGAGATATGCGTAATATGTTGTTTAAAACTCAGATTTTTGTCAATAAAGATGCCTAGGAATTTGATATGAGTAGTTTCATAAATTATTCCGTCGCCCATTTTAATATTGGGCAATTCAATAGATTTTTGGTAAAAAAAAAGAATATATTTGGTTTTATCTACATTTATTGATAGTTTATTAACATTAAGCCAAATGAAGACATTTTTCGAGTTCTTTATTTATTGTAGATGCAATGTCGCTCGGTTTGTCATATGGCAAGGGAGTTGATATGGTCTATCATCTGCGAATAATATAAATTTACACAGAGAAGAGAATTTAACAATATCACTAATATAGATTAAAAATAACAGTGGCCCTAGCACGGAGCCTTGTGGGACCCCAGTTGTAATATTAAGGTGGGATGAGTCTTGACCATTGAAGGAGACGTATTCCTTTCTTTCAGTTAAATATGATTTGAACCAATTTTGACAATTGCCTCTAATTCCGTACATAGTTAATTTTGACAGTAGAATATTATGGTTGACACAATCGAAAGTTTTTTTAAAATCGAGAAAAATTGAGAATACAATGTGGCCTTTTTCAATTTTATCATATAAATATCATATAAATATAAACAACTTAGTATACATTTGAGAACCTAACTATTGGAGAGATTGCAAATAACGAATAATTATAGTATTTAAATTTAGAGATAAATTAAAAAAAGATTTATTTTTAGTGATTATTTCAAAAGATCTGTAGTTAACATAGTCAACAGTCGTATATAAATCATAACATATTTATAATCTGTAAATCAGAGTAATAGTACGCAGTATAATAGTGTACAGTAACAAATAAATACACAATAACAAAAACTGTAATAGAAATTTATACAACAGTGAATTAGATTCCAGAAAATTATAAAGTTTATTGAATGCTATTTTTTCAAATATTTTACTGAACATTGAAAGACATGAAATAGGGCGGTAATTGCTGACGTTTGTGAGGTCTCCGACCTTTGGTAACGGTGTTACCCGAGCAACTTTTAATACACTTGGGAAGATACCTTGCGTAAATGATTTATTAATTATTGATGCTAAAATTGGAGCAACTATATCAGAGATGTATTTTAAAATTTTAGTGGAGAATGAATTAATACCTGATTTTTTATTTTTTAGTGAACTAATGATTTTTTTATATCGGCTACTTGATTCCGAAAATTTTTATGTGTGTTCTGGAATTTGACTAAGCTTATAAAGAGAAAAGTATTTTTGACGTTTTTTGATGTTATTTATAATTGCGTTTGTTATACAAGGTTTTGTTTTGTGTTTATATGATATGGTTTTAGATTTTAGAGGACAATTAAGTTTAAAAGAATCGTCTAGCCATGAAATGAACTTTTCGGTAGCAGAATCGATGTCATTTATATAGGAAATTTCATATAGATTCTGATTTAGGACATAGTTATAGAGGTTTGTTAAGGTATTTTTGTTAATTATGCGGTAGGTTATTGTACGGTTTTGATGAATATTATTCGAGTTGAAAAAGGACTTTTGGATCATGAATATGGGAAGATGGTCGGATATGTCACAAAGGAGAATACCGGAAGAGTAATTTTCGGGGTGAACTCTGAAAATATTGTCAGTTAGTGTTGCTGAGTTTTGGGTTATTCTTATCGGTTTTGTTATAATTGGAAGTAAGGAATGAGAATAAAAAGTATTGACGAAGGACTGAGTTGATGCGCGGTTTTCAAATTTTAATAGATCGAAGTTAAAATCTCCTGTAATTATTATGTCGTCATAGTTTGTAACATTGAAGTAATTGATTAATTCAGCAATCTTATCTATAAACATCTCAGGGTCACCAGAAGGAGGTCTATATACGGTTCCAATGATTATTGTTTTACCATTTGATTTTACTTCGATAAATAGTTTCAATATAGTTATAGGAAATACTAATTTCGTCAACCTTTTTAGTATTGAGTCTGTCAGATATATATATATATATATATATATATATATATATATATATATATATATATATATATATATAAATATATAAATATATATATATATATATATATATATATATATATATATATATATATATATATATATATATATATATATATATATATATATATATATACACGCTTATACCTCCCCCTATCTTGTTTACGTCGCGTAATGAATGAAAAGAGTTATAGTTTGGGAAACTGATAAGGTGCTTATTATTATTTGTTAGCCAGCTCTCGGTGAATGCCAAAACGGAAAATTTATAATTAAGTGTTGACAAAAATATTGAAAATTCATGAATGTTTGCGTGCAATGATCGAATATTAAGATTTAAAATGGACAGGTCTGTTTTTTTCAAATGAAAGTGTAGTGTTAAATTTATCACAATCATTGGATTGGTTTCTTACGTTATTTTCTTTAAAATTTGGATATAATTCATCAAAATGGTTTATGTCTGGATCGATATTATTGAAGTGATCAAGTTGTTCAAACATAAAGGCAGTTTAATTGGAATTTAAAAATTAAAGGTTATAAATTGCAATTACGTATAAATATATCTATAAACAGGTAAAATTATATTTTTATGATAACTTTACTAAGAGAAAAAGGAATAAAGTATGTAATACAATTGAAATAAAAGTAAATGAATGCTAGGTCAAAACATGGTTTGTTTGTTTTTGTTGTTTTTTTCAACTAAAGCAGTAATATCGCCGAAGGTATTATTACTGATCCTTCCAGGGATTCTCACCATTAAAGTCTGCAAGCGTCGAATTGAGGTGTTCCGACAGAAACTTTTGGAGGGCAGCTCGGGTATTGATAACTATACGTAGGTCACGGCGACCAGAGGGTGATGGCAGGAAGACGTTGATGAATCCATCTCTGGTAGTACAGCCGGCGATCTTTGTGGAGAACTTCTTTTTATCTTGGCGGAGGACGAAAAAGATTTTGTTGCGATTTGGAGTCAGTTGTTCGTTTACATAGAATGAAGGTCAATTATTTGCATGCTGAGAAGATGTCACTCTTCAGATCCCTTCTGTGCAACTTCACAATTATGTTTCTTTTGTCTGGACCTAGACGATGAGCAACAGAGGTGTCGGATTCTTACATTTATGTATGACAGTTATCTTTAATAAGTTTGCGGATGATATTGCTGTAGTTTTCATTATTGGTGGCTTCAGGTATATTGCCAGGGAATATAATCGTATCTCGTCTTTCATAAGCGTCGGAAGAATCAACCTTTTCTTCCATATAATATTCCTTATTACCTTATTCCGATAAAACCTGAATAAGATGTCGATATTATGCAAGGCTGTGATGTATTTGACTGATAATAATAAAATAAACATAGATTATATGATAATATTGACAAATTAATCCTTAGAACAACGGAAATACCATGTAGTACAAGGACTAACTAACTTAACCAACGAAGGTATGATACACGATAGATTAATTGCATGGAATTCATATAACTAATAAGATGGAACATGATAAATGAAATCAAGAGAATGAAAGATAATATTAATTATTCCTAGTGAATGTTATGAATGACATGAAGCAAAATAATAACCAACGAAGGTATAGAACATAATAATACGAATAAGAATATGGAGTACATGGTAAATGATTCTTTAAAGTGTGCCCAATTCTTAATGACAATTCAACGGACTTTTCTGGTTCATAGAGAAATAAGGAGAATAAATAAGGTTAAAGTGATGTAAATTTCAATATGTTGTTGACAGGCTGTTGTCGATCGTGTTTTCCCTTAAATTCCACCTGTCTGTTTAGGTTGCAAGTGAGGAGTTTGTGTTTTGGATTTTAAGTGAGTGTTGTTTGTTTGAGAATGTTTTTGCATGAGAATGCAGGTTTTAACCTACGGAGATGAACTTCTTTTAATACACGAATAGTGTCAGAATTTTTCTTCTCTGCATTACCGAGTATGAACCATTCTAAGGAGCTAAAAAATGAGACCGTATTTGTATCTCACTCACGAAGAAGTGCGTGAATTTCAGTACAGCTTCAGAAATGAATGAGTCCTGTTAACCTAAATGTCTAGATATGAGGGGTGCAAGGGAGTTCATATTCTCCTGATTTTTCTGTAGGGACATATGTTGAAGAGAGTCGCTCTCCCTGGTGACGAATAAATTAGCATGGATGCGTAGTGGAGTGTCATATACTATGGTAATTATATAGTGGAAAATCTTGTTTCTTGGTGTGCAGTGTTTCGCATCTCGGGCGAAAGTGGCTGGGAGGTTTTGCAACCCCGTCCATAGGTGGTCTTTGTGTCAAGGAAGATCCTCGTATAGTCCTGTGCAACATTTCAACAACGGCTTTCAGTGGCAGTTATTTCAAGCAATTTCTGAAACAATGCTGATTGAAACTGCAATCCATTAACAGAGAATATCTGAATAGTCGCGCCAAAGTGTAAGACATAGTTGTTGAAGAATGCTTCAACAACAGCAATGGATATGATATCTTTGAGATGGTACATTTTTATCCATTTGGATTAGTAGCAAATCATGGTTAAAGGGTATTTTTACCCTTGTAAAAAGTGTGTATCTTCGTGTTTTGGTGTACTTTTTCCGGTGACATTTTCCATACTAATCTGTCTGAGATGACTTCAGAGTCGGGAGAGTTCCCAAATGATATAAATTGTGGTACCAGTCCAAGACAAGTTTGCCATAGTCAGGGAATTCAATTGCAAATTGGGCAAGTGATATTTTGACAGAGTACACATAATTTATAATAGAGAAAGAATGAATAGTTGAATTAATAAAAAGACATGTAGAAGTAAAAATGCCATTTTGTGATGTTGAAGCATTGTGTTGCATTGATTACGTGTTGCAATGGTTGAGGGGGCATGAAAAAGAGCATTACTACGTCTAATGAGCTAAAATGTACAGGCTTCGTTTGAAGAGTGTTTTGTCGTAATCAAATTTCCAGCAACAATTATTTCTTTGCAATCTGTCAATACATTGAAGTTGGTGCCATCAACCATGTGTTTAAAAGGCTTAAGTGCAAGAGTTATGGCAGTTAGTTCCTTACTACATAAATGGAGAATATTTTAATTCTGGCCCTCTAAAGGCTTTACTGAAAATCCTGCTGTGATCTACTCTCCTTCAGAAAATTGTTACTAAATGTCCCCAACTCCTATATCGGAGACATCTGTGATTAGACAAATTTGAATGTCTCGTTTTGGACGAATTAAAAGTGTGCCTTTTACTATGTCGTCCTTTATGGCATTAAAGGCGAATATTGCCGATTCATCTCATTACAACATTGAATTCAGACACCGTTTGTTCGAGGTTTTTAGCTACTTGGTGAGAGGAATAAGAGAGGTGGCAGCAATTCACCTGAATCTTCCAAAAAAGTTGACTAAACCAAAGAATCTCGGAAGCTCTTGCATGTTTTTATTCTGGTATAAACGCTGATAGCAGCTAGTTTTTCTCTCGTGGGGATATACTTTGAGATTTAACTTTGATTTACAAACCTGTAATAAAACCTTTGCATATAATTGTTCTAAATGTTGCATTTATTTTTACTTCGGATTGTATAGCAATGAGAAGGTTTTCGACATATGCAAATACGAAGCTAAGATCACTAGAATAGGAGCGATGTATTGCTGAAATGCATAGCTGGGCGCCATTTTATTTTTTCAGGTGCGACTTTGATTTTGCGACTCTATTTTTGCTCCCCTCAGTGCGACTTGCGACTTTTTTCCCCGGTGCGACTCCGCTGAATTACAAAGTAAACTTTAGCGCGATAACAGAAACAGGCTTTTATAAGTCAGAAAGCACATTTATTATTTTTTTCATTTTTTAGTTAAAATACAGCCTAAACTAATATCTACAGGTCCTCTTCCTCCTCCTCCATGTCCTCCTGGCCCATCTTCTCCTCCATGAGGTTCATGTTCCCTTTGAGGAACACGAGCTCCTCAAAGTTGACCTCATCCAGAAAGCACCTCTTGGCCCTGAGGACGTCCCAGTTCCTGCTGAATAGCCTCTCCACAGCTGGAGAGTTACGGAGGGGGGTTATTGTACTTAATAAATAAGTCTACCCACACCTCCCTCTACTAGTAGGGAAAGAGGGACCAGGCCAGCTCACCTTTAGAGGGCACCCACTCCTCCATAGACTTTTTCAGGACTTCCCTCACATCCTGCTGCTGGTTGGCCGGGCTTCTAGCAAACAACTTTTTGAAGAGGCGTGCGTCCAAGTCCTGTGGTTCTTGCACTTCTGGTTAACCAGACTGACGCTGCTGCTGCTCCTTCTTCCTGGGCTTGATGACGGCCCTTAGCTCCATTGTGATCGTGTCCCTGATCTCCTCCACCTTGTCAGGGGCAATGCTCTCCAGGGCCTTGGGGGTGAGGTTGGGGTGGACGGCTGTGGCCATAAGGAGGTCACCATCCTGAAAGAGTGGCCAAACTTCTTTTCATAGCCCCTGAGGAGGGCCTGCACCAGGGACTTGGCATACAACAGGTCTCCATTCTGGCTCTGCTCTTCCAGACTGGACTTCATTAAGCAGAGGCTGGGAGGAGGGTGCCCATGTAGGCCTTTCTCTCCCTCGGAAGCATGTCCAGGCACTGCGCCACAGGCTGCATCACCAGCTTGTACTTTTTGAGGATCTGAAAAATGGACATTAATATATTGTTAAGTTAACTAAGATTATATAATTTAACTTAGAACAATTTCATTTCGAAGTAAAAATATAAAAAAGCGATAGCTATTAGCGCGTTACTTTATGCTTACCTGGATGTCTACTTCTGTGATGAGAGAACCCTTCCTTGGGCTGGTTGATCAGGATGGTGCTGATGGCATCTAGCTGGTCTTGAACACTTAGGACCTCCAGTAGGACCATCACACAATCATAGAGGGAGTTCCATGGGTAGAAATAAAATGTTTTATTTAAATAAACTATCAGAAACTTACAAAATCCAATTTTCTATAATCGCCAACAATTTCTTATGCTAAATTTAAATTTTAAAATAGTACCTTGTTTCTACTGGAGTCTTCAGTTTTCTTTTGGCGGCCTCCTTGATCTGGTTGGCCGCCACTGGAAACCTGTTCTGGAGGTTCCACAGGGCCTGGGTCTTGTCTGTGGTCCTCCTTGATTTGACCCCTCCTTCCCACTTGCTCCAGCCTTAGACATCTCTAACATCTGTTATCACCAACAGATTGACTGTGTGGGCACTGAAACAATCAGATATTTAAATATTCAATAAATTCAAAGATTAGTTAAATGACTTCAATCTTTATTTCTTAATATATTAGCGCTAGATGCCGCTATTGTTAGTACCTGCAGCGGTGGTGAAGCCGCAGACTTGGATTGTCCCCCTCAGCCCTCAGGTGCATCTGGAGATCCATAACCTGCAGATCAGGATCCTCAGAGTCCACAGGAAGGTCCTTCTGGTCCTGGTTGGCCTCGCCAAAGGCGTTGAAGGCGGCCACATAGTTGGCGCAATTGTCCGTGGTGGTGGTCGCCACCTTGCCATGGATGCTAAAGTCCTAGTGAATCTCTGTGGTGAGTTTCCCCAGGAGTTGGTGCGTCTGCCTTTCCTAAAGACAAGAATTATTGATTTAGTTTATGAATTAAATTTATACCGCATAGGTACTTATAGCTTTTAGCGCCTAAGGTAAAGAATGAAAAAATGAAACTTTTTAATTTTCTTACCTTCACCTCCTTGAAAGCCAGAGTTGCATGTCGCCTCTTGAAGGTGTCCCTGTCAATCCAGTGGGCTCTCACTCCAAAGAAGGCCCTGTTGTAGGCGGTCCGGCGAGCTCATAGCTATATTTCAAGGAATTTGGCTCTCTTCTTCTAATTATCTAAAGGACGGAGCTGGTATCTTTTAAGAACCACATTGGAAGTTTACCGAGATCCCATTTTTACGACAGCCAAGCGCGTAGTGTTGTGCCTGGTCACCGACTCAGCGGTTCTACCAGCAAATATGATCCTGTAGATTGGGAGAGTTAGGCGATCTTGATGCTGATCGTTCTCTTGATTTCTCAAGATCTGTCCGTCTTTTGAAAGATATATCGGTTAGTTTTATAATGGGGGTAATTGCAGTTTCTAGATAAGGAACTGTTGGAGGGGGTCCTTCAAGATGGGAGTCACCCGTGTTTGATAAGTACGATTTAGAGTTCTTACAGCGATAGCGGTGATTTGCAATAAAGGTCTTTCTTGTGCATAAATTTCGAGCACCTCCTGACTGTGGGTAGGAAAGCGTCGAACTCAAGTTCTCGAAGGAAGTCCCAACTAACACCGTCCCTCCAGAGGGTGTCTATTAACCTTAATAGAAGGTTCTCAGGATGAAGATGGGACAACTCAGTATACGGAGCCAAATGTTCTATCTTTTGAATCGTGGATACAGTGCACTTTCCCAAGATAGTCACTCAGTGGGGTCCTGAAGAAGAGACGAAGTTTCATCAATCACTGCATGTGGCAGTGTCCACACCAGTGACTTGAGTTTTGACGTATCGCTCGTAATCCTCTACAAGGTGAAAAGTAGGTATATCTGAGTGAACCACGAGTGGAGTGAGCTAGTTTGGAACTCAGATAAAGATAAGACAAGCCGGTATTATTGAAGACTTGTTATTGTCCATGATTCTTATTTGTAGTTGATTTACGTAAAGTTGTTTGTTGCAGTGCTTTGTGGGACAGTCCTACGTGGAAGAGACTGACTGTACTTTTCCTGGGTTACCACTAAGGGTAGATAATTGTCGACGAGTTCAATCTTCGCAGACAAACTTTTCTCTTTTTTTGCTTTGTTACCCTGCAACGATTTGGTTTGAAGAATGCAATATCCCTTATCACAGAGGTTGATAGAAAGCTTCGTTGCAACAGACTTTTTTTAAAATCTTTTTAACACTAGCAACAACTTTTAAGAATGCAACTTTAACAAGATTAATTCCACAATGAAATTGTTGTAAAAAAAAATAAATAACCTAGTTAAGTTTAGGGTCTTCCCTGTTGAAAGTTGTGAAGTAAAAATGAATTTTTTGCACAAAGAATTGGTGTGAATTTGAATTCTTTCACCGTTCAAATTGGCGGAGCTTATCTGAGTTGGAGTCAAACGAGGCGTCTCTGGGTTCTGCAGCCCGAGTAAGTTTTTCCAGAGAGCATGAGGCGTTGTTGTGTGTGTTTGCGTCTGTGGTTTAATTATGTGATACAACAGATATCGTGAGAGGGGTACGGAGGGATCATGATCCCGAGCATAGGTGGGCGCGATAACCGATAAATCGATAATTGATAAATCCAAAAGTATAATACAATATTTATTATTGACTATATATAGCAATATATAATAATACAATAGTAAAAATATTTGAATGCTGTTTCTTAGTTTCTTACCTGGTAAGGCTCTCCTTCATCTCCTCATAGGTTTTGAGGATCCTCCTCACAGCTCGGACCTACATATTTCTGCCTCCAAGGCAAGCGCAGATCGCTCCTGTGCTAAACTGGAACCAAAAACTGAAATTATTGATTATCGCTAGTTTGGAACCAAAAGTATCGGCGATACCGATTAATCGATAACGCGGAAAAAAATATCCGATTTCCCGATATTCGTATCGCGATAATGCCCACCTATGATCCCGAGCATTAGATGGAAGAAAGGTGGATGCATATCAGAAATAAGTTATTACTTCAGATGTGAAAAGGTTTTCGAATGTTGATTTTGCCAAGGGGAGATAGCGATTTGCGTGTCTCGGGTTTTGAATGAAGAATTCACATCTGCTTGGCTTCCTGTTAAATTGATCTCCGAACATTTTATGAGGGATTTTATGATTGTAAATTAAGATAGTGATCCCATAAACAATGTTTACAACGCCTTTCCTATGGAAGTGAATAATTCCCGGAAAATGTAATAATGTGGAAGTGACTGGAAGGTCGAGTGCCAGAGAGTACCATTCATTATATATAAATATATATATATATATATATATATATATATATATATATATATATATATATATATATATATATATATATATATATATATAGTTATATATATATATATATATATATATATATATATATATATATATATATATATATATATATATATATATATATATATATATATATATATAATCCGTATTAGGGACATGAAGACCGATGTGATAGTTTCAAACATTTTTCCGGACGTTTCGGTCATTAACAACAACCATCTTCAGCGAAAGAGCATCCAATAGGAATAGAGAGAAGTTGAAAGCATTACCATTACATCAGATTGTAAAAGCAGGGAAAAGATAAATATCAGTTGAAATACGAATATATGACAAATTATAAGTCAAATTCAATTAAATTAAAAGGGGTAAAAATGAATACAAAATTAGCATTAAATATAGTTTGACCAATAGCTATTACTTCGTGTTGAAGCTACAGAATTTCATTGAAAAGAAATACTAAGTTTTCTACAGCCAACTTTAAGAGAGTGGAGAAGAGGGACTTGGTCAAAACTAAAACATTATCTTTAGATTGGTAAATGAATCTTCCAAGGTGAAATCGTTGTGAGTGAGGGGGTCAATGATGGGGACTAAAAACCTGGCTAGGTTAAAGTTGTTGGTATTGATAGCGGATAAGGTTGGGCGGAGAGGAATTCCTACCTTGTGAATATCGGTAAACCATAGATAATCCCCGATGTACCCGAGACATAAATTTGGTTGCAAAGTTACAGAGAATATTTCTCGCTTTTTTTTTTTAAAGAACGCAAAAAGTTGTTTATTTTGTAGAATTTAGAGGTGTTCGAAAGAATAGTTTGTATTTTAAAAATATAATTAGTCTAATTCAAAATGACCACTCCTTTACCTTTATCAGATTTGCATATCACAATCGAAAGATTTTGACGAAGGTTGGATAGGATTTTAAAATCTTTAAAACTAAATCATGGCGGATAACTTTAAAGCTATTGTATTTATAATAAAATCTTTTAGCTAAATACTTGATATCATTTATGAAATTAGAGGTTGATTTAAACATCGAGAGGAGATTAAGTGGGTGGTAAAGTTTTTCAAAATGCAAAAAATAGCGGCAAAAGTCAAATTTAAGGACATGTAGTCTAAATTTTAGTCCCAGGGACTTGATTCATGTTTCTAGAGGAATCAGAACTTTTTTAGAAATATTAAAAATAGCCACATCTCTCAGAATTGTTTAAATTGAAATTAATGCCTGAGTTAGAAAGCTTCAGATTTTGGGGAGTTAGGGTTGAAGAAGTAAACTTATATATATATATATATATATATATATATATATATATATATATATATATTTAAAATTGTGAAATCCAACAGCGAAGCGGAATATTTTAAAAGAAGGAGGAAAGAGAAGAGTCAAATCCACGGATAATTTTGAAGTCTAATTTAGAAGTCCAAGATTTGTAGAACTCACCATTCAATAAGTTAGATCTATAGAGTTTGAAAAACAGAAACTGCAGGATGTACGAGTATTTGTAGCTCCTGCATGTTGAAAAGAATTGGACATCAAGTTTTGCCTTATTCAATTTTTTGATGGTAGATTCTAAACAGCGGAATTGTCGGACTACTTTTCTGTAAGGTACCGGTGATAGAGTGGTTCATTGGAAACATGATCCGTAGTAGGAATGTAAAGACCCATGTGACAGTTTCAAACATTATAATTTCCGGACGTTTCGGTCATTAACAATGACCATCTTCAGCGAAAGAGCATCTAATAGGAATACAAGGAAGTTGAAAATATTAGCATAACCTAAAATTGTAAAAGCCCGGAAAGCAGTTAAACATCCGTTAAAATATAAAAAAGAATATAAGTCAAAATCAATTAAATTACAAAGGGTAAATATGATTACAAAGCGATCAATTAATATGAGTTTGACCAAGAAAGGGAAATGTAAAACTTAATTAAAACAAAACAATAGGTGAGTAATTGGATTGGTGTGGTCCAGGTCCAGGTTTTGTGGCGTGTTATCTGTTATGTGTCTCTTGAACTCTTCCCAGTTCGTGTTTTTTAGTCGAAGAGAGTTGGTGTGGGTATGAGTATGGGAGATGTGGATATGATAAGCCATATCGGTATGTGATCAGAGAGTACGTGGGGACCCGATGAGATGTGTGTGTAGAATCGTTTGCGTGGTCGTTGCGGAAGACCACATCCGGAGACGTGGTACCTCCACGAGTACCGAAGAATGTGGGGAAGGCCGGGCAGATGTGCTCGCAGCGATATCGCCGCAAGGCACCGGCCAGGTACCTTCTTGCATCATTCGTATTGTTTGAAAGGAGTGTGAGGGTGAAAGGAGTTGAGGTCCTCCGCAAAGAAGATAGGAAGGTTGTGGTTTGATAGAGCCTGGAGTGGGACTTCTATGTTTAATTGTAGGCGTGGTGGTCTGTAGTGTGTGACCACTAGGATGGGGTCAGAACTTGTCTGTACCTTGCAGGCTAGAAAAGAGTCATCTTGTGTTTGGATGAGGAAGTAGTGTATCGAGCGCTTTACTAAGATCGCTGATCCTAGGTGCGGCGCCTGTGGAGGCATATACATGTAGTAACTTGCAATTCGAAGTCTGTTGTTGGGAGGATGTAGGCTGGTCGAGTTCAAGAGTATTATGTCAGGTCTTTGTGTGCTTAGGACCCAGTTGGCAACAGTATAACAAATACCGTGTCAACTGAGTACGTTTAATTGTGTCACGTTGAAGAGACCTATTGTCGTGGGCGGACTGCGCGTGAGGCTAATTTAGCCGGTACCGTTCCCCTCTCCTTGGTTATTGTCTAGGAGGCGTGAGGAGCCAGTACCTTTACGCGTGTCGGTTGTGGTCTGGAGAGATTGTCAGTGGTGTTATTGGGTGGGCAAGCCTTGGATAAGGTTAGAATGTGTTCTTTGAAGGGAGGTTTAGAGATAGTGGTCGTGGAAGCAGGGTTGGAGAGAGTAGAGTCTAGGAGGAGAAATTTAGGAGCAGAGGTGGAGAGAGTAGAGCTAGGAGATGGGGGGGGCCTAGAGATAGTAGGGGAGGTGCAGATTATGAGAAGGGCGTGTCGGGAGAGAGAGGAGGTTGGGACGAAGAAGCAGGGGTGGAAGGGGAAGAAGAAGGAACAACAGGAGGGGGGGGGTCGTCCTCTTTACGCGTGGTTGTGTGTGTGGGGGGGAAGGGGTTCGTGGTAGGGTTTTTTTGTTTGATACGGGGTGTTGTGGGCTTGGGGGAGGTGGAGGTTGTGGTGTCAGTGGGGTTGTAGGCTGTGCGAGGGGGGGTACGGTGGGAGGGGGGGCAATAGGGGGGAGGGGAGGTTGCTGAAGGGAGAGTGCTGGTGGTAGGAGGGAGTTTAGGTATAGAGGAGGAAGGAGTGGGAGCTGTGGAGGGAGCATAAGAGGCAGTTGGAAGAGAGGTGGGAGCAGTGGGCAGAAGGGTAGGTAAGGAAGGTGCAGGGAAAGAAGGGCAGGAGGAGCATATCTCTCGTTAGGTTGATATTATGGACACTCTCCATATGGTTCTTAGGCCTTCCGCGTTGTAGATGCATAGTTAAACGTCTCGAAAGTGTAGTAGTTGTCATGCCAACATATTTTGAGTTTTTATAAAACTTGCAGTCTTTATCGGGGCAGATGAACTCGTAAACTATGTTGGTTGACTTGAGATTCGAGGAGTTTGGGCAGATGTTATTTTTCATCAGGAGATTGCTGACTTTTGTTGTTTTATAACACTGGTCTGCGTCAAAAATGTACCTTAGGTTTTCTATAGTGTTTCTTAATAAAATTGACCTCCTAAATCCAAATCTGTCATCCGTTTTTCCTTATCACCTCCAGTTTTTGCGATACAGGGGGTGATAATAATTTTATAGTTTATACATCTCCTATATTACATCAAATTTCAATAGTTTTTGCACTGCTCTATTCGCTGTAAATTTTGTGTACATTTTAAGTAATTATGCAAATATGTTTATATTTTGCAGGTTAAAAATTGCTAGGAATTATAATAATAAGAATAAGAATAATAATAATAATAGTGGTTGAGTTAAAAATGAACAGAAAATGTAAGAATAGCTCCGACAGATTTTGCTATGTTTGAGGCAAAGTGACTTTTCCCGAACAGCAAAGTACAATCCCTCCTGTAATTAAATCTTTGTATCATGCATATTTTGGAGTAAGGCTAAGAGATCAAGATAAAAGTTTTGCACCACATATCTGCTGCAAGGGATGCTACATAAGATTAAGACGCTGGAGTCAGGGCGAACAGAAGTCCCTCTCTTTTGGTGTTCCCATGGTGTGGAGAGATGGCAAGGACCACACTACGGACTGCTATTTTTGCATGACAAATCTTAAAGGTGAGCATTGTATCAAGTATTTAAGCTTTCTGGAATTATACTGGCTCCTGAAAATGTCATTATTATGCAAAGACTTAGCATAAAATTAAAAACTAACATAGTTCACTTCAGCATGAACATATCCTTTACTAAACATTTATGTACTATCTGCAACTCCAAATCAATTCCTTTATGTAATATGCAATTATATTTTACACAGGTATAAATAAGAAGAATAAACATAGTGTGGCATATCCGGATGTTCCTTCTGCCATCAAACCCCTGCCCCATGGCCCAGGAATTCCTATACCTTCTTCCCCTGAACATATAGAGGTACATGAAGAGATTAATATGGAAGTTGACCAAGATTATGACACATCTGAGTCTTATCAGGTTTCCACACATGATATGGTCGCAAGACCATTCACTCAAGTTCAGTTAAATGACCTGACCAGGGATCTGGGGGTTTCAAAGGCGAATACACAACTTCTTGGCTCTCGACTTCGTGAAAGTAATCTTCTCGCTTAAGAAACAACATTTAGGGGGGTACAGAAATAGAGAACAAGAGTTTCGAAGCTATTTTTTACAGCATTCTTCCAGCTCTTTAGTATACTGCGCCAATATTAAAGGACTTTTTGAGGCCCTTGGAATTCCCTACAACCCATTGGAATGGAGACTGTTCATAGATTCCTCCAGTAGAAGTTTAAAAGCTGTGTTACTGAATATTGGTAACAAGATAGCTTCCGTTCCTATAGGCCATTCAATCCAACTTACTGAAAGTTATAAAAAAATATGAAAAAATTGCTGGATGCAATAAATTACTCTAGCTATAAGTGGAGGATATGTGGTGACTTAAAGGTAAGATAATTTTACACTTGGCATTTCTAAGCTTTTTGATATTGACATTTTCATTTTTAATTGTTAATACTTGTATACACCTTTTGGTCAACTTACATTTTACAAGAATGCAAATCTGGAGATCATGAGTCATTTTTGAGTTATATTTTTTGTTGAAGTGTGTCCCTATAGGTTAATGCATCCTATTGGGTTAATGGGGAACTTATCCTAATTGAGAAGGTATACAACACAACTCAATAAACTCAAAATAAGATGTACATATATCCAATTAGTTCCAATACGATGATTTAATGCATCGGCATACAGGATTTTTCAGTACATATTCGTATTCTTATTGTTTTAAGAAATATTACTTTGAATTTGTTTTTAGAAATATTACACTGAATTTACATACCGTGCTAAATTTTTTTTCAGGTAGTGTCTCTTACGCTTGGGACGCAAACAGGCTACACGAAGCATCCCTGTTTCCTATGTTTATGGGACAGTCGTGCAGATAGTATGCACTATGAGAAGAAGGTTTGGCCTCCACGAGAAGCATTTAGAATTAGATCAAACAATGTGATAGCTGAACCTTTAGTGCCTCCTCAAAAAATACTCCTCCCTCCACTGCATATAAAGCTTGGCATAATGAAAAATTATGTCAAAACCCTTGATAAAGTAGGCCAAGCTTTTAAATTTCTTCTTCAAAAATTTCCACAAATCAGTGACGCTAAGCTCCATGGGGGAATTTTTGATGGACTTCAAATCAGGAACTTGATCAGCAATTTGATGCATCAATAAAGGACATAGAAAAAGATGCCTGGAAAGCTTTCAAAGCTCTAGTTAACAATTTTCTAGGCAATAAAAGAAGCCTAGAAGAATATGTTGCCCTGGTCAATCAGCTCTTAACAAGTCTCAAACATTTGGGAGCTCGAATGTCTATAAAGATACATTTTTTACAGTCCCATCTGGATTATTTTCCCGACAACTGCGGGGATTACAGTAAAGAACAGGGGCAAAGATTCCACCAGGACATAAAAACAATTGAATCCAGGTACCAGTGTAAATGGAACGGAAACATGCTTGCTGACTACTGTTGGTGTTTGAAGCGTGATGCACCAGATGACAGGCACAAACGAAAATCGTCAAGGGCGTCTGTTCTTCGAAATTATAATTATTTTCTTTATTATGTTGCATTCTTTTATTTTTTGTTTATTAAAAGAATTATAGTTTACATACGTGTATTCCTGTTTATATGATATAACAGTAATAATGCATTATTAGATAAAGTTTTTTTTTTTAAATTCAGAAAAAATGAGGTAATCTCAATGAAAATGGTGTATGCTGTACTGAGAAAATCTGACCTGATTGAACAAATATACATTCATTTTTGAGCTCAGGAGGTTGGATTCATTAAGAAACCACAAAAAAATCCTGGGGAACATAATTTTTTTTTTCAAACGCAGGCCTGTGTAATAGATGATGAGTTGGATTTTATCCGTTTGATTTTTAACCTTAATGTTACGGTTAATAATCTCCTTGATGTTTTTTTCATTTATTTTATAGGCCGTGGACATCTGGTTTCTGTAATACACCTTGATGTTGTTGACTTCTCCATGATTACTTTCAGTTTTATCCGCATGTTTGTAATCGTTATTTAAAAATTATTGGAGTTATTTCTCATATATATATATATATATATATATATATATATATATATATATATATATATATATATATATATATATATATATATATATATATATATATATATAATATATATATAATTTTCCTTCAATAAACTACTTCATGTACATAGTATAGAAAAACAAGAATAAGGTGTAATATGTAAAAAGGAAAGAGGCCTAACAGCTACATCTTTCACATTTTACTTCGTTTCAATGTCCTTGTATTCTTGCCCCTATCATTCGGTCTCCGTTTACATTATCGCTGAGTCACGATCTTGGAATAAAAGTCACTCGGAGTCTCTTTTAAGGGACGCGCCTGTAAAACAAATCGGCTTATTTGCATCAGGAATTGAGTTGGGTTTCCTCATCTCGCACACTCGCCTTTATACACCTTTAGCCGATCCTGGCGTTAATTGTCCACATCTTGATATACTCAAATGCTTGGGTGCATTGATAAAAGGGACTTGTAATCCGTCTCGAATGCCATTCATCTTATAAGGATTTTGTTGGATATTCCTTAGAATTGCCGGAATGCGGATCTCATCCAGGGAAAGACCGCCCAGATTTCGATGTTCATTGAATGCCTGTCGTTTTCCAAGATTCCCCCATCTTCTGAGAAGAAAGTTGCGTTCCCTCCTAATTGATGGTCCTCAAGAAGTTTCCCTTTGTACTAACTAAATCTATTCACCTTCCACACATGTTCACTTACCTAAACTTCTCCTTTCAATCAATCTTTTGCCCAAACCTTTCTGGTGGTCATGCCAGCGTTTTTTTTAATAATCTTTTTGTATGACTAAAAAAAATAAAAGCCGTAAAGATTGCCCTTCACCTTTTAAGGCCTATTAAGTATATAATTTGGTAGGACTTTTACCACTGTTCTGCACTTGTTTTGAGGCTTTTATTCCTCAGTGTGGGCCTACGGCTTATCTTGGGATCTGAACGAAATGGATCTACACAGTATGGCAGCTACAAGGAAATACGACCTGAATCTGAACTCTATGCTGCATTCGGAAACGGTGTTTCTATCAGGTTAAGCCGTAAATATATTCCGTGGTTGATAACTGGGGGGAGGGAGTAGCTCCCGACTACTGGTAATTGGGATACCAGGGTTCAACTTGCCCCAGGGTATTTAAAGTAGGGAGCGTTTGCCTGCATAAAAAAAATGCAGGTTGGGTTTAGGCTTGAGAGTTTCGCAGATGGGACAAAGCATGTTGTTTGCAGCAATTTCTTGTACATTTTTGCCTCGTAAGCTCTCAAGTATCCTAGACCACGACACTTCCTTCGCCAAACTTCACACTCCTTTTGGTGCAATTGAAAGCCTCGTTCGCCTGATCTGCGATGAACGAATCTCCTGCCATCGATTCGAAACAAATTGAACTTAGATTCGTCAATTAAGTGGACTTGGCTCCATTGGTCATCCGTCCGTGTAACGTGTTTAGTGGCGAATGGAAGATGAGCCTTTTAGTTTTTAAGACTGGTCATTGGCCTACAGGTTGATCTACCAGCATTACATAAGCATGTTTTGTCATAGGTTAACATAATATTATGGACTACACTTTTGGAGCGCTTGACACACCTGCAATGCCTCTCATTGAAATACCATCTTGGTGGCGTAACTTTGCGATCACCTTCTGGACAGAGAAAGGCACGACATATACATTAGTCATATTGAACTACTAACTACTAACTGAAATTAGTAGTTATGCAAACAATGCCAGTCCTCTCTACATGAAACCTAAGCGTTCGGACTTTTTGTACACTTTAATTTTTCTAGTAAAGTACCTATCTGCTAATAACTTTCGCTATATTCGTCTAAAGTTGCATAACCTTTAACATTACGTATTTTGTATTTGTACGTCATTCTTCACAAATTTTGGAATTCTTGGATTTTCTATGGCAAAAGTTATGGAAGAATTATGATAGAAATACAGTCGTTCTGTTTCTTTTGTCACGATACTGTATGGTGGAAACCTGATCATTTCTCTGCTTGCCATTTGAAAGTGTTTACTCATTAGGTTTGGTTCGAGTGGTGAATTTTGACTGGCTTGAAACAAAGGTTGATTTGGCTGATTTGGGGGAAATATAGATTAGGTTTGGTTTACTCGAGATAAAAGTGGATTAGGTTTAGCTAATTTGAGACAAAGGTGGATTATGTTTGGCTGACTTCTACCTTTTGAACAGTCATCTACTGACATATCTATTTCCCTCCTTGTAAATTAGGAGGAGCTATTCAAAAGGGAGACCGATGAAGGTGACTCTCGCTTTTACTGTCGTTTTATTGAAAGTTTGAGACAGTTCCGCGTTCTACAGTGTGCACTTCTTTCCAAATAATCACTTCGTTTGACTACTCGTGTTGGGCATCTTCCACACCAATTCAAGTTTACCTAACTTCATCAGTTTGTTGATGATCGTCATTTAAGAAACTTTCTTGGGGTATCCATTAATTTTCCCTTTTTATCAATTCCATTTTTTTAACTCTAGTAACCTTATACATATGATGTGGTGTGGGAGATAGGTTTAAAACATCCGGGAACAGGTATGTTTAAAAGAACAGCCGTGACTCAAATTTGCCAACTTCAATTCCATTTTAGATGCATATGCTAAATTCATTTTGCTAATCTGAAAGTATAAATAATATAATAATAACAGCAATAAATATATTAATAATTACTATAATAATATAAAACAATAATAATGATATAATGCTTAAATCGTGAGTAAAGTTCCTGAAGATAATTTTAGAATCTTTTTCCTTCCCCCATTTCTTAATGTATATATTCTTCGCTATTAATTCTGGTATTTTTACTAAGCAGTTCTAGCAAAAGGCCCTCCCTTAAAGCTATCTGTTTACATCAAACCGTACCTAATTAAGAGCTACGATTTATGAAACTTAACATTCGCAGGATACAAGCTAATTAAATTTCATTTTTCTTGGAATAAACCACTCAACAGTTTATTTACGTTATACTCGAAGTTTGGTAGACGTTCTTTCTCACAAAAGAACCGACTAACAAGTCATGAAATGAGTTGGGTGGTATGGGATGAGGTTACAGTCTTTTTTTACTCAAGCTTCTTTTAAAAAAATTAGAAATTCAAAGTAAAGTAAATCATTTGGCGGAATAGTGAAATAAGAAATAAAACAGGTAATAATGATGTTTTTTTAGGGAGTGTAAAATAGCACTCTATGATTCTTATCGACTATAGAATCATTAAAGTGGATCTTAATAGGTTGATTAGAGCCAGAGAGAGAAGAGTAGAAGTCAAGTAGGCCAGAAATTGTAATGAAGATCTGTAAGTGTTTTTTTTTAATATTTTACAAATAAAGGGTGTTCCATTAAGATGGATCGCAGTTAGCAGTAAATAAAACAGTGTTATTGGTGAAAATTTATTGATTTCACTATTAGATCGTGTTATTTGAGTCATATAAATTATGTGTGAAAAATAATATCGCCTAAATGTCTGCCAAGGCTTCGGCGGCACACCTCCACTCGATGGTCAAAACTTTTGATGACGTCTCTGCATAGTTGCTCCTCGATCTCACCAATATGCCTTATTATCTCATCCTTCAGCTGTTGAATTGTTGTTGGCTTGTTGGCATAGACCTTACTTTTGAGACGACCCCAAAGGAAGAAATATAAAGGCGTCAAGTCACACGATCGTGGTGGCCAATTGACCTCGCTGTTTCGAGAGATGATGCGACCTGGGAACTTCTCATTCAATAAAGCCATTGTTGCATTGGTTGTGTGGCATGTGGTGCGGTCCTGTTAAAACCACAAATCTTAAACATCCATAGAATTCAATTCAGGCCATAAAAAGTTGGTTATCATGGTACGGTATCGCTCGCCTGTCACCGTAACAGAATTCGCGGCATCATTTTCGAACAAATACGGCCCAATGATTCCGCTAGCAAAAAAATGCACACCAAACAGTGACCTTTTGTGGATGCAGTGGCTTTTCAATAATCTTCCTGGGATTTTCATCAGCCCAAATGCGACAATTCTGCTTATTAACGAATCCACCAAGATGAAAATGGGCTTCATCGCTAAAGATGATTTTTTTGCGAAAAATCATCATCGGCTTGTCTTTGCTCGTGCACCCAACTGACAAATGTACGGCGCTTCAAATGGTCAGCAGTCTTCAGTTCTTGTGTCAAATGAATTTTGGAAGCGTGTAGAGACAAATCTTTTGTCAAAATTCGCTGTAACGTTGTTGTAGAGAGGTTCAATTCCTGCGCGCGATGACGAATAGAGGTCTGGATCTTCGGCCACATTCTCGCGCACTGCAGCAAAGTTTTCAGCTGAAAGGCCTAAACGAGCACGCAATGGCGTTTTCATATCTGCCACCGACCCCGTTTGTTTGAATTTACGAACAATTTTCCCAATTACACTCTCGGTTGGTCGATTATGTTGACCAAAAAAATCGCGAAGTGCCCGAAATGCACTTCTGTTTGAACGTCCATTTTCGTAATAGGCTTCGATAACTTTAACACGTTGTTCGATTGTTAATCTTTCCATGGTTGAAATTGCCAAAAACTGAAGTTGTTAAATCTGAAAGAAAAATAAAAAAATCATTAGACGCTTAAACTTAACTCACATTTACAATCGGCCTAAGTTATTGGAACACCCTTTATATAAAGAAGAATAGATTATGTTCTTTTGAAGCCAAGCATATCTTTGCTTACTAAAAGCTATTTCAAGTGAACCACTTTTCATAACAAGAATGGCCTGATTTGCTAAAAGACTGTGGGGCTTATCTACGTGAAACACCTGCCGAATGTGTCTCGACCAACAAAACCTAAATTCTACCTCATGATAGAACCCAAAGGATTCATTCAATTATAATACGACAAACATAATACAATTGCATCCAAAAATGTTTATCAACCTATAAATGAAAGAAATGTAGTCCACAAAATAAAAACCAAACCTTCCTCGTAAGATCATAACTAAACTATCCATATAGTCGTACAACTTGGATTTAAACCAAGGTCACAGGGTAAATTATTCCAAAACCTTACCACCCTCTGTCTAAAAGGTGGGGTTTTGGGGTTTTTCTTTTACAAATATTTAACCTAGACTGCTTTATCTTTATTTTCTTATTATATCTCCTGCCAGCAGGAGAAGAGGAGAAATCATTTTAGTCAGAAAGTGTAATAAAGATCTTAAAAATTGTCTTTTGCTTTTTACAAAGATAGAGTGAAGGATAGACAACGCAACTTTTAGATTGATGGTAGAATAATTCATAAAGACGAGGAATTGGTGCAAGTTCTAAATGATCATTATAGATGTCTTTGTTGACGATTTGTCTAATAGGACGATGAGAGTTTCGTGATTAGAACTGAAAGAAGGGATGAAAAGAAACCTTTTGATTTGGAAAAAAATAAAAAGGTCATTAAGATATGAAACCTAATAAAACAACAGTGCCTGTAAATATAGGCATATATGCTAGAATTCTTCATGAAAGATTATATCGTTTAACTTTGCCACTGAATATAATTTTAATAGGTCAATTTCACGGTGCAAAGTACTAGAACAGGCGTCGGCAAACCTTGGCACGCGAGCCATCTATCCTTGGCATTTGAAAAGATTGTTCCTCTCCTTTAAGCAAAGACAGGATCATATTAAAAAGTATATATATATATATATATATATATATATATATATATATATATATATATATATATATATATATTAAAATTACATATTTTCTAATGATAAAATTTTATATATTTCTTTTAACGCAATATTTACCGTATCTTTTGGGCATATCGACTTAGGTCTGTTGACCGTGTTAGATTATGTACATTGGGTATTACAGTTGCTTGGCACTCAAGACCAGAAATTCCTTTTAGTCGCGGGTGACTACATCTCACTATATCGGTCAGTCGGTTTTGCTATATTTTTGTTTTTGCAATAACATTGTAACTATTCGGGCGATTCTAAGGAAATTTGAAATATTTATGTTGTTTTAAATTCTTTTTCGATTGATATAATTGACAAGGTCATCCCAAGGTTAACCCTGGAATTATTTTGTTTTGGCAATAACATCATAACTATTTCGCTGATTCTAACGAAATTTGAAACCCTTATGTTGTTTTACATTCTCTTTTGAATGATAGAATTACAAAGGTCATCCCAAGGTTATTACGGGAATTATTGAAAGTTTTAAAGGTCATAAATCAGAATAAGTGAGAGCACGCGACTTTTTGGTCAGCAGACCTTTTTTTAATGGAATTGGCACGCAAAATCAAAATGTTTTCCGATTCCTGTTCTAGAGGATTGAAAGTTAGCTAATGTGCTTCTCATTATTAAAGAGGGTAGTATGGTTTAATGCCGCCCTGTTAGCCTTGGCTCTATTGTTTGTAAGGTTTGTGAAGAAATTATCGAGGCTAGACTACTAGATTTGTTATCGTTCCTTGAAAATGTGACTAATAACTTGTATAAGGGGCACCATGTTGATGTAATTTAGCTAGATTTTAGTAAAGCCATCGATATTGTGCCTCAGAAAAATTGATTAATAAGCTAAAGTAAGGTTTCTGCTAGCTTTTATAGTTGGACTGGTGATTAGCTAAGGAATAGAAAACAAAGAAGGGTTTTAAACGGTCATAAATTTAAGTAGAGGTAGGTTCTAAGTTGTCTGTCACAGATTTGTGTGTCCTAGGTTTTGAGAACCCCCTGAGATTCCAGCCCCCACGTGGTCTCCCTCAAGTATTGGAGGCCCGGCACGTGGCCTTAGACTGGCCCTTGGTCGTTACCCATCTTCGGGCTCGCCTTACTCTTCCCACCTCCCCATTTAGAACCAGAGACATTGAGGAACTCGAACTCCTCTTTATCTTATTTCGAGTTTCCGACCACCTCAACTTAGATGAGCTTGCTAGGCTACAGCAGCGCCTCAAGTTGTATTATCTGGTGTCCTTTGTTGACTGGCAATACGCCTTGGAGGATCATCGCCTCCAGGCTGCCCAAGGGGTGGGTATTCTTATTGACCCGGTCATTTACAATCGTACCATGTTGAGAGACACGTGGGCACGTAAGTCGTCTAGGCCCATTCCATCAGGTTCTCAAGCTCCGGCTCGTGCTCGTCGTAGACCTCGTAATAGGAGCAGAGGCAAACCTGATGCCCCAAGAAAATAGGCTTAGAGACGAGTGGGAGGATGAAGTGTGGGCTATCCGGGAATTTTTTATTTTTGCCCCCCCCCCTCTCCCCTTCTCTTTCCCCTCCCCCGGGTGGAGTACCTTGGGTTAAGGACGGCCTTGCCCTCGCCGGTAGTTCGGGCGCGGGTGAAGATGCCTTGGGGTTCGATGTGCGTGATCTCCACGATAATCACGCCGTTGATGAACTCTGAGATGACGAAGACCTGGATAATTTTCAACTCTCTTCTCAAGAACGGCTGCTTGCCGCGGATCCCGGGCTAGCGGCGGCAGTCGAGGCAATAAACATGATTGACCCCAGGGACGACGAGTCCCAGCAATTGTTAAATGAGGACTCAGAATTGAGGGCGGTGGTTGAGTTCCTGGACAATGATCCGGCCGGTTCGCTCCCCGATCACCCCGCATCTCCGGTTGTGGAGGCTCCTGCTCAGGATGCGTCCCCGGATGTCAGGGTCTGTTCAGGGATGGACGCCGGCGACGGAGATAACGGCAACGATCATAGCAGTGTGTTTGGCCCTCTTGCAAAAGGGGGCCCAGACCCTCTTCAGCGCCACATCTGCGACTTCGTCCCCGGGCATGTGTGTAGTCATATCCCCCTTACGTCAAACATCGCCAAGTCCGCTGGTGGTAACGGCGTAAAGGTTTTCCTTGGCAAATACCGTCATTTTGCCAAAACGGGCGCGCAGATGCTCCCGATCGTCAAAACCCTCGTGTGCGCGGGGGTTGTGGAGCCCTCCAAGAAATTAGGTGCACCCACCGTGCCTTCCTTGTTCCTAAAAATGACAAAGAAGACAGGTTGATATACGATATGTTCCCACTCGGGGAGTCGGGGCTTTATGAGCCCCCCACCTTCCAACTCCCCTGTCTTGGAATGGTGCTCCGAGATACGAACAAGGCATCATGAGCAGCTATTAAGATCGATCTCCAGCACGGTTTCTACCATGTTAAACCTCACCCCAGGGCCCGCCCGTGGTTCGGTTTGGTGTGTGGCAATATACGGTTTAGGTTCACCCGACTCCCCATGGGTTTCGCAGGCTCCCCTTTTATTATGCAGGCCTGCATGTCCCCTATCTTCCTTGAATGGGCCGCCTTGTGCGGGATAAAAGTGTTCGTATATCTCGATGATGTTTTAGCCTTAGCCCCCCTCCCCCCGCTCTTCGGAAATTTGTAGAACTCGTGGAAATAAGTTCGATAAAAATTAACAACCCCAAATCTGTCCTTGAACCCACGCGCCAGCTAGTATACCTGGGCGTGGATATAGACCTGCGCGCCAACCGTACTCGCTTAACGGGAAAAATGCGGAACAAAACCGTCGCCGCTCTCAACTGGGCTCCCCGCATTCTCCAGACTTCCCCCTTCTGGGCTAGACTTTGGGGGCTACTTAACTTTATAGGAATGGCAATAGGACTCCCCCGTTTTGAGGCGCAACTGGCTTATGACAGAAACCTCAGGGTCTCCCTACTTGCTTTCCTCTTTCCCTGCGGTTGCGTCCTCTGGGAAGGGGCACGAGTGGGGCGGGTTCTTGACAAATATTCCCCCGTTGCCTTCTGCGACACAACTCCCAGTACTTTAGGGTGGGGTTTGTCACAACAGCAGCCAGGCTCCTTGTATTTGCGGCACCCGACGGATGCCGTTAAGGCAGAATTTACCGCCATTCTAGCTTTGTATCTGTGTTGCCCCCGTTATTCAATTTGCTCGGACAACATAGCCTCCGTTTTGCTCCTTGCTAAAGGGGCTTTATTAAAATCATTGGCCCCATTTATTTCTTGTCGTATCTTATTATTGTATCATATTAACTTTGTTCGCAGCAGGCCGGCGGTAGCGTGGGTCCCGACTTACGCGAATCCCGTTGATAAACCCTCACGCGGCATAATCTCACAGTAAATGGTGAAACTCTAGAAAAGTGAAAAAGTGTGGGAGATAAACAACCGCAGATCCCCTTGCATGCATTGAGCCTGGAAGAGCAAACTGAGGTTGCTGGGGGGGCAGTAGGGCATAACTCTCCAGATGTCACCTGACATCCCCTTGATCTGAAGAAGTCTAGGGTGGATATTCCTGAAAAAATATTTTTATCAAATGGTGGTAAAATGAGGTGGTTAGATGTGTGACAGTGAGTTTAGCTCCAAGTTGGAGAACTACAGATGAGGATAGTTTAGATATAATCTGACAAGGAATTTTTGGTATACTTTATTTTCTATAGTCTATTTTAGTTTAATTTATGATTGGCCGTATCATTTGTAAATTTACCTGCGGCGAAGCTCCAGGTCTAGGCGTTGCTTTTTTTTTAATAGAGTAAAGTTCAAATCTACCCATTGAGAGCCATGAAATGACCCATATGACCACGGGACATATGGTTATTCACCTTGGAGATTTCAAATCTGTCATCGGATTTGGCGCGAGGTGGCGCCATTTAGTGGCAGAAACCTCATTTATATTTCAAAAGGAGTAAAGTTCACTTGTACCCATTTAGAGCCATGAAATAACCCATATGACCATAAGACATATGGTTATTCACCCTAGAGACTTCAAATCCGCTAAGGGATTTGGCGCTGGGTGGCGCCATCTAGCCTCATTTAGCCATTTAAAGGCACTTTCAAGTGATTTGAACCATGGAAAACCATCAATGCAATAACCATTTATCATCTTATCACAAAACGTCGCAGGTCATTGAGTTGAGGGGTTGGATAGTCGAGAACATGCCGGCGGGAGGTTCACCTAGAATAAACCCGAATGGTTTTAAGTGAACTGGACATTCTTATGTTCTCTGTTGTAGGAGTGGAGTTAAATTCCAAATTATCTATATATTTGTTTACATCTGGTTGAGTTATCAAAATCCAATCCACACCTTTTCTTCTTCTACCAGCACAAAGATCCGAGATGCTAGCTATTGAGTTGGGAAATTGTATGTGGAGGGGGGTGGGGTGGTCATGCAGTTTGAATTAAAATAGACATGGTAGATTGTACTATCCTGAAAATGGAATAGGTAAATATAAATTCCTTTTCAAGGTTGAGTAAAGCCAAAAACAAGAGATCAGATGATAATATAATATATATTATTAGCAAATATCAACTTGTTTATAAGAAGCAACCATCTTGTTTTTGGCTCGGATCGCGGCTTGTATTCATTCCACGTTGAAATGTTGCGTACTTATATTTATGAAGAAATTACAATGTTAACAAGCTTCCTAAATATAAGTGCAATTTATTAATTGTGGTAGGAAGAGGTTTGGGAATAGTTACATTCGTTTGCAATATAATAAGAATAATATAATTAATCAAAGTCTGCCCAACAATTTAAGTGGTTTTAGAAGACGAGGCAAAATGGGACCCCATTATTCGTTCCACTATTTATCAGAATTCTCATAACAAGCTACGTATTTCGAACAATTTAAAAATATTAATATAACTTTTAATAAAATTTAGAAGTGTACTATTTTGACTCCACCATTTATAATCAAATATAATTGAATGTTGCTATAGGAGATACATGACTCTTTCACTAAGAATGAGCAAAGTCAAGGTTTTTGTTCTTGTTTTTTTGTGTATCTTAAGCAGTGACCTAACTGTTCTACGCTCATCGCTTGCAGAGATCAAAGCCCATTTTCTTCCCGATGACAGACGTGATATCTGTTGGAATATGGAAAAGAGCAGTCCGCGCACTTGCTGATATATACTTCACCCTTATTACATAAAATGATATTGAATTATAATCTTTTGTGCCTAACCCGGCTAACCATAGAAATGTCATATTTGTTTTGACATTTATCCATTTTACCCATACTAGAGGAGTAATAGAAAACTAGTTTGTTTTTAACATTTGATGTATACAAGATAGTATTTTGAATTTGATTGAATCCTAAGGGAAAATTTGGATCCATCTATTAAAATCTAGGAAAAGTATTTTATGAATAAAAACTATGATAAATAGAAAAAAAATATTTGCGGGGGGAAGGGGGTAATTAGTTAGAATGCTAATTTTCGACGTTAATGTTCAATTTTTTGTTTCTTAAAAATATACGATTACATTGATATCATGTCAGGGTTAAAAAATGGATTTTATTAATATAAATATTTTCTTAGAAAATTGACAAAATGTTATGTTTTAAGTCCCTCCATTGATTATTAGGTTAAAGTTGGGTTATATCAAATTAAATTACGTTAGAGTAGGTTAAGTTATGGTTAGATTAGATTTTGAAAAACTACAAATTTTTAAATAAGATTCATACCATAATTACACAGATGAAAAACAACAACAGCCACGATTAAAGGTCATTTGAGTCACGCGACCAGACATAATCAAGATAAAGTTTCCAACACTCCATATACCTTTTAACTCCATTCTCCGATTGTAACCAGGGACCCCCTACAATAGTGTCCCCAAAACAAAGCTAGTTAAAAAGGTTTATTATGCTTGGTTAATGGTTGCTTGACTGGTCAAGTTTTTCATAGCGTATCTCTTCTCACGTCAAAATACCGCAAATCAAGGAGTCATCAACAAGGAATAAAAAGGAAATTTTGTTAGATATTTTAAGGTTCTAAAGAACTGTGGTTGGACAATATTCCTTTATTCAATTCGAAAGAAAAGAGACAAAATAAAGTAGCAAGGTAGAGTTTTAAAGATAGCAAGTTGGATTCCATGAACTATTTTTTTATGTGTTTATTATAGTGAATTTTTCCACTTTCTACTTTTTTTATATCCCGCGATGTTTGAAATAAATTATTTACCGTCATCATCAAGAAACTATTGTAATCTCTATTCATTTTATTTTGTATTTATTTACTATTTAAATATTATTATTAGCTAAAATCATTTCAATTCAATATCTCTACAATTATCCTATTACTGCAAGGTATTATTTACGTTTCCAGAAGCTGGTTTGCAAACGAGAAAGAAGATAAAAAATTCTTATGTAGCATATATACAATTACGAACAGATTCGGAATCCGGGTGGGTTCTCCATATAAATCATTCAACATCGGCCATTTAATAGTAAAGCATTATCTTGTAAATCATTTTAAACTATTTAATTATAACGCTTTTAAAAATTTGGCCTTCAGCAATGAACAACTGGGTTCAATTGGTGTAGGAGTGTCCAATATTATCTGACCGATCTCTATAAATGGAAATCTGCTTCTACATGAGAGCACAAAGAGATTTGGGCGTTTTGACACATGTAGTTACATATCTCAGTTGCATTAATTTGAAAGAAACTAAAATGGCAGCCATTAGGGATCTTAGGAACGATAGAAAAGGGACCAAATTGCTAACGGGAGCTTAATGGAGTCTAAACATGTTGTTTATAGCATTTTAGCGCACAGGTCATGGCCAAGAGCTGCCTAGTCACTTTTCTGGTCCCTGGAGTAGGGGGGAGCATACGAGACATTTTTTAAGAATTTGGAGGGAGAAACAGAGATTTATACTTAAAGAGTATAGAAAAAGGGAAAAAATCAGTTGATGACAGATGAAATATTTGATGGGCCGGGTATATGCAAAGGGAATCGAAAATGTTCTTTGAAAATGCGACTCCCTCCGCCCCATGAAACTTACGCCGTATGCTAAAACAAATGTGAAATGCACATTTGATAAAAAGAATTTTTGTTTTTAATATATTTTACATTTTAGCCTTTTGCATATAATAAATTTATAAATAATTGTAAAGCTACACTAAATCTCATATAAGTGCATTTCACATTTGTCTTAGCATACGGCCGTAAGCATTGAATTTCAATTGGGGTCTCGGTACAATAAATTCCTACGACTAAGTTATAATGTGTATAAAGAGACGTTTATAGGATTGATTACCAAAGAAGAAAGAGCAATTTATGGAGAGACCCTATTTAACCAATGTCACTCATCGATTTCTTGGGCAAGTTGTTGTGGAAGAGAAGAAGAATCATCGCTGCTTTAGGGAAAGTTAATATCGACATTGCACTGCATTATTGATTTGATTCTACTTTCAGCACAACGTCCTTGGTAATCCATCACATCACTTCCTCTTTAGCTATATCTTAACATGATCGTAGGCATTTAGATACTAGGACAAGAATTGTCAGTTTTTAGATATGATAATTCGAATTTACCGGGAACTTTTTAGGAGTCCCCTCGTATAAACAAGTGTTTGCGAACAAGTTTGTACATGAGTTTGCAAGAACCCAAATTTACCACATATTCTCTTCACAGGGATATGTGTAAATACCAGTTGTTTCCAATAGTGTAAAAGTCTATACCAAGTTATGTTTTGGTCCTTTGAAATGTATATGTAATTACTTCAGCTTTTAACCCTGTAGCAATTTGAGGTTGTTCATTCAATGTAAAGTGAATTACAAAGATAATTTTTATGATTATTATTAACTGCATCTAGAAAGAAGGTTTAGTGAATTTACCTTCTAGAAATTGATGATATTTGTGTAATCCAAGGGGACATCCCGTTCTGTCTTTGTGGGGTGAACTGTATTGTTAGAAGTGAGTCAAGGTTTCCGGAAGGAGGGGTATTAATGGTCTCCACCATCTTTAACATTAATATTGCTTCCCCCGCCCCAACTCCGTATGTCCATCGGTTTGGTCATCTTGTTAATGCCTTCCTCTGTAATTACCCCTCGGGCAGGTTGCTGGCTGGAGGGTCACCCAGTGGCCGAGGGGACGACGCGGAGCACTCGCTTGGATCCGTGTGTGAAATGCTCTTGCGTGGGAGGGGAGCTGCGCTGCACAAAGCGGCCCTGTCCCGTCCTCTCGTGTCCTCCAAGCAGAGCCGTCCTCGACCCAGATGGCTGCTGTCCTGTTTGCAATGGTAAGGAACAAATTAAAAATCTCGTTAAGGTCTCCGCTCCTTCGAATACACGTAAGCTAATTGCAACCACCCTCACGACATTCCTATAACTAAAAGGGGTTCGTTTCATTCTTGGTTTACGTACACACACACATACACACACATATATATATATATATATATATATATATATATATATATATATATATATATATGAAGTTAAAAAGTTAGCGACTTATAATTTCGATAAACAGATAGAACAACATGAATACTTGAGACCTGCTAATAATATTAAAGTTTAAATGATCTAGATTTTAAGAGGTTTCATTTTCTTCAGCGCTCAATTACAAGGTGAAATAGAACCAACAAAGAACCTCACAAATTGAGCACCCCCCGTTGGCTATTTGTCAAATTTCAACATCATTAATATTGATACTGAGTTTGGAATTTTTAAAATTAATGTGATGATCCTCTTTTTCTCGATGTTTCACTAAGGTGCTATTAAGGTTACCGTTTATATAATTTAATTCTTCTATTAAAATCAATACTTACACCTACGTATTTTGGGTGGACTTTCCTCTCAGGGGATTTCATCTACGCAACCAACATTAATCAGAGATCTTATCAAGTTGTGTATTAAACACAATTATTTCACCTATAACAATAATTACTATAAGCAAAAGAAGTGAGCTTCGTATGGGTTTTCTCTCTCCCTGGTTTTGGATAATATTTTTAGGGAATTATTTTCAAAAGAACTTTCCTCAGAGTCTCTTGCTCCGGGTGTCAACTGGTTTCGCTATATTAACGACGCATTTGTTCTGGTAAATCTTTTGCTTTGCTCCTTAAACTCCATCCTTCTCTTTTATTTACCTTTCTTTTATGTTTTAATATCGAAATATATTCAGGATAAACCGATTTTTAAAATATAAAGGAACCCACCCATACTGATAAATATGAAGACGCGTTCTCCAACCATTCTTTTTCCTTTTACAAAGGTGTTATCATGGATATATATCTACAGGCCCTTCGTAAGGTTAAATTGTTCAAATTTCCTCTTAATATTGCAAATACTTCTAGAAAATAAATGTCAATTGAAATTCAACTATTTCCCTCTTGTTTCAATAATTTCCGTTCTCTTTAGGCAAAAAATAACTAAATACTAACTCAGTATAGGTCGTGTATATGAAATTCAGTGCGCAGACTGTCTCCCAAAATACATTCATGGGCAAATGTTTTGAGACACATATTTGTTTTTTCTTAGTTTGTAAAATTTACGTGATATGAATAATTATTTTATAATTTTAAATTATTGAAGGTTTATTAAAGGGTAAACATTTAAAAAATTATATAAAAAAAATAGTGCAATCCTTCGCTGAATCCAAAATCGCGCTAGAATCCTGTTCTAGCGCGATTAACCAAAAGGATAAAATGATGACAAATCTGGGTTAAATGATTGATGTGTAATTATAATCTATCTCATTTTTTGTTGTCAAAATAAATGTTTGAATCATTTTCAATTTAGGACATTTCCTTTCGAAAGAAAAGAATGCAACCATTGTTGCAAATCATAAAAGTGGCATGAAATGCAATGAGATAGTTACTAAAGGTATTGCATCAAGCAACACCATCTTTAGGATCATTAATAATTTTAAAAAGACTGGTTACAATTCTGTGAAGAAGTCTTCTATGTAGATGCACACGAGCTTCAAATGAGGACCAAGATGGCCTTCTGGTAAGGCCCCAGCTCAAGGATCGAGTTGACTCTAGAGCCAAGCTTGTTCAGGATTAAAAAGAGACAGTTGTGAACACTTTAGTGCGCACAGTGAGGCGAGACATTTCGACATAGAAGGGCTACGATGAAGTCTCATCTCACTAAGAAGAACCTTACGGATAAGCTCCACTTTTGCAGGAAATATAAGAATGGACTGATGGAGACTGGGACAAAGCGATATTCTCTGATGAAGCTCCTTTGCGCTTGTTTGGAGATTCCGGAAGATCGTTCATTAGGAGAAGAAAAGGGGAACCATTTTACGAATCCTGTGTCGTACACACGGTGAAGTATCCGGTCACTTTTCATATATGGAGCTGTTTCTCATCTAAAGGAACAGTAGCACTAACAATTGTGTTCGATAACACTCCCATAATCTAAAAATGCTACCAAATTGGGCTTCATTGCACTTTTTCCCAACAGTTTAGGACCAAATTGTCGATGATTACTGTATTTTTCAGCAGATTGTCGTACTTTGTCATAAAGAAAAAGCAGTAACAAAGTTAACGCTTTTGGAGACATTGGCTTGGGAATGCACCAGATTGGAAACCAATAGAGAATTTCTGGGCGATAATCACAATGAAGGTTGATGAACAAAAGCCATCCAATTGTGAGCGGTCGCAGGTGCTTATTGACCAAAATTGGAGTCATATCAGTGAAGATATCATCACAAATTGGGTCTCCAACATGAAAAGACGAATTGAAGCAGGCACGAAGAACAAAGGACATCATATATTAACTGGCAGCATCAATTAACTGTATTTATTATTAAAATGGCTTTGGGCTCTAATTTTTTGTATATTTCACATTTAAATTATGATACAAACATACCATAATAGAATGCAACTTTTGATTAGTTTTATTAATTAATTTTCTTATATGAAAAATATAGTAGTCTCAAAACTTTGGCCCATGAGTGTACATAGATGAAAGTATTGATTTTAATAGAATAATTAAATAACACAAACGGAATCTTTAATTGGGTAACCTCAAAAGCGCCTTACTCTAACATCGTGAAAAAGAGGAACATTACATTGATTTGAAAAATTCCAAAGCTATTGTCAATATTAGGGATATTGAAATTAGGAAAATAGCCCAAACCTTTTACATTCCTTTAAGTGACTTCCTTTGAGTACAATAAGACCTCTTATAATTTAAATTTTTATCTTTTAATATTTATTAACAAGTCCCCAGTATTCAGCTAGTTTCTATCTGGCCGATGAATATTTCCTCTTTGGAAACGTCATTGTTTTGCTTGAGTCGGCTTCTTGGACATATGTTTCTTAGTATCGTTTTAGACTGAAGAGGATAAATTGCTGCTTACTGAAATTCTAAGTCACTAAAGACTTAAAATTTCAATTGTCTATGACTGATAAAACACTATATCTCGAATGAGTGCCAAGAGTAGGCCGTGTTCTAGTAGGTGCTCGGAATTCTTAAGTGTCATGGTGGCACATAAGGTAGGTTTCGTTGTTTACTTGCTTGGGCATTTTTTATGAATATGAATTTTCTATCTACTGAATGTTTAGTTTTCCTCAATTTAAATTTGTTCACAAAACCACTCCACAACCACCCTCCTCATAAAATTGACACAACATATCCTAGGGCATTTTAATATTGTAGGAATGTATGATGGCCAGACCTGTGTCGGGAGAGGGTGACTCTGGTGCGTCTGAGAAGGAGCTCATCCTCTTTGGATATTTCGGGTGTGAGTGTTCGTAGTACTGGTTTGTTTGGCAGGTTTCGTAGGTGCTGTGCAACGGTTTGGGTGTGATTATGTAGAGTATTTTGTTTTGCGAGTTGGAGTTGTCAGCGTTGGAGAAGCTAGTGTTGGATGTCAATCTGTGTAAGCTTAGTTAAGTGTGGAACGAGTGAATCGCTTGTATAGTATGATGATTGTTCTTTTTCTGTTGTCCAAAGTTGGAGTCAGTAAGTGCACGCAGTGCTTTCAGTTTTTAATGCCTTGTTGCAGGTTTCCTTCACGTATTGCGAGATCATGTGTGTCGAAATTGAGATCAAGTATTGTGAGGTTTTGTTAAGTGCGATAGTTGTTTATATGTAGCTACGGAAGATTTTTGAGGTATGATTGCATGTTTTTATTGGCTGTGCTTATGTTGCTATGTTGTGAGGGGATGGTTAGTTCGTCGGCATAGGAGTGAATAGCGATAGAGTTGAGGGGAGGGAGGTGGTGCGCGAATGGGTTAAAAAGGGTAGGTAAGAAAATTTCCCTGGAGGTACGCCATTGTACAGAGGCATATATTTTTATCAAGTCTGGCTTTGAGTGAATCTGGCCCGTCTGTCTGAGAGGAAGTTTATGAGCCACTTCTTGTCATTTTGGTGTAACTGGGTTTTAAGTTTTTTTGGCGATATGATATGACGTGTCACCGTGTCTAAAGCTTGGTTGATATCGATAGTGACTAGAATTCTTCTCTTGGTTGAAGCTGTCTAGGATATGTTGTGTCAATTTTGTGAGGAGGGTGGTTGTGGAGTGGTTTTGTGAACAAATTTAAATTGAGGAAAACTAAACATTCAGTAGATAGAAAATTCATATTCATAAAAATTGCTACGGATGATTTTACATACGTACAGTAAAATGTTAATCGATCAAACCTCTTTAAGCTTCATTGCTGCCGTTAACGATGCCTCTAAAGCAACTGCATGCGTGGATCAGTGGTTCTCATTCATGTTAGCCGGACCATTTACGATGGCAAGCTTCAACGAGTCTTTGGTATTGTGGGGCCGTCGGATGGTGTCTATCTTAACGACGCCCCAGACGTGGTAGGCCATAGATCTCAAATTGGGAGAGTAAGAAGGCCACATGTTAAGGGCCTTATGGCTATCACGTAGGTAGAAAAGATTGTACATATGTGGATAACAATCCATATACAATACATATGTATGCGTTTCGAGCCACATGCTCATCATCATAAAATACGTAGTTAAAAATGAGAAAAACAAACATGAGAGACAAGAACAAATAAAATTTGGCGGATTTCTTACGCGAATCTGAAAGAAATAGAGGATAAATTAGTTAAATGATATATATATATATATATATATATATATATATATATATATATATATATATATATATATATATACATATAGGGTGCGGCAGAACCGATTGAGCAGTTTTGAGGAGTCAATGCTCGGGGGGAGGAGGGGGGAGGGCGGAGAGGGGGAAAGAGGTGCGCGTGGTTTCACTCTGCTCCGTAGACACCCCCATTTCATTAACAGACATGATGTGGACGGGAGTTTCCCGCGGCTTTGCCGTGCGCGCGTATTTTGAGAACAATCAATCTGTGATTGCGACGCAAAGAGCTTTTCGGCGACGGTTCAATATTCCGCGCAACGATGCCGTTTCTCAGGCGAACACAATTCATTCCTGGTTTATGCAGTCAGAGGCAACTGGTAGCACACTAAGAAGATATACACAAGGGCCGACGCAGGTCCATCGGAACACCAGAAAATGTGGAGATGGTGAGAGCAGCGATCGTGAAGTCGCCGAGACGTTCTGCTCGAAGGGATGCTGTTGCTTTGGGAATTTCCGACCGCAGTTTGAGGAGGATTCTGCATGTGGATTTGAATTTCCATCCCTACAAAATAGTGCTGGCTCAAGAATTTAACCAAGCAAACTTTGCCAACCACTAAAATCTGTGTGAAAACATGCTTGCACAGATCGCTCCCGAGGCAGCTTTCTTCGGTAGCAACGAGGCACATTTTCACCTCTGTGAGGCTGTGAATAAGCAAATTTCCGTTACTGGGCTGAAAATAACCCCCGCATTATCCAGGAAATACCGCTACATTCCCATAAACTAACGGTGTGGTGTGCCATATCACAATTTGGCGTGATAGGCCCGTACTTCTTTGAAGAGGAAGGAATGACCGTGACCGTTAATTCCAAACGTTGTCTCAATGTTGCACAATTTTCTGCAGCCCAGAATGGAGGAGTTTGTTGAAGATGAGGGATTAGGGGACGTGTGGTCCAGCGGGATGGGGCTGCAGCTCACACAGCCCAAAGTTCACTCAATGTTTTGAGACGAATGTTTCTCGGACGTCTGGTGTCTCTGAGGGGTGATTTAGGGTGGCCTGCGCGGTCACCTGATTTGAGCATTTGTGACTTCTTTCGTTGGGATATCTGAAAGAAAATGTGTTTAAACGTCGCCCTCACACCCTACCACAGCTAAGGGAGCAGATTATTGAAGAAGTTAACGCCATACCCCGCAGTATGTGCGAACGTGCTGTACGAAACTTCAGAGATTGACTCCAACAGTGTGTTGCTGTTAACGGCCGCCATTTTCCCGACATTATTTTCAAAACCTAGGGATTATAAATAGTATGTACTTTTAACCTCGAGTATAATAATATTTCTTCTCTATATACCCCTCTTACTTTTTTATAACTCCTTAAATTGCTTAATCGGTTCTGCCGCACCCTGTATATTAAAAACATCCATATTAAAGTAAACAATTTGTCTGGAATTTAATAGGTTACTTTTAATATGGGCGTGTCTGTTCTTTTACATTTCTTTTAACTCCTTGATTTTTACTAGTTTCTCTACTTGTATGTATGGATGTATGTTTTTGTATCTCCACTAGGTTCGAGAGAAATTTACGTCCTGCCACAGGGACGCTGCTTCTTGGGCAAGTACCTCTACCAGTCAGGAGATAATCGAACCTTCGACCAGTGCAGCACCTGCACTTGCAAGTTGGGGTACTTGTCGTGCGAGAGACAGACTTGTCCGCCGTTGCGCTGCCCCGAGCAGTACCGCCAGACAACAGACAACCACTGCTGTCCCACCTGCGTTTACCCGACGCAGTCGCAGGAATGCGTGAATGATGGCATTTTCCGGGAACACGGAGAAGTTTGGCATTTGGACAGGTGTTCGACGTGCAGGTGCGACCATGGGCGCGTCACCTGCCAAGTGGATCATTGTGAATACCTGTACAAAGAATGCCCTGTTGGATTCAGGGTATGTAGTTACGAGAAAAAGACTCCCCCTCCCTCCTCTACTTCCTCAACCCCCCCTCATAATGATCACACATTATGCGCGTAGGCACTCGTTCAGATTCTTGACCTGGTGTTTAAGAACGCCTAGAAAAACGCTGTCATACGCAGCCATACACAGTTCAGACACGGATGAAAAACAAACAATAAAGAGTCTACATAAACATTCCTAAAACGTTTTTGAAAGAAATTAATAATTGAAGTATTGTAGGGATTTAGTGAAAATAAGATAATAAAAATGGACATCCAGAAAATCGACTCACAATTAGCCATTGAAAATTATTTTCAATTAATGAAAAAATAGGGATGGAGAATATTCACTCAGTGAGCTCCAGAGAAGGGGGAGAACAGCCTCATGAAATTACTGCATTAATAGGAAAAAAGAGGAATAACAAAAACAACTAGCTATAATTGCATTAGTACATTGTACTAATACATAAGCCAAGGCTTCGCCGTATTGATAAAGTTTCAAAGGATATAGTAAACAAAAAGATTGAAGAGATTAAGTAGTTAAAAAAATTGAGGAGATTTAGTAGTTTAAAGTTTGAGTAGATTTAGTGCTTCAAAAGATTGGGGAGATATAGTAGTTCAAAAGATTGGATAGATTTAGCAGTCTAAAAGTTTGATGTGAGGAGATTTAGTAGTTCAAAAGATTGGGGAGTTTTAGTAGTTCGAAAGCTTGGGAAGATTTAGTAGTTCAAAAGATTGGGGAGATTTAATATTTCAAAAGATTGAGGAGATTTAGTATTTCAAAATATTGAGGAGATTGGGTAGTTCAAAAGATTGAGGAGATTTAGTAGTTCCAAAGTTTGAGGGGATTTAGTAGTTCAAAAGACTCAGGAGAAATATTTTTTCACAAAGATTGAGGAGATTTAGTAGTTCAAAAGACTGAGGAGAAATAATTTTCCAAAAAGATTGAGGAGCTTTATTAGTCTAATTTTCTAAAAATTAAAATGAAGATATTACTAGTTTTAAAGTTTGATAAAATTTAGTACTTAATAAAAGTGAGGAAATTAGTAGTTTAAAAAATGTTGAGAATTTTGCAGTAAAAAAAAAAGAAGAGATTTTGTAGTTAAAAATTTTTAAGAAGGTTTTGTGTAAAAAAAAATTAGGTCAACTAGTAAATAAAAAAGAGAGGAGATTTACTTGTTCAAAGGCTCAGATGTCTATCTAATAGAGCGCCGTTCTTCAGAAAGATAAATTGGACGAGGACTGTTGCCCGCGTTGTGTCGAAGAACCAGGAGTGTGCGTCACCTATGGAGATCCTCACTACAAGACTTTTGATTCCTACCATTTCAACTTCCAAGTAAGCCCCTGATTTGTTTCCTTATAAAAATACAATGGGTGGAGATTTTACTACCGAATTACACTCGTTTTATGACACCTTTTCTGTTTACCGTAGAATCCGTACCGCAACTCGCTACCGCATAGAACAACCACCACAAAGTCGACCTAGATCAGGAATCTTTTCAATACGGCAATACATTTTCATACTTTTTTCCATAATTACATACGATCACAAAAAAAGCAAATTATTTTGCTTTCGATTGATTAGGCGATTTCAGAATCCAGCTCACTTTTGCGAAGCGCTTTTTAATTAAAATTAAAAATGGTTACTAGAACAACCATGGATACCAGAACAACCAAATTCCAAATTACCGAGCCTCGTTGATAAGCCACATCATCCTGATAAAGCCTGAAGAGGAATCTTGTGTTCATTACGGAGCTTTCACAGGTTTAGGAGAAATGCGCCCCTTTGATCTCTATTGCACCCCAAGTACTCTCCTATTTAGGCAACCCTTGACAACACTACCATTTATCATTCTTATATCACTTTATCATTCTTATATCTTGATCGTATGGTTTCTCGGTGAAGTTCTTAACTTGACAAGTAAGCTCCCAGTTTTAGGATGGGCTGGGTTTTTTTATAAGCTCATCCTGGTAACTGCCTGCATGGACATAAGTCTCCATAAAAAACTTATCCTATAAAATGGCTATAGTAAAATAAAACCAAACCAAAACTGACCAAGACGAACGAAAGATGCGCCGAAAAGATTATAGAAAATCACGGATGGTGAAGAGCAGCTGGTCTCCTCGAAGTTAACCATATTTACCTATAAACCTATAGACATGGTCACACCCTCCCTTTCTTAAAGGTAGTGAGAAAGAGTCATTTTCCGATGGCTTCAAAAGACAAGTTTTCATGTACTAATCGATATTCGCAGGGGGAATGCCGGTATGAGCTGGCGAAAGACTGCGTTGGGCGGAAGTTTTCGGTGCGTGTTAACAACGACGCTAGGCGATCGTCATACTTCTCGTGGACACGAAGTCTCTCCATCAAGGTCGTCATCAAGAAGCACAAATTCAAGGTGGGTGTGGAGCGTTGAGGAAGTTACTCATTCAATGCTACACTAAACTCATACTGGATCAATAATAGTGAAGACCTTTGCGACGTATGCTGCTGTACGCACCACACACAATGAACACTGACATAGACGATCCACGTACGTGTTAGCACATCCAAAGAGCGCCAATGCATTACTTCAGTTCTTCTCCAAAAAATGCCGTAGGTATCTTGGTTTATTCCACCATTCTTCTTCCGTCTCTTTCAATTTCTTAGGAATCTTAAAAATTATTTTTCTCATTCGCTACATAAGACTTATTACAACTATTGCAAAGCAACCTGTGTTGTTGCTCGAACAACACAGGTTACTTTGCAATGGTTGTAATAAAGGCAAAAAGCAGGTTACCACCCCTCATTTTATACGTGAACATTGGCTATCAAGTTGTCTTTGCATGCGGAGAAGCAAAACTGCAGAAATGGAGTGGTAGTTACAAATTATCTGTCTATGAGTTCCCTTTCACGCAAACAATACAAATGCTGATGTTGAAAACAACACGGTATCAATAAAATAATTAATATTTCATGCTCTGAGATATTGTTTTTAATTTGTGAAGGGATGTATTGTTGTGGCATTCACATTGTCTAAATCTAGTGATAGCGCGTGTATAAAAAATAAAACCTCTTAAAGAGATTCGTATGATTTAATCCTGAAGGAATGCAATGCATACTCTAAATCTTCTGGCTAAAGTCTGTTCACATTTTGTATTACTCAATGAATCCTCCCTCCTAACTGATATAGGAGTATTAAAAGAGTCAATACTCTTAAATGAAAGGGAATCCATAGTATATAAATAAGCTTCACAATAAGTTTCCTCTTTAAATCCAACAAACTTTATAGAGGATTCATTATCTTTAAGCATTTGATGTAAAATTTAATTTGCCCTTTTCTTCTCCCCCCAATCTCTCTCTCTCTCTCTCTATCTATCCATCTATCTCCCTTTTAGATTTCCCTAGGTCAAAGACTTCGCACGAAAGTTAATCGCAAGAGGGTAAAACTTCCATTTCAACAGCAGAATTTGCAAATCACTCGCAAAGGCCATCTTATCACTGTGAAAGCTCCAATCGGTAAGCGTCCTTTATTTAAAATTATCGTGATAAACTGAAACCTTTCTTGTATACTTGTAGTTAATTATACGGAATCAATATGATTCCAACTATATCATTGACTTCAAGAATGAAGGGTACGGTGGGTATTTTTTTGGCCGTTGACAACGCTGAATTCCACGCATGCGTGCTGTCTGGCATATGACCTCTCCTCTTTATATCATAGTAGACTCAGTTGTGCATTGTCTATGAAGGAAGAAATACCATAGCTGTATTCAATATTTCCCCCCAAATTGAAAAGTCAAGCTGTGCTGCTTGTGATTCACGCCGGGTGCTCCAATACAAAGATCTCCGAATGCTTTGGTGTCAATCTGCATAGGGTCAAGACAGAATTGGATTGAGTCAGGCTGTGATTGCGAGAGTACGGCGGCTTAGAAACCTCATACAATGCCTTCTGAAACAAAAAGAACCCCAATTTTGTCGTGGAGATCCAGGCTATCATTGAAAACGACCCCAGTAAATCAATGAGGTCCATAGCCAAGGAAACGAGAGCTTCAGTCTCTCGTCAGACAGTTTGTATATGATGACATCCGCTACTGCTCCTATAAGAGTAAAAAAAAGACATATTCTGTCGCATAAGATGAAGGACAAGCGGAAGGAATGTGCCGTGAAGCTTATGAACAAACTGAAGCATCCCCTCAAGCCTGACATGCTTTGGTTCTCCTCAGACGAGAAGAATTTCTGCTAAGACCAGGTGGTGAACTCGCAAAACAAGCGCTAGTTTGCTGACGTCCGTAAAGATGTACCCAGAGTCATGAAGACACAGTTCCCGGTCCACCTCTTATTATTTTGGGTGGTTAGTAGCGAGAGTCGCGTTATGACCCCGTTTATCTTCCTAGAGGGCCACATCAAGTGCCTAAAGGAGGTGGTGTTGTGCAGGATTCAAGAGGTGGCCGCTGGAATGCCGTTCGTGTGGCTTCAGGACACTGCACCAAGCCGCACAAGCAGGAGGACCGGGCTTAGCTGTCAGACAATTTCTTTCAACACACCACTCCAAACGTCTGGCTTCTCAACTCCCCAGACTGGACCCAGCCCCCTGACTATTATGTGTAGGGTGTGGTTGAGAAAGAGAGACCAAGCCTCCGTACGCCACCAAAGTAGGCTCACCAGAGTTTTCTGTCAGTTAAACAGTGGGACCATCGAAAAGGCCCACAAGAAGTTCCGACGCCGGTTGAATGCCGTGGTTGAGGCCAACGGCGATTTTATTGAATAAAACCAATAATAAAATCCTTCAAGTCTGCAACATGTAACTTTGGTACATGTAGCTGCATAAATGAACTCTTTGTTATTTTCTTTTATATTGAAATTAGGAGACAAATTTCCCACCGCACCCTGATTAGTTCAATTCATTTGAGACGTTGCTAAGACTTAATTTTATTAGTGTAAGTGTGTAGTTAAATCTAACCATTTGAAAATATATGCACGTGCATAAGGCTATTCAGAATGATGAGGAACCTACCTATCTTCAAGTAGTTGGTCACATTCAGATCCAATTATTTCGAGTCACGTCTCTGATTGGTCGGAGAACAGGTGGCAGACATCGTTAACTCATTAACCCGGGATAGCGGGAGCGAGAGAAGACATTTTCTTCCTCCGATCTCACACCTCCAAATTCCATAACCCTGGGGATTTGCACGAACTTATAACTGAGAGCACTCAAACCCCCAGGAAGAGATATTGGGTGAAACAGGATTTTAGACCGCCTACTAACAAGAGTTAAATAATTTACGCAGTATTAATGGTACTATTGTAAAAGAAGTCTAGAACTGGAGGGAGGGAAGGTGATTTCTTATTTTAAAAAAAGGAACCCTCGAGAGCATCATCATGAGTAAATTTTTTTTAAAGTTCGTTAATAAAGTTCTAAAATTAGGGATAGTGAAATGTGTAGAAGATAAATAGCAAGAATAATTAAAAGGGGAGAGTAATTATAATGCTAGAGAACAGGAGAATCTCCAACTCTCATACATTAGGCCTCGTAATGTATGAGATCCACAGTAAGTACATACAAAAAAATCAAAGGGCTAAAATATATAGATTTTGGCTCATTAATTGCCAATAATTCATCCCCAGAAATTCATAATTAGGAAAATTCATGGCCAGCAGCAAATACCATCGGCAATACGGAAATAATTAAAACAGGAACTCAATCAAACGACAGATATATTATTATCTGCGAATATCTGCGAATAAGCTGTTTTATTAAAAGTGTCTTTTATGTTTTTTTAAATAAATTAAACTAATCAACTTAAAGTGCTTCTTCAATTTTGTCATTTTAATAAATTAAGTTATTCTAAATAACATTCTTTATTAAAGTACTTTTTATTTTCATGGCTATGAAGGGTTGATGATTAATTGTAATCGGCTACAAATTGTTGGGATGAATTGTATTTTGATTATGAATTTTGAGGAGAAACTCGCAGGATTTCCTGAAGTATGACCAATGATTCTTGTGCTAACATAAGTAAACTCAATTGAACTCTCAATGAAGACGCGATGTATATGTTCAGATAGGGAAATGGAATTAACCGGATTTATTTTGCTCAGGTCTCGAAGTTAACTGGGACGGTGCAAGTTATGTTGAGGTGAAAGTAGCGCCATCGTGGAGAAACAAAACATGCGGTCTGTGCGGGAACTTTAATCACGATCCGCTCGACGACATCAAGACGAAGAAAGGACAAGATGCGATCTCTGCCGAAGATATGGCTAACTCCTGGCGCTCCGGCAAGGCGCGCGCTTGCTCTCGCCGACTTCGGCACCTGCGCGCAGAGGAACAAAGAAATGCAGCTCACCAAATTCGCACACAACGTCTCACTTGTCTTAATTCCCAGCAGGAGGCCAGGGAGAAGTGTCGTGTCCTCAACGCAACATCATTCGACGCCTGTCGCCGAGAAGTCTCGATTGACAACTTCTATAAGTATGACCTTCCTCTGTCGTAGTCATTAGCACTTTTCCTGCACTCTAAAGCATAGATGGGCAATAATTTTAAGGATCGGGCCGCATTGAAGCTTATGTAGTAAAGCTTTGCGGGCCGCACTTAAAGACAGTTAGATGCAAATTTAGAATACATATAAGTTAATTGAAATTACGTTTGCGCATTTATTTGCATATACTACATAGTCATAGATATAGCTACACATTACTAAGAGTATTTTTTTTTAAATAGTTTTGCCACCCCTTTTAAACTGTTTCCAAACTTTATCAGAGTGGAAACTTACAGCTTAACGTAGAATCCAAACCAGGATTTCCAATTCTATATAATAAGAATAAAACCCAGAGTCCAGGTGTCTCCCAACCAAGTTCTAATCACAGTCAACGTAGCTTAACTTCCGCGAGCGAAAGAGAGCGTATAGATAAGAGTAATGGGAATAAATATTTATAAAGTATCGCATTATTTAAATAACATATGAATTACGAATGAAATATATTTGAAAATGAGGGATTTAAAAATCTAGCGCTTACATAAAAAAATAATGAGATGATATTTTGGCAGAATGTTCAATAACTTATTTTCAATATTTTGTCGAAATCTGAGATGAAACGCGGGCCACATGAAAAGCCCTCGCGTGCCGCAGTTTGCCCACCTCTGCTCTAAAGTGTCTAAAGATTATAATTCAAATATTGAAAATACTCCAAACTCTCTCAAAACAGATGTATTTTTTTTCGTAACGCCTTTTCATAGCGCTAAGACAATCATGAGCAGGAAATGTAATGTGAATATAATGGAATCTAAATACAATATGATAGGAAAATAAACAAATTATTGTTGCCTTGACTAATTTGCTATCAAGAGATCATTTGCAAATATTTAATTAATTAGAATGCATATTTTCTTTAACCAAAATAGATAAACAAATCTTATAACAACGTATAAAGGGCTTAAACGACTTATATGAAATAATTTTAAGAAATACAATGAAGGGAAATTAGATAAAACCATTGTAATAAGATCCTTAGGAACTACTGAATAAAGGTACAATTCTTCTAAATAACTTTGAATAGTCTGTTGTCTACTGATGAAGTCAAAGTTTGATGAAATCAGTAGAAACATTTTTAGCAACATTTTCGATGGTTTCTCAAGCATCATTTTTTCTTATTTTAAATTGCCTTGATGCATAAACGTCTTTCTTCAAGATGCTCCAGAAGTTTTCTATAGAATTTCAGTTGCGACTGTTGGTAGGCAAGTCCGTGATTAAGTCTCCTAAAAATCCTTTAGACTATAACCCATTCCTAAAGAACTTGGAGACATGAGTGGGAGCATTATCCTGCATGAACGCAGTTCACAAGTGACTTTTTCATCCTCACTGGCTGTCACTTGAAAGAAGATAGGAATTTTTTCTCCAAAAACTTGGTATACGCGTTCAAATCCATTTTAACGCAATCACCCACTTTGAAAGCTCCTACTAGCTTGTCTCCGAAAATTACAGCCGAAATCATCAATCCTTCTTCCTTTTGTTATCACTTGTAAGAACTGTTTCACCTGAACTTCATTGGCAATATCCGGCCCATCCGGAGTGACTCTTAATTTGTCAGCATATATATATATATATATATATATATATATATATATATATATATATATATATATATATATATATATATATATATATATATATACGAGGGGCGGTCAATAAGTTTTGCAATTCAGATATAAGGAAACGTGATATGAGGAAAAGTGTTTTATTATTTTTCAATATAACTACCCTCGACTTCAATGCACTTGCGCCACTTGTCCCTGAGGCTTCGAATTCCCGACAACCAGAAATCTCCCGACTGCTGTTCAATCCAATCCTGGACGGCGAGCTGGACATCTTCATCGTCCCCAAACCGGCGTCCCACGCACTACAGCCTTGAGCTGGTGGAATAAAAAGTAGTTGCTAGGAAATCCCAGTGATGCACCCACGTTTCATCATTTGTCACTATGCGTGACTCGAATCCCGCCGGGTATTGGTTGTACAGGAGCAGCAGCTCCTCCAAACTTTGACGACGTTGAAGTCGATCATGGGGCGTGAGGTTACTACGGACCCAACGGGCAGAGACCTTGGTCATGGCCAAATTGTCGTGGATCATGCTGATAACACTTCCATATGATATTCAAAGTTCTCGTTCGATTTCTTCGACCTTCACCCGTCGATTTTCGAGGATCATCGTCTCCACACGGGCCACATTGTCCTCATTGGTCACGTCTAACGGGCGTCCTGGACGGAGGTCATCTTCAAGGGACTCACGACCATGGAGGAAATCCCTATTCAAGCGAGCAATGGTTGCATAGGAAGGGGCAGTGTCGGTGTATACTGCAACCAGTGCGTTTATGGATCTCTTTTGCATTCTTGCCTTCCTTGGTCAAAAATTCGATCACTGCGCGGTGCTCAACCTTCTCTATTGTTGAAAATTGGTGACTGACGATCTGCGATCAGCTACTGCTTCTTAAATAGACGAGGCAGGAGCGTGCGGCTGCAAGTCCTGACTTGTCATAACTTGTCCTAACACCCCCACAAACAGCGATCCCCCTTCCTCTGTTTTGGCCTACCGATTCGCAAAACTTATTGACCGCCCCTCGTACATATATATATATATATATATATATATATATATATATATATATATATATATATATATATATATATATATATATATATATATATATATATACATTTGCTAAATTCAATATTCAGCTATTTATGAGCCCAGAACGGGTGTTTTTATTTGTATAAAATTACCTGAGGGCTATTACATTTTGTCTCTTTCAAGACGCAAGGATCCTCAGCAGATTGGAAAAGTCTTTGCTACCCACATGAGGAGTTTCATTCACTTCTTTATTAAGTTGATAAAGATATCTAGGAATAAGACTTCTATATTCTGGTTGAACCCCTTTCTTTCTTGGTTGATGCCATTCTCTACAATTTTCTTCACAGTGCAATGAATACGATTCACATCTTTCTAAATTTGGACACTTACCTTTACCTAATTCCTTCACGAATCAATTCTTCCCTCCTTGGCAAAGATGTCTAGCCGGTCGTTGTGATCGAATTCGATAAAATCGACTATAAACTATGTAATAGCTGAGATAATGTTTTGAGTATCTAGTTAATTTAATAAACATTTTCTGGAATATGATGAGACCCTAAAGAGGTATTGCAACTAATCTCTAGACACACTTTAGAAGGACACGAGCTAAAAATTATATTTCAGTAGAGGTTTTCGACGGGTAAAGACTTTAACATACAGGATTGTATACACAGTTTTGTACGATAAATAACATTTATTTAAGAAAAACAAAGATAACTCTGGCCTGCGTTTCAAAACTTTTTTCAAAGGTCAAGGGTTTTTCAACTGATTTAGGATCCTTTATGCGTACTGAATTAAAAAATATCATTCATTTTCTTTGGTCAGGTCTGGTTTCTAAGATACACACGATTTTTATTACACCATATTTTTCCCAAATGGCGCTATCATTCAAGCGTATATGGACTTTGTTTTTGCCACAGCTGGTCATGGTTTACCTTAAATAACTAGTTATTCTTTCTCTTTTCAGGTCTAGTTGTGCAGTACGATGGATCAGAAGTGTAAGAACCATCCTAACAAATTTTGTTTCATCTGTGGACACGTGGTTCTTCCAGACTGTCAAGCGAAAATCACGGATTTTGTGAAGAAGGTTTATTACGTTTATTTTGGAGTCAAAATAGGGGACCAGGATAAGGCATTTGCTCCCCATATCTGCTGCAAAACATGTGTGGAGAACTTACAGGATTGGAGGAATAGGAAAAGGAAGAGTATGCCATTTGGTGTCCCAATGGTGTGGAGGGAACGGAAAGATCACGTTACCGACTGCTACTTCTGCATGACAAATTTAAAAGGCATCATTCGCAAGAACAAGCACCATGTTCAATACCCTGATGTTCCTTCTGCCATAAAGACAATCCCCCATGGACCAAATATTCCTGTTCCTGAACCAGATGTCATCATGGAATCTAGTTCTGATTCCGAATCTACTGACATGACTGATACAGGTGAGTGTGGTGCATACGAGCCAAAAGAGGACGACCGATCGGTGCCATTGACCCAAGCCGAACTCAACGACTTGACATGAGACCTGAACCTATCTAAGGAGTTTACCCAGCTGCTGGGTTCTCCTCTTCGAGAGAAACATCTACTTGCCCCAGGAACAATGTTCTATTTGTATCGGGAACGCGAGAGAGAATTCAGAAAATTCTTTATGTCCGATGAAGCGTCTTCACTGATCTACTGTAACAATATTGCTGAACTGATGAAATTAATGGGTATGAAGTATGTTGCCATGGAATGGAGACTTTTTATTGACTCGTCTAACAAAAGTCTCAAGGCAGTTCTTCTGAATAACGGAAATAAGGTTTCATCAATCCCTGTTGGACAGCCGGCTGAAATGAAAGAATCCCACAACAGCATGGAACGTCTGTTGTCTGCTCTCAATTACCAGGAACATAAATGGTTGATTTGTGGAGATCTTAAAGTTGTTGGACTCATCCTAGTACTTCAAGGTGGGTACACAAAGTATCAATGCTTTTTGTGCTTGTGGGATAGTCGGGCTGACGACCAGCAACATGTCCGACAAGAGTGGCCATCAAGACAAGGATTAGAACCCGGGTCACACAATGTTCTGTCCCACCCTCTGGTTAAACAGAGCAAGGTGTTACTTCCACCCCTACACATCAAACTCGGCCTAATGAAGAACTTTGTAAAAGCACAGCGAAGGGAAGGTGGAAGATTTGCCTTCCTCCACCACAAGTTCAAACGAATCAACATGGAGAAGCTTAAGGGTGGGATATTTGATGGTCCTCAGATAAGAGAACTCATAAAAGACTCTAGTTTTGATGATTCATTAAATCCTACTGAACTCTCTGCCTGGCTGTCCCTTAAGTTAGTCATTGCAAACTTCCTTGGTAACCACAGAAGTACTCAGTACCAGAAGATGGTTGATGACTCAATGAAGAATTTCCGCAAACTTGGTGCGCGTATATCTGAAAATACACTTTCTTCGGTCCCATCTGTACTATTTTCCAGAAAAGTGCGGCGACTTCAGTGAATAACAGGGTGAGCGCTTTCACTAAGACATCCGTTTCATGGAAGAACGCTATCAAGGCCAATGGGATGTGAACTTTCTGGCTGACTACTCTTGGTGCCTTAAGAGGGATGTGGTGTCTGCTCGGCACAATCGGAGGTCACTGAAGAGACCATTCATCCATGAGTAGCTTATTTTGTGCATTGTACTATTCATGCTATCTATTAAAAATATTCTGTAAGCCTTCTGTGAGTAAATCTGTCCAATATTTGCTATTATGTGTTTCATTCACAACAAATATTTGGAAATATAGGAGTTTTTGGTATGTGCTCATATTTCAAAAACCTGACCTGATTGGGTAAAATGAGCATGATTTTCAGATTCAGTGAAAAAACTGAACGAAAATCAGGTATTATATATTTGACATTGAAAACAACGCAGACCAGTGTAATTATTCTCCAGTAGTAGAAAGTCGATATATGCAATGTCTAAAAACGCATAGCGTCATATTGTATAGAAATCAAAAGAATTGCCGTTGCCATAGCGATCTCATAATTAGGAGAATATCTACGTGTATTCACGGGAAAAAGCTTTGTATACAATCATGTATATTTATTATTATTTCTTATTCATTTATATTAGTGAAAGGAGTAAAATACAATCTTTATTTACTTAGACATTGCGAAAAAATTGACTATACATGCGAATTGTGGTGACGAATTTGAAATATATACTTCAACATCTAGCAGTTTCCTACAGCGGGGTCTGTGCCCTTTAGGGCAATTAAAAACTAGCAACTCCCTCCTACCCCCTCATAGCAAGGGGAGGGGGGTATGGGCTTTAGCACCTCGTCCAGTCATACATAGTTCCTCCATAGGTAGAAGACCGCAAGCATGAACCCAACACAACCCCCCCCCCTAAATTTAAACCTCTAACCCAATACCATCCACTCCCTCTTGGGTCAGCCTTTTTTCTCGCACACACTCACATAATTATCAACTCAACTTTTGCGCGGTCTTCCACCCTTTCACACACCCCGACACTCACACTCGTACACTCTCTTCCCAAGTCTCTGCCCATCTATCCCCCATTTATGCAGCTCAGAACACTTTCACTCACAACTTCTTTCACGCCATAAACACCTCTTAACCAGTCCTTCCTCACTCTAACCACCTTCCGCACACCAAGCATCCCTCTCAAGTTGTCCAATTGCATTGCTCGCACTTCAAATCATTCCTTCTCCTTCCATAACATAGCATCACTCCCATACACAAAAGCTGTAACCAGAATCTCCCATGCACCATCCTGGAGCTCTCAAACCATTACCATTCGCTTCTGAGACTTTCCTACCATTACAAACCTCGTGGTCGCCATATGCCTCATCTGTACTACAAACAAGGGTGAAGCCACGGACTGGAATGTCACACCCCAACCTATTCCTCTTTTTTTCCTTCATTTTTACCACCATCCTCTCACACTCATCTTCGAAAAGCTACACTTCACAATTCCAAATACCTCTCACTCTCAACCACAAACGCCAACATAGATTTACCCCATCCCTCACCACTCCTTATCAATATCACACTCTCTTTTTACCCTCATTCCCACCCCTACTTTTCTCAATACTCTCAAACAGCCATAACAATCTCACACAACGTTACCCCCACCCCCCTCTGATCGTATGTCTAGCCACTCACTCCGGGAATCTTTCACCTTAACATCCACCTTACTGCCAACATAAATCCTCTTCACACCAGCCAATAGCTTACCACTCACTGTCGCAACAGAACTTCCACTTCCCACTTGTTGCTGGATTGTTAGCACGGGGGAAGGGGGGTAAAAATTACCACCCACAGCATGCACCAGCCTCACTTCACTCCAATCTGGCCCTTCAGGACAGCCCCACAAAAGGCGGGACCCCACCTAATCGTGGTCACGCTGAGGGGGCCTTCGGCACAGTCTGTAGGGTAAGGAACAGAGGTCACATGCCTCTGGGGAGCGATGCAACCACAACCACACATTCTTAGCACAGAACCATACCACCTTCTCTAACAAGTTATTGGGCTTGGTTAAGTCCTTAAGATGTAGCCGTTCCCACCCCCCCTCCCAAAGATAAGGGTGGGCGCACATCAGTCTCCTCCACAAATACCCACCTTCTCCTACCCCTTTAAGCCCCTATTAAAGACAAGCCCCCCCCCCTCCTTTTTCCTCGTTATTGGTCCTTCATAGCAATGGGCTATCCCTCATCCATCCCCTTCACCCACAACACTCATTCACTCCTAACTGGAGCTCTCCCTTGCCGAGGTGGCACAGCGATGGACTTCTAGCGTCGAGGCTCGGGTTCAATTCTAGCAAACTCAGGACCCGAACTTTCAGCAGCGAACCTAGCTGGTCGCCCATTGGGCAGATACGCTGATACTCTCCCCCTCTGGGGTAAGTCCTTCCAACAAACTCTTCGCCATCCACATAGCCAATCACAACACCGCTATCATTTCCCTTTTCCGCCTTCACAACACAAAACATCCTCTCATAGGTAACCCAGCCGAGGGAGTACTAGAAATGGTGTCCCTTATGAGCGCACTCATATAGACATACCCCTGATAAAGAATGGTTCTCCTCCCCCACCCCTGGAGTCTTGAAGGGTTACTCCAATCGCTGGTTAAGTCCAAAAACACACAATACAATGCGGGCACCTCACTTTCCTCAAACGAGGACCCGCTCCTGGTACCTTCGAGTTCACCTGTGTCATTCTTATCTTTATGTGAATTTCATTATTCGTCGGGGTAGCTCTTCCATGATGTGAGGGTATAATGGCGTGGCCTATCTACCTACCTTCCTACTCTAAGCTTAACTATTAGGCTCTCAGTTGATGCTCCGTTACTATAGAAACACATTTGCCTGGTCGACAATAGAACCTAGCAACCAAATCTAACCTAAAATAGGTTTGGTTAGTTTATGTTGCCGACCGTTTGCAAGAGTGAATGTGTTCGGACACTAGAGGAGCACCCCTAACCCCCAGTTCGGTATGATCTTGCTAAACAGCCACAACAAACGGCTCATCGCCTTGCAGGGTCACTACAATCCATCCGAGTAGAGGCTGCGCTTCCCACCGGGGGCGAAGTTAAGCCCCTTCGGATATCCCAAGTCACCGAATGGGGTCCCGATTTGAGGTGGGTGGGGAATAAAAACGTCTGTAATATGGTATATCAAACCATGGTTCGGACGCCACGATGAACTTGGAGCCCCCCGCGAAATAAGAATGATTTAATTTTAATTAAGGAATAAAAAGGAACAGGTGCGAGCAACAAGGGAATTTTCACTCATGGGTGAAAGAAGGGTGAAGGCAGATGACTGAGAAAGAGGGAGAGATAGAAAGAACACGAATTGTGGTAAGATATAGAGATAACAAATTATCAACCACATGGGCGTTAAGCCCGAAAGCAGAGCTGCGTAGTATGAAATGGCAGGAACTCTTTCGTAACTCAAAGCATCGGCACTCAAAAGTACGATTTCGAACCATTTATGCGAGAGGGGGTGGGTTAATGTAAACCTAATTGTCATATGTTTTGCTAGGTCATGCCTGGTGGATATGTGCGAGTGCCCGTCATCTCGTATGTGTCAATGTGACGCTGTGGTGGCTTTTATTAGGGAGTGTGAGAGAGCCCACGTCGAAGTCCCGGGGTGGAGAAATATCACCAAGTGTGGAGGTGAGTCTTTTTCGATTTTTCTCTAAGTTACCTAACAGGCAGAAAATAGAAGAGACGAATATATATAATTGAAAATCCCATGACACGTGATATATAATAGATGTATTTTAAAGGCACAAAGAAATGAAAACTGGTAACACAACCCGGAAAAACGCTAAGGAAATTATGATTACGTGTACCATTGAAGCTCTGGCGATGACCGTCGTGGTCATTTTAGCAAAGAGTGCTTTATGGCACAGGTTCAAATCCTACTTCTTTGTTCATTTTCTCATAACGGTTAAATAGTTAGTATATCTCCCATTTTCTTCCTTAAGCTTCAATGATACATGTAATCATAATTTCCTAAGGGTTTTCCGGGTTGTGTTACCAGTTTTCATTTCTTTGGGCCGTTAAAATACCCATACACACACACACATATATATATATTTATATTTTACATATATATATTTCTCTCTCTCTCTCTCGCTCTCTCTCTCTCTCTCTCTCTCTCTCTCTCTCTCTCTCTCTCTATATATATATATATATATATATATATATATATATATATATATATATATATATATATATATATATATATTGTTAAAGACCAGGTTGTATTTTAATTTTATAAATTTTATTTCGGAACGTTTCAACTGGTGAATGTAGGGAGGGGGGGGGTGTTATTTGGTATCTGGTTGGATATTAAAGACCAGTTGAGGAAGTTCCATTTTATTTTTTACAACTAATTTGAGTTTTGGCCGGGAGTTTTCACCTTTCGTAAGACATCTTCAGACGGAAGTCTTCTTTGTTGTTGAGGCTGCGTTGATTTGGTGTTTTACCCTTAGTTTTGCCTCCTTTTCCGGTGAGGTTAAGGTCGTGAGCAGCGAAGAAGGTACGGATCGCGATTACTCCTTCCCTCCGTACGCCTCCCACGATTGGGGAGGTACAGAAGAGGAGGAGGCCCGCGGCCGACTTGCTCCTGGAGAAACTTCCCACACTTCTGACTTTCAGTTCAAGTGATCCGATAGTGAAGTGCTTAATGGAAAGTCCGGAACAAGCTTAGAAGAGGGGGTTTATAGCTGTGGGAGATGGAAAGCTTTCAGCTAAAAGAGGACATATTGGTGAGGAGGCAGATTGAGTAACCTCGGTAGTCAAAGGTGGAAAGGGTGGAATACCCTTGCCCGAAGGACAAGGGGGACCTGCTGATTAACGTGGATTCCGAACCACCGTCATGCATTTACTCATTATTCTTACTTCCTTTCTCACACTTTTAGCACCTATGTTCCTCACACAGAAGCATGAGGACCACCTAATCTCTGTTCCCTTATTCTTTTCATCTTTCATTCATGTGTTTATTGTAGCATTCATGCCGTTTTGAGTTATCTTAGCTCTGAGCTTTTTGTATGTATTGTTATGTTACTTGTTTTTACTTTCCTTACTTTGTTTCGCTTTCTCTTGTTGTTATCACTTTTTTCGCTATTTCACATTAGTTTTACTATGTTCACTTGTTTAACTATTAACTTTAACTTCACTATCATTTTTGTTAAAATTTTTAATACTATAGTTCACTTATTACACTTTTAGTTAATTTTGTTCGTATTATTTCTGTTTACTCTTTTGTTATGTGTCTCATCAGGGTATCAATCTGGTGTCTTAGTTGGTTATTTCGTTGGTTGGGTTTGTATGCAGTCGGGTAAATATCTTTATCATTATGCTTGTTTCTTCTTTCTTTTTGAATTTCTACTTAAGTAAACATGGGAACCTCCTCGATTCTCAGCTGTTGTCTGCCGCTGGGAAATTGAGTGTTAAAGGGGACTTCAGCTCTGGTGTTCGTGTGCTCTGCAAATGTCGAAGGTAGATCGTCTATCTTCCTCCATATTTTCTCCACTTTGTTCCTGATGTTGATATTGAGCGTTTCTAATCCTGCTTCTTGGTGTAGATCTTGTAGTCTTCTGCTCTCTTCCCTACGTGTGTTGGTGATTAGGTAGAGAGTTTTATTTTGTATTCTTTGGAGTTCCAATTTGTTGGTCATTTTTTCACCGTTCATAGGGGTTGGCGGGTATAGTAGTACCTTTGTTCCTAGTGCAAGATAGATTTTTCTCTTTTTTTTCATGCCTAACCCTCTTAAATTGTACAGTAGGTTAAGTATCGGAATCGTCTTGTTCTTCCTTTCCGTTATATGTTGTTTGTAGCCTCTTTTTGTTATTCTGAGTCCTAGCACTTTTCCGTACTATGATATCTGTAGTTCTGATCTTCAACTACAATTTCATCTGTTTTGTTCGTGGAGATTGGGATTATTATAAACTTCCTCCTGTTCGTCCTTATCTCCCAATCTATTTCGTAGTTGTTGATGTTGCTGATTTCTAAAGCTGTTGGCTTTGTCTGAAAGCGTATGTTCCTGTAGGGAGTGACGACAAGTTGGCTTATGTCATCTGCGAACTGTATGGTTTAGGCAACCAGGTATCAGGTCTGCTGTATATATTGAATACAGCGTGGGCTGAGACAGCCCCCTTGCGGGATTCCAGCTTCCAATTCAAATTCTGGTCCTGAATAACCATTGATCTTCACATATCCTCTTCTGTCTGTGACATAATCGCTATTCATCTGGAGATTTAAGATCTTATATTCCATTCCTGTGTCCCAACTTTGTCGAATGCTTTTTCTACATCTCTCAGGACCAGATCGATGTAGCTATTCTCTGCTTTGGCCTTTGCTATTTTCTCTGTTATTATGCCAAGTGCCATTGTGGTGTCTCTGCCTCTTCCAAATCTGAACTGATAATCACTATAAAGGTCATTTTCTTCTGCTAATGATTTTCTCAAAGACTTTGCCCATGGAGTCCAATAGCGATATTGGTCGGTAACTGCTGAGGTGGTTTGGTGGTTTTCCTAGCTTTATGATGAATATCATTTCAGCTAATTTATAGCTATCGAGGTAGTAACCAGTGTTTAAGCACGCGTTAAAAATATTCTTTAATGTTCTAATAATTATGTTAGGTGCCTTGTTAAGATTAATTCTGATTATTCCTGAGGGGCCTGGCTCTTTCTGCTTGAATGATTGACTACCGGGATATTTTCACACTGAGTGAGAACAGAACGCGCAATCACGGCTTCAAACTTGAACTGGAGCGTTACAACCGCAATCTGTGTGGAATTTTTTTCACCTACAGTATCTGCGGTAAGTGGAACGCAGATACTAAGTTGTCAACAGTGAATCTGTTGACCAGTTCAAGTCAAGACTAGACAAAGTCTTGAAAAGTGGCCGTTTAGGGACGCAAAACAATTGAGCAGCCATGTGACTGCTCGATTTCTAGTCCAAAGGTACCCTCTTTGAATGGACCGTAAGGTCTCCTAGGGTACTTCCTTTTCTTGTTACTCCTTGTTACTCCTTGTTATTACGCCTATGATCTCTTCCGTTGTTATGTAGGCCCCTGTACCCAGAATTTTATCCCTTTCTCGCTCTACACTTAGTGCTGGAGTGATCTTATCTATGTTTTCTCGCAAGAATGTGTGGACCATTTTGTCTATCTCTAGATTGAAGTCTTTGTCCACCTCTAGTGTTATGGAGAACACTGATTTCCAGGGATTAAGAAAATGTTCTTCTGTGGTCCTCTCTTCTTGTATCTTTTTCCCCGTTCATTCTTAATTGTTATTTTTTCTCTCGGTGGTCTGCCTTTAAGTCTATTTATTAGTCTCCAGTTCTCGTTTAGTCTTCTTTCTTTGTCTCTTTTCTCTATTAGGCTATCCCATATGTGACTTTGCTTTTCTTCTATGAGATGCCTCAGTTCTTCTCTCCATGTTCTGATTTCTTCGTATCGCTCTTTATTTGGTTCATGGAGAATTATTTGGTCTAGTATTCATTTTCGTTACCTATCCTTTCTCTTCATTTCCTTTGTCTATCGAGGATGTGGAAGAGTACGGTATCTTGTCTTTGGTATATATCTTTCGTCCGCCTCAATGATCGTTCGTGTTAATCTTCAGTTCTCCTCATCAATATCTTCCAGGTTGGCGTCAGTGAGATCCTTTAGGGCGAAGTTACTAAGATCTTGTGTGTAACCTGCCTAGTTTGCTCTCTTGTAATCCTTCCTCGCCTGTACCAGTATCTGTTTTGGGTATTGATTCATGAGCAAATATGTTCCAACATGATCGCTACATGCAAAGGTAACTGGTTGCATGTGGATGTTGTATGTCATATTAAAGCTACTTAGCACGACGTCTGGCTTTGTAGCTACATTGCCTGTGACATATGTTGGAAGGTCTGGCCCTATTCTCATGAAAATGTTTCTTTCCAACATCATTTCTAAGTGGGCTCTTCTGTTGTTTCTGGAGCGGTATTCATTTATACTGCACCTGGCATTGAGGTCTCCCATACAGATGGTTAGGAAACCTGTACCAAAAACTTTAAGTAGGTTCTGCAGGAGAAAGTAATTTTTTCTTGGTGCTTGGTATCCCGTGGCTACTATTATTGGCGTTAATTCCGTTTCAATTTTTACGGCCAAGTATGCCTCATCCAAATTATTAACTTCTTTGAACTTCAGCCCTCTTTTTATTGCTTTGGCCGCTCCGTCATTGCGTTTGCCTGAATGGTTCGCGTTTATGACGGTGTGATCGAACAATTTCATTGTTTTTTCTTCTGGATTCACTCCGTGTTCTGATATTAATATTATGTCTGGATCGACCTCTCTGAAGTTATTTCCTAATATCGATGTTTTACCGACCCATCCTTGAGTGTTGATTTGCAGAATGATGAACTTTCTTCTCCTTTCTGGTTCTATTGTTTATTAAGTTTGGTCGTCTAGAGATCTCTGGACCTCTGGCGGGTCGATCTCTTGTTGGGTTCTGCTTCGTTGCCTTCAAACCTACCATTCTTCATACTTTGAAATGTATAATGGCAGAGAGTAACGCAGTCGCCAGAGGAGATTCGAATTTTATCCTCAATTAAGAGTTTTTGTACTTCTTCCTCGTCTTCTTCTCCTGTCATTCCTGTGAATGCCCATTTGCATTTTCCTTCTTTAATTGCCTTAATAATGTCTTCCTGCTTCTTGCCTCTTGAGAGGGGGAACCATTCATCGCTGTAGACTTTAAGTTTTATTTCCTGTGCTTCCATGCGTACTATTTGTCTCCTTCATTACTTTGCACTGACATGTTTGAGATTGCGTTCTCTTCAGTAGTGTGTTCCTCATTGCTCGTTGGTGCCGACGTTGAGGTGACGTTGATTTCAAGGATTTCAGATGAGGGGAGTTGTAAGGTAAACGCATCTTCTTCATTCTATTTTTGTCTAGCATTTTATTGAGTGTCGTAGCGAAGGTGCCGAGTTTCCCAATATTCATCACATGGGCATATTTTTTTTTTAAGAGGCTATCTGGCGACTGCCAACTTAGGTATAAGTCGCCGTAAACAAACAGCCTAGTTCTGGGCTACTTTAAAAAATTTGAAAAGAAAACAACAATAAAAATAAATAACAATTAGGAAGCAATAACAATAACAAAACAATAACAAGAACAACAACTAAACCTAGTTAAATGAAAGGGAGAAGGCCGGCCTCCCCAAAGCTTGTAAAACGACCCCGCCCATCCTGGTACCGGGACAGGTAACGTGCGCGAAGATCACTCAGACTGGGACATTCGACAAGAATGTGCCGAGCGGTCTGGGGGACGACGCAGTCTTTGCAATAGGGCGCAGGCGAGCGCTCCATCGAATAGCGATGCGTCACACGAGTGTTTCCGATTCGGAGGCGACAGAAAGCGACCTAAAGCCTTCGCGGCATTGTGGGATAGGTCCATGGGAACAGTCGCGGCGCAATGGCACGCAACTTGAGGTTCCCTTCGACCGTCTCCCATCTTCTTTGACAAGCATTCCGAAGAGCTGCCCGTATTCCTGCCATGTAGTCGATGTGAGGAAGAGCGAAACGCTGGTCCGTTCGTAGAGTCCTCGCGGACTCTTTGGCGCCCTCGTCGGCGCACTCATTCCCCGCAATTCCTACATATCCAGGAACCCAGCAAAAGATAATCTCGACATCTGCCTGGCTCGCCAAAACCGTGGCGTCACGGATATCGCGAACCAGGGGATGCGGAGATTTCAATGCCTCGAGAGCACTCAGGGCACTTTGTGAGTCACTATAGATCACAATCCGGTCTCCGAACCGGGCATGTCGCGTAATCTCCCGTACCGAGTGGTGTATTGCCACCAGCTCGGCCGTGAAGACAGACGCCGCGCCTGGTAAAGCCCCGCTGACTTCAAACAGCGGGGATACGGCGTGGAAGCCGACCCCCTCTTGGGACTTGGAGCCATCCGTATACAATGGCACGGTTCCAGCGTGACACGATGTGTGCTCCAAAAAGGTCGAACGCAATACTCCCGGCGCAGTACAAGCTTTGGGAGTAGAGGCGTGGCGACAAATAGCCAGATGTGGTACCCTCCAGGGTGGCGTCCTGGGCAGAACCAGGGGCGCCACCAGCCCGAGAGCTATATCTACCTCTCGAAGGAGTTTCCTGGCCCTAAACACAAAGGGCTTAGGGTATAACTGGCGTCTCTTGGCGGCATAGGCACCATCGAGATCAGCTGCGGAAGCAGTGAGAGCTGTTGGGGACTGAGGGAGGCGCCGGGCTCGCAGGTACAGGCGAGTGATGCACTGCACGTGGCGCAGAGCGAGTGGCATCTCCCCAGCATCGACCAACAGGCTCTCAATGGGGGAAGTGCGGAAGGCACCGGTCGCAAGGCGAAGGCCGGTGTGGTGGATCGAGTCCACCTTCCGCAATAAACGCTCGACTGCGGATGCATAAAACTCGCATCCGTAGTCGAGTTTCGAACGAACAAAGGATCGATAAAAAAGTAAGGCAGTAGCTCTATCAGCGCCACAAGCGCTGAACGTCACGGAACGGAGAATATCCATGGCGCGGGTACAAGAGACCCTAAGGCTGCGAATATGAGCCTCCCAGGTGAGGCGTCGTTCGAATACAAGACCGAGGAAACGGTGCGATTCCACCACATCCAGGCGCACCCCATTAAAAAACAAATCTCGGTCAGGGTGGATCCGTGGATGGTGGCAGAAGTGTACCACCTTAGTCTTGGCCAAAGAAAACCGAAACCTGTGCGCTTCGGCATAGCGAGAGACGCGGTTCAATGCCTGTTGGAGTCGACGCTCCAGGGTTGGCATCTGGGCCGCGCCAAAAGAGATCGAAAGGTCGTCCACGTAGAGCGTAACGAAAACATCTTCTGGAAGCACCGAGGTGATAACGTTGATGCTAAGGGCAAAGAGTTTGACACTGAGGACACTCCCCTTTGGGACGGAGAGGGCTCCCCCACCCGTACGCGGAATCGACGATCTCGCAAAAATTCAGATATAAACATTATGAGGCGTCCCCTCGCCCCCATCGTGTGGAGTCTCCATGATACCGTATCGCCATGCGGTACCATAGGCCTTCTCCAGATTGAAAAACACCGTGGCGTAGTGCTCTCTATGAAGAAAAGCGTCGCAGACGGCATTTTCCAGTCGGAGCAGAGCATACGACGTGGAGTGGAACTTGTGGAAGCCGCACTTGCAGAAGACAGATAGCCTCTGCTGTCTAGGAAAAAGGCTAGTCTAACATTTACCAAATTCACAATCAATTTGCACACGCAGAGGGTAAGAGAGATTGGGCGGAAACCGGTCGGAGTAGAGTGATCTCTCCCCGGCTTGCGAAAGGCGAGCACAGTAGCAATTCGCCAGGAATCTGGGAGAAGACCCTCCAACCAGATCCTTTCGAACAAATTTAACAGAAAGGCCATGCCTCGCTCACCCAGGTGTCGAAGCATGGCGTACGGGACATCGTCCGGACCATGGGCGGTGTCCGCGCACGAAGCAAGAGCGGAGCGCAACTCACTCACAGTAAACCTGTCGTTGAAGGGTTCTCCGCCTCTGGAGGTAAAGCCTAGCTGGCGGAGCAGCATCTCGGCTAGAGAATGCGGAAAAAGCGGTCGCTAAGGATTTCGCCATGGACGCGGGGCCTGAAATTGCGGTCCCATTCTTCTGGAGAACGGTAGGAGGGTCCTGCGAGAACTTGCCCCGAATCCTTTTGACTCGCCTCCACACCTCTGCTAAAGGGGTCTTCACGTTAAGTAAAGACATGTATGCCCACCAAGAAGAGCGGCGGTTGTGCTTCGAAATATACGGAAAACTAGCCCTAGCCCGACGAAATTAACCGACAGTGAAATCTTTGGGCGGCGCTTATAGCTCATGTAGGCATAACGCTTCTGTTTGAGGGCCGTCTCACACTCGGCCGACCTCCATGGGAGTAACCGGCGTGCAAAACGGCCAGACGTCCTAGGAATAGTAGTCAGGCCCACGGCGATGAGGTTGCCGAAGAAGAACTCAACGGCCTCATCTACCGACCGAAACTCCTCGACTGAAATGCAGGCCACCGCGCCCGCGCCAAGCACCACCGAGGTGGGCTCTCAAGCGGCAGTTGCCCTGAAAATGATATTTGAATGGGAAAGTGATCACTACCATGGAGGTCATCGACCACCCCATAATCAAAATAAGGCTGTGCATCCAAAGAGCACAAAGATAGGTCAAGGAAAGAAAATGAAGCGGTTCTCGGACAGTGATGCGTAAACTCATCCACGTTTAGGACACCCATCTCAAGCTCTTCGATCAGATCGGCAAGGACTTGTCCCCTGGGATTTATGGAGTAATATCCGCAGAGAGGATGCCTGCCGTTCAGATCTCTAAGCAAGAGATAGGGCCTCGGCAACCGTGCCACGACGTGGCAGAAGTCCCCCTCGTCGAAGTCAGCTGACGGTGGAATGTACGCAGAAATGATAGTATACCTACTATCCAGGTGCAGCTGCACAGCCACTGCCTGAAAGGAGGTATCTAAAGAGAAAGGAAGAACGGATACATTATGCCGGGTGTAAACCGCGCATCCACCAGCCCGGCCATCCCATGGTGGTGGGGTCGCAAGACCCTTATACCCCGGAAGGGAGGGCAGGGGGCAAGCGCCTAGCATGGTCTCCTGTAAAAAGATAGCTAACGGGGAACGGAACGAGACGAGCCTCCGCAGCTCCTCCCAGTTGGCTCGGAGTCCACGGAAATTGCATTGAAGTAATATGCCCTCCAGGCCTAGCTCGGAGGAGACGCGGAGGTCCTCCTAGAACAGAAGACCCTTACGGGAATGGCCATGCGCTTCCCGGAGGCAGAACCCCGGGCGCTGTTGGTCGGACAAAGCGCTGAAGGCACTGTCGCCTTCGAGGACTTATTGGGGGAGGCTGGGCTTCCCATGCGAGTCTTTTCCTCGCTCCGCCTCGAAACCTTAGGCGGGCGTTGTGGCTTCGGAGGCGGGGGGGCCCTCTTTTCGAGGAACCACCGTCTCCGAGCCACTCGCACCACGTCTAGGCGTGGGCGAAGAAGCCGAAGCTCCTTTGTTGCTGTCCTCTTTTCGGGGGACAGCTTTAGGAACCCCGGAAGATGGCCGTGCGACCAGCTTCATGTGTGTTGCCCCCTGTGAGTTTAACGACTCGGTGGAAGCGCGTTGCCGTTTCGCCTTACGGGAAACGGTCACGCTGGGGGAAGAGGAGGGAGCCCTGGTTTTATCCGGGGCTGGGTAGGAACCTTTTTGCTACCAGCTTTACCAGGGGACCGCACGGGTTGTGTAGATCCCGCAGAAGGGCTCCAAATGGACGCGGGAACAACCGTGCTCGTTGGCCTGGATGGGCCATAAGCCTGAACGACCAGTATTTCTTTCTCGAGGAGATATGCACCACATTGTTTCGAAGAAGCAGGGTGCGGCTCTCCTCAATTGACACACTTGGCCACACATGATTTAGACTTATCGTGTGCGGCCTCGGAGCAATTTACACAGACTTCGGGTGACTTCGACTTTGCACGTCTACAAGATCGATTCGTATGGCCGAAGCGGTGACAGTAATAACACCGCCACGGCAGTGGCACAAATGCCTTCACGCGGTAGCGGTACCAACCAGCACGCACCGACTTAGGGAGCTTGTCACAGTCGAACGTGACAAAGAGTTTAGGGGTGGGTCTCGAGGCCCCTCCCTGTTTTCTCATCACACGTTCGACCTTGACCGCCCCATGGTCGGCCAGCTCTAGGGTGATGTCCTCTATGGAGTAGTCAACGAGTTCCCTCGCATAAACTACTCCTTTTACAAAGTTCATGGTAGAGTGCGGCGTGACACTCATCGAGGTGCCATGAAGTGTCCAAAGAGCACTTATCTTGGCCGCCTCGGCGGGATTCGCCGCATTCGCCAGAAGGCTCAGGTCCAAGAAATGGGTCACCTGTGGCTCTCTACCAATTGCACTAGCTAATCCTCTCCTCTGATGGATCATGTTGCCCTTGGCCAACATGGTGCCATCAGTTGATCGAATAACGAGGAAGCGTTTTAAGCCAGCGGCCTCGAAAACGCCAGGTAACCTCTGAATGAGGGGCCCCGATGTCATCGAGGCTCCGCGTTGTGCACTTTTGGTCTTAGTCAGGGGCTCCACAACCGGGGGGACAGAGGGGCCGGATGTGCCGATCTTGGCTTGGTCGATTGCCAAAGTGGCAGCAGACCAATCCGTCCCCGTAGCCCCTGCGGATGGAGAGGAGCCCCGAGTTTTTTTTATTTTTAGTCTTTTTCTTTTTCTTTTTTAGAGAGGAGGGTGGGGAATGAACCCGCTTCTCACCTCCGCCGGATGGAGCCGCCAGGCCAGATGAACCAGCCGAGGCCAGGTCCTTCTTCAAAATGGAGAAGGTCCTGGTGGTCGCAGGGGCACCATCCGGAGGAGAGCACTCCCCTTCTTGTACTGCCTCAGAATCCCCAGCCGTTTGAGGAGGACCTTGCATAGGGGCGGATTTGGGTTCGGTGCTTGGCGCCGAGCCGGGATTCCCCCCATGGAAAGCCCTACTGTCTGAAGCTGGGTTTCCTCAAAGACCATGTCTATCACAGGAGGGGCTTCCAGTTGGCAAACCCCTCCAAGGGCATCGCAGGTTCCCTTGGCAGAGTCACCAGTCTTGTTTGAGGAGGCAAAGGCCTTGACCCCGGAAAGGTTTAAAATTCTTGCCAGCAGGTCTTTTGAGGCAAGCGACCGAAGGGGCCTGGCTTCCCTCTTCCCCTAAGGGGGTTTGCCCTACCGAGCCGCTTCGATGTGGAGCGGCTGGCTTAGGGCTGCCGGCGGGCTTTCTTGGCAGTCCCCTTGGGAAGAACAGAGGGGACTGCCGCTGGAAAGAGGGAAGTGCCCGAAAGCACCTCCAGAGAAGGGAGTGAGGGGAGTCTCCTACACCCGTAGGCGGAGGAGAGAAGTGAGTCTCATCTCCGGTTAGAGAGATACGGAGAGTCCCTTGCGCAAGCACAGGCGGGGGACCTCCATTTTTTCGGTGGAGCTGCCCGAGGGCGGCTCCGTTGATGTTGCAGGGGAAGTTGAGGGGTGGGTTTTTTTATATTCATCATTGGGCATGGTGACCCTATTTGTATCACGGGACGCAATCGCGCATCACCTCTCGCAGTAGCCCCCACTGCAAGAGGTGCTTACAGGCCTGGCAGAGCCAGGCGCCGCCATTTGGGACCACCCCTCCCACCTCGTGGCCTGGCAGTCCTTCGGCATGGCGGCTCCACATTGGACACGGCGTTAAAAAGAGATTGTGAAGAGGAGAAGAAAAGGGATATGAGGAAGGTATGGGTGGATATGAAGCAGGTTGTTAAAAACCAACCACCCCAGACCGGAGCTCAGGGGTTAGGGAACATTGTCCCCTCCCCCCTTAGCCCCGATCCGGGACGGTTTGCTGAGAAGAAGGTCCGCATCTACCCTGTGAAATCAGAGGCTAACCAGAGAAAGCTGTGGGAGATGTTGTTTGAAAAGTGACGAAGTAGGGGAGATATACAGGCTATCTGAATGAAGGAAGAGAGGCTAAGCTGGGGCTGGACGGAGCGCTGGATTCCGTCAGCGCGGCGGCCAGGGTGGCAAATCGCCGCGCCCCTTATGGGGTCACATGTGCATAGAGTATAATGTGAGCACTTCTGTTGATGGCCCTTGTGGCACAGTTAGATGGGTATGTGCTTCCTGCATTTGCTTTACAGTTGCTTTAGCTACTCCTGCGTATGTTACATTTCTTCTAGTTTCTTTTTAGTTTCTCGCTTCTCTTTCCTTTCGTTCTATTATCTCCTTTCTTTTGGGGCATGCCATTGCCATAGTCCTATGTGACCCATGACAGTTCACGCATTTCTTAGTATTTTCCTTGCACTGTATCCATTCGTCGTTCTTCTGTCCGCACTCAGAACATACTGTATCCTTCTCAGTGCAGTTACGCGTCAAGTGGTCCTCCATCTTATAGCAGCGGAATCACATTTGAATATTAATATGTTTCTCGTGCTCCATGTTCTCTGGTAGAATTCTCATGTTAAGCATGAGAGGTCCTCGTTGAAATATCTTTGCTGCCATATCTGTTGTTGCACACACAATTTTGAAGACATGAGTGTGGTGGCTAAATTTAATTATTTCATTTATTTTTATGCTTTCATGATTTTTTTCTATTTCTTCTTTCATTTCCTCTTTGTTATGGTAACCGACCCAAACGTCGACTTTCCTGCATATGATACTTCTGTTTGCAGTTATCTGGGGCGGGATTTTGGGCGTTAGTCCTATTCTCTTTAGTATCTCTATTTCTTCCTGGGTCCCTAATTTTTCTACCTCATTTTCATTACTTACGATTAGGATATAGCCATTTGGGATGTCGATAATTTTGACGAGGGCTACTTTTATCTGTCCAAATAATATCTCGCAGAGTTTTCCTTTGTCCGGTTTGATCTCCTGGTTAATTGTCCGTAGAGGTAGTCGTAGGCATTCCAGGCTGCATCCTGTCGCTAGAGGGTGATGATCCCCCATCCTTTTGCTAGCCGAGCGACTAGGCGCTCTTTTCTTCGTTCCTTCCTCCGAAGCCTGTGCTTATTTTCTTCCTTGCTCTCTAAATCTGTAATAGAAGGACAGTGAAAACGTTCCCTATCACCTAGCAGCCTATGGTTTCCTATTTACCTACTTATTTTAGCGCTTCACGACCACCCTACCTATATAGGCCTAAGCTAAGAGGCACCTCCACAGAATTTCGGGCACGTAGTCTTCAGGACACCCCTTCTTCGCGCCTCCTATTGGGGCTTTCTTCCGGGGTTCACTATACCCTACTTTAAGTGGCTCTGGGTGCAGCGGTGGACGTGTTACGTTGCTTTTATTCGGTGAAGTAAGTGGAAGTCAAAGCGTGGAATAAGGAGGAATTAAGGCTGAATTACCCCTTTAGGGTAAGCACCCCGCCCACTGGAAACAGGAGGGATCTCCAACCAGTCCTAGAGGGCGCATATATTTCTTTTTTCTTGAAGTTAACGTTAACTTTAATGAAAGGTGAACTTTTCCTTGAGAGCGCTCACAGCTCTCCGTTGTAAAAAAGAATCCAAATTCAGTCCGTCCATCATGGCGAAAGAATGGAATTGATTTTCGTTCTATGGTAATTATATAGGTCAAAGTCTGAGTACCTTGTTCCTTTAGCAGAAAGGCGAAGTACTCGCTCGGAACTGGTGGTTTGAGTGTTAAGTTTGGAGCCGATCTCTTTAATGAGAAGAGCCTCCAGAATCTTTAGGCGGCGAAGGTCAGGATTTCTTCTGATTATGGTAATGTTTTCGACCAGAGTTTCTCTTGTAATTTGTGCGTTATGCTTTTCTTTGTGATGTGTTTTTATTCCTCCTTCTTTCAAATGCATCGTTAGGCACCGGTTGATGGTAGTAGTGGTCATACCTATATATTGATTATTTGGATGAGGTTTACAGTCCTCATGGGGGCATTGGAATTTATATACTACATTTGTAGTCTTTAAAATCGATTGCTTTTCGCGGAGGTCGTTTTTCATTAATAAGTTGCTTACTTTTGTGTTTTTTATAATAACTTCGTAAGGATAACTTGTTATTTTCTTTGAGAGTGTTACTTTTTATGATATCTTGTAGTATTCTTTCGTCTGTTTTGTAAGCATCCGTCATTTGGTTCTTGTAGTAGAGTGGTATTAAAATACAACCTAGTCTTTAACAAAACATGTATATATGAGAAGCTGTTCCCAACATACACCGATATATATATATATATATATATATATATATATATATATATATATATATATATATATATATATATACAAGCTATAGCTTTACCCCCCCCCCTCCCTACGGGGAATGCTTATGCTTTGCTTGGCTCGCTACCAGCCCTTCAGCCTATTTGATGTTTCAAATCAATGTTCTTGTTCCCCTAAGCTCTCGTCTCCTTCTTCCTCTACCCCTATCACATCAGCTACTCCTCCCCCTATCCCCCCTTCCTCCTTATCTTCCCTAATCCCTTTACCCCTCCCCTCTCTCTCCCTATCTCTTCCCTTTCTCAACAGGGGGGATGAGAGGAAAGCTCATTCATAAACTAATCTATAATAAAATTAATTAACATTCAGAAAATCACGTTCTAAAAATATACAGTTTGCACTCTCTCTCCCCCTCTCTCACTATCGCCCTCGTCCCTACCCCCCTATACTCCCTCACCCCCTCTCCCACTATCACCCTCGCCCCTCCCATTTATACTCGCTCTCTCCCGACTCCTCCTCCCCCTCTACCCCTTATCTCCCCATCTCCCCACTCCTCTTTCTCTCCCTCTCCAACACTATACCCATTGGAGAGAGAAATGGGGGGGAGAAGGATTGGTGGTTTGGAGGGAGATATGGGGTCAGGAAAATAGGGGGGAATAGAGGAGGACAGAGGGGAGAAATAAAAGAGGGATAGATAGGGGGGAGAACACGAGGAAAAGAAAGGAGGGGAATAGAGAGTTATTGGAGATGGAGGGGGATAGAGGGGGAGAAGGAGGGGGTAAAGAATACACTGGAAATTCATATCAGTTTACTTGTCCAATTAAAAAAAATTACAAATATTAAAAAAAATAGAGTTATGGAAATATATATATATATATATATATATATATATATATATATATATATATATATATATATATATATATATATATATATTCGATGTGTAAGCGCGATTTTATTTATTTTTTAAATCATCTTAACAAATGGAAAGAATTTCATAATGATTTCTTGATGTTAATAAGGTAACCAAAATTACGTTTGCCCAACGTAGGTGAATTAATCAAGTTATAATCATTGAATTGAACAATAAATTGATTAAAATCTATTAGTAATGGTTTTCATTTGCCATTAGCAATACAAATTTATTCTTAATGATTTTTTCCCTCCACATCCCCTCCAATTCTCTTGAAGCACACAGCGCTTTCGATTAACTTGGGAATTCCTTTGATCAAGTTAAATGAACGAATTATGTTTTCATTTGGGTTAAATTTGCTTTTGTCGTGGATTAAATCTTACTCCTTAAATTTTCTCGCAAGAAACAAAAACCGCAATGTGTATAATCTCGTGATCTTGGCACCCAGTCAAATGATTCCATAGAACTAAGAAATTGTTTAAAATTTCTGTCAATCCTTCGTTCACGGCAACCTGCCTATATGTTAGAGCACTATCTTGACATCCCCAAAGCCTATTAAACTAATTGTGATAATTTCAGTCGAGTTTTTCAATTATTGGTTTGTTAATTATGTTCAGGTACAGAGCGTTTCACTCATGTTATTGTCGCAAAATAACGAGCCAATATTATTGCCATTCTCGCGTGTCCTGATTCAAAGAAAACCTCCTTGCAAATAATACGATCAAAGTTGAATTCAGTGGTCCATACTGTTGAACAAACTGGCTATTCACTTTCCCACCCATAAAAAATGCTTCCTCTTCACCAATCACAACAATGTCCAAAAATGGAGCGGATTGATTGAGAGAGTTCTTTTTCGGGGAGGAAAATCAGCCTCGAGGGGCCGATGCTGGAAATGCATCTATCATATAACGATGGCATTTCAAGTGAAGCTTAATTATGCGATTAAATAATATTTTTTAGATTTACATTCCACTTTCTGCAAAGTTTTCTTTTAACATATTCAATAATTTGTTCGGTTCTTACTAATTTGTGACTCCCCACAAAGTGATGTCTTGGTTAACCACAATGCGACCGACATCTGGAGGAATATGACCCCTTCCTTCCCTAACGCATGCAGTTTACGCATCTCTAATTCATGTATGAGAATCCGTGGTTATATATATATTTTCCACACACATTTCCACTTTTTTATCTTCTCCAGTTTCTCGACAAATCTCTCCTTACAAATTTTCTGCGTGATACGGCATCGATAGTATTGCGGTCTGATATTTGAGGAAAAGAACGACCTTGTGAGATCCTGAATAACTTTCTTTAAATTTAGAAGTATACCCTCCAAGTTGTACCTCTGAACTTCTGTTACAAATTGTGGATTTAGTTGGGAAGCGCGTCTATAAGGATAACGTAACTCAAATGAATCTAATACCTACTTAATGCCTTTGGTCTTCATCTAGCTGGTAGCCACGAAGGTTCGTTCTTGTGTTAGCTGCATGACAGGAGGGTTCTTGCAAAGGAGTAGATTTAATTCTTTGCCATTCATTAATGGAAATTTAATTATTTATTCAATTATTTTCCTTGTAGGAAACCTAGTGCCATGGTTACAGGAAAAAATAATAAAAGTAAAAATTTAATCGACAATTACAGGCAAAGTTTTTTCGTTAATTTAATTGCTTTGAGCAAACGTAAGTTTAGTTACCTTCCGAACATTAATTCAAACTTGATTAAAATCATAGCATTTAGAGAGTAAAAAAACACTTCTGATAGCAGCTGCATCAAAGTTAAGACACATCAGGTCTGCTAAGTTGCCAAATAGAGTCTCGACTCGGGTCAACTTGACGGTGGCGGCCATATTCTGTTATAGACCAATGGTTCGCATCTCACGTTAAACTGTAAGTTTATAATGTAAAATAAAATGACTCAAAAAGAGAGGGCTGATAATTTGAAAACAAGCCTCTCAGTGGGGTGAATCTAGAAGAGAACCCGCAGAGAAAAATGTTCTAAAGTGAATTTTTAATGGCAATTTCAGGATTTCAGTGTCCATACGGCTCAATGTATATGGAGTGCGCCCCCGCGTGTAGACCATCCTGCAAGAAAAAGCTGAATCCCAATTGCCACATGGGAAGATGCAAGCCTGGTTGCTACTGTCCCTCATCTAGTGTTCTCCACAAAGGCTCTTGCATCCCGCCAGAACAATGTCCGAAGAAAAAACGTCGAAGGAAAGGCAGAAAGGGATGAGAGAAACCAAGACTCTCATTAGCCACGAACCAAAACAAGGCAACAGTAAAAATAGTTCATATCGAAATAATCAAGACAATTTCTTGGATTTCGTTGTTATTGTATAACTATATCATACCTCGGAACATTTAATATATGTATGATGTTATATATGTGCCTAATAAAAGCTTGAAACTTTATAATTGAGTCCGCATTTCAATTGGTTTTAAGACGGAGGTAAGCGGTGGTGTAACGTATCTTTTTGAGTAGCAAGTATTAAAATAACTACGAATCTTATGTTAATAGATACAAGCCCTATGTCCTTAGGATGTACATACTGGTTAGAGACCATGTCTCTTTTTCTCTCTAAGAAAGATAAAGCGAAGGTGACAAAAGATTTCTTCTCGCGAAAACAATAATTAGTTCTCGTCGAGCGATAAAATTAACGAGAATTAAAAGGGTTCTTATAATTTTTTATGCCATTTTATTTCCGCTTTTTATTTTTATGACCAAAGAATAACGTATTTGTTATATACATATATATATATATATATATATATATATATATATATATATATATATATATATATATATATATATATCTGAGTTATCAGCAAATAGTTGTCGAATTAGAAAGGTGCTCTTCTTTTAAGATTTATTTTTTTAATATACGGCGAATGATGTGTTGTGATGAAAACAGCATAATTGTGATGAACCAGCGTACCATGTGATAATATAGGTAAAAAGTTCTATTCCCTATTAAGACAGCAAAAAATTAATAGCAATAGCTGTGGAAAAATAGTTCTGACGTCATAAACTTACATTCTCTTGTACGTAGATTGAAATTCTTCCTCAGCTTGCTGGTCCATATTCTTGATCATGACATTTTTTGACTAGTCTAAGTCAAGCTTCGTGCAAGACTTACTACCGTCCTCTGGTCATTGTGTTCATTTATTGGGATGGCGAGGCAGTGCTCGGCCAAAGCGGAATTCCATAGTTCGTATATTGGATATCTTATGTCAAATTTTTGTATCTAAATAATAGAAAACCCCGCTGTGTTACCACAAGTGAATGAAACTTTTAAACCATTCGTGTATGTTTTTTTTTGTGATTACGTTTCCTTTGTAAGACGTCATCAAGCTCAGAGCTGGGACTAATGACAATGATGAACGGTAGTGAATATTTCTAATTTGAGAAATGTTGTAAATCCTGTTATAAACAGGACAGAAGGTTGGATAGTATGACCACGATTTCATTTGCTTTAAAAGGTTAGGTTTAGGAACGTTTAATCATTGTTTATTTTCACTCAAAAATGTACGTAATTTAAAATTTGATGTGTATAACATTTAAAAGTTTCACAGAGGAAACGATTTATGTATGTGTCATTTGGTTCTTAAAATATAACAGGAAATTGTATACTTTATTCAGTTCTCTGCCAAGGTGAAAAATCTTGAGGAACGAAAAAATACAAATCCGAGTATGAATGAAGTTAATTTTCATGTTTCAAATATTCGAACATGCAAAAATCCACATATGTATCTTCGGAATAGATTTTACAATAAATTCCATAAAGCCCTATCATTTTCCGAGTAGATTTTAAGATTATATACCGAAACCATTAAAAGGAAATGTCCTTTACTGTTTCTCTGCTCAAATTTGTACTATATAACCTAACTTAAAACACTTAGGTGTTCCGAGCAAATCTCCCTTCCATCTAGAATTTGGACTTTTAAAAAAATATCAATTTGCTGATCATTCTCGTGAATAATAAAGTTTTAATTTAACTCATCTGTTAATAGTACCAATAAACACTTGTTGTAACCGATCCACATGTATAGAAATAATTTTAATCACGATTCTTCATTCTAAATACTTCTTGCAAATATGTATGCTACTGTTAAGTAAAAATTCGAAGAGATTTCTGAAAATGATATGAGAGATAATCTGATATTAAAGGACTGTCCAAATTTTCTTCTTAGACAGCCTCTGTTATGTCAAAGCGGTGGGAAAAAATAGTTTTCTTTGTCATTTTGTCGGCTAAAGATATTATAAAGATATGTCACAAATCTTTTCAAAGATCAGTTCAAGTTGAAAAATTACCTATCAGGACACGCGATTATCCAATATTCTCAAGAATGATTTAATTTTGCTCTTGATTTACAACGACTAAGACTCATTAAAACTTAGAAACATATAAAATACAACTAATTTATAAGTTGGACGTTATTAATCGGTATAATTCAGTTGGAGGTTTGTGATAACTTGAGTGCGAAAGCAGACAGAATAAAATGATGTCTGTGTTTATCTAAGATACGAAATAAATATTTGTGGTGTTGTTTATTGACCTTAAATTTATAATTACTCCGAAGACTTAAATTCTTCTATTTATTCCCTGCTCTAACTGGAAAACTTATAATATAATTGGGAAAAACTTGATTAAATAGTCAACATGGTTTTAAGCTAGAGGGACATGATCTAGTGGACCTGCGGCGAAAATCAATCAGATTTGGACTCAGAAACCTCAATTATCCCTTGTGACATTGGTTTAACCTTCATATCTCTAAAAATGGCTGATTTAGCAACTCTAGCCACTAGGGTGCACTACTTGGTGGTCAACCTATATAATATTTGAATTCAGTGACCTCACTTACTTTTGGTAGCATTGGTTTTAGCTGGTTACATTGAGCCAGCGACTTGTTACGGACAGAAGATGAACACAACACTAGATTTGCATGACCCATGGACCTCCTTGCTTGACCGCAGTTAAAAAACTGTTTCTGTTTAACTAATTTTGAATAGGTTGACTTTCAAATGAATGAGAGGGATTTAAAATTTCAACAAACCTTTGACATAATGTAAAAATACGGATATGAGTAAAGCGTTTGATTCTGTGCCTCACCGTAGACTCTTAAAAATGTTAAATTCTTACGAAATTACGAATAGAATAACGCTTTAGAAGTGGATCGATCATTAATTAAGTAAGCGTAGGTAAACAAAGAGTAGTTTTGGACTGCGACTATTCTTAATGGGTCTGTTATTATCAGCATTCCAAAAGATTATCAGCGCCTGGGGTAGTGATAGGGCTACTGCCTTTATCATGAAAGAGTGGTAAGTATACTGAAACCTACACCATTGTATAATGATGGCCACTCGTTATTTTTAACCTTATTTGATATGTGTACATATAAGCTATAAGGAGTTGTTAACGAAAATTCACAAATTTAAGCGTCGCTCTCCGCTCCTTAATATATTCAGGAGAGTGTGTACGAAGAGCTCTCCTCAGGAAAGCGAAACCAGGGTAGGCCTCGCAAGCGTTTCAAGGACTGTGTGAAGGCGAACACAGCCCTCGCTGGAATCGCTGCAAAATAAGTGGAGGAATGTGCACAGGACAGAATCTACTGGCATGCTCTGATAAAGAAGCCCCATAGCGACTTTGAAGAGGAGAGACTTTCATGTGCCAGTGAGGCCCGATTGAGAAGGAAGGCCTCAGCAGCCGTACCTGCAGAGCCTGGATAGTTACCCTATCCCTGATACTCACCCCCAGCTCTCACCTGTGTCTCCATGTAGTTGTTAGCTTAGAACAACGGCCACATCCAGGCAACCATCTCAGTTGATGGACTAAACCAGATGCAGGGGGCACTACAACTCCAAACTGTGGTGTTGAAGATTACAGCCCCACTAAGTAAAGTCTGGATTAGTGTAAATGTGGCAACAAGGTGGGTGACGCACCTTAGGGCGAGTCAGGCATCAAACGTGGTTATCGGCCAGTCACCGTAGAAGAGGAGTGGAGCCCTCACTACGTACTAATCGTAGTTTAACCATAGACTTGTCAAGAATTATGCAAGTCTTTGGTTGCCGGAGTCCTGGAGGATATGGCACAACAGTAACGGTAATGGTAACATATTACTGTTTTCTCCACAATTTCAAATTTCATTCTCTCGCCTTCCCTACTCTGGAACGTTTCTTATCTTTTGTAGATGCGCAGGGAAGTACCTTGTGCAGCCTGTTACCCTTGGTACCTGAAGGAGCTGCGCATCCTCCCAACCTGAGTGCAAATTATTAAAGCTTTGTCACTGGGTTGACTTGAACTTATAGGTATGGCTATTCAGACGATATATGCCCCTTTTTATGTAAGGTACGAAAAGGGGAGCTCTTCTCGTATAGCAGGCTGGGTTAAGTGATCAAAAGAGCTTCCTCAGGATAAAAGAAACATAATCAGCTGGATTCTTTATTCCGTCGTAAATTGCGGGAACAGGTCTCGAAAAGGCGAACGGTAAAGATAACTTCTTCTTTCTTCTAGAATAATGACTGATAATATTATCTTTTTCAACGATCGTAAAAGATAGAAGGTGTGTGAATAGAACGTAGGAGATAGATAGAAAAAGTGCTATTGTAGTAGTAGGGTATGTGTGCTAGGTTGTTTGGCTAACTCAGTAAATGATCATTTGTTGTAATACATTTTGTTGCCTTTTGGTTATTCAGCATTTAAGCCTCTGTCATAAGGATTATGATCTCTCTTAATAGGTCTTAGACTTGATGTTACACTTCCGTTTTTGCTGTTTTTCAGTCTTCTTTCTTCATTTAGATCGGTTGTTATTTTCATATTTATTAGAATTTATTGCTTGTTTATCTTTACTCTTATTGTTTACTTTTAACATAAGTTTGTCCACTTCGGATCTTTTTTAGACTTTTAATTTATTCTTTTCTGTAGATTGTGTCCACTTCGGATCGTTTGTTTTTAGCTTGTCTTTTAGTTTTGTTTATTATATATTGTTTAATATTCTGTTAGAATTATCCATAAATCAGGTCAGTCTCCTGCAATGCCAGCAGTTGACTACATTTGAAAGATCGTTTAAAAGTCAAGTTACGTAGTTCTTCATTAGGTAGCCTGATAGGGTTTAGTACTTCAGCAGGGTTGACTTAATAAATCCTCTTCTATAGGTTTTTTGCACGTTTGTTTAGGGTGACGTTGATGGGTTCTATATCTACCATTGCGTGCAGGACTTCTGAAGGGATGTGGTCCCACAGGGTTACGTTGGTTATAAAGCGAATTGCCTTGTTCTGTACAACTTGTGCTTTTTTGATGACCGACTTGCTCAAAGTATGGAGGGGAATGATAGGATAGAGGAGGTTTGGCCTTATTAACAACATGTAAGGTTTCTTCTTCTTGTTTATTGAGAGTCGTTTGAAGCGATAGAGGGCCAGTAATTTCCTTATGGCCTCGGCAATCATATCTTCGTAATGGGCGTTGTAACCACTTGAGATTAATTTCAAGCCAAGTACCCGAACTTCTCTCGAATAATCGTAAAGCTCGTCCTGCACGAACACGCCCGCTGTTTTCAGACGGCACATAGGTATTATCTTGCATTTTTGAACATTAGTTTTAATCTTGTTCAATTTTTAGAAATTGTCGATGAATCCGATCTCCCAGTTTGTCCTGTTTGCGATGGCCGCAGGGTTTTTGTACAAGCTGGTGATGACCTGTGTTATGTCATCCGTTACGTTTTTCTTATTATACTCGTCGCTGCTACTCTCAGATTCCGTTTCCTCGCTTTCTGTGTCTTCCTCTTGTCCAGATTCACTTTTCTTGCTTTGTGTTTCTTCCAAGGGTTTTTTTTTCTGTATCTTCTGAAATTTTTATGTTAAATATAGCCGATTAATCAATATTTTGCGGGAATTTCATTGGCTCCAGCCCATTTTCCTTAAGCATGGAGTTCAACGTGGTGGCATATATTCATGGTTGGGCAATGTTTAAGACGTGTGAGTGTAGAAGGCATGTAAGTCTTTTTACGTTCAGAGTTCCGTGTAGCGTCACTTGAGTGGTTGTTCCATTGTTTTTCGTTGCTGCTGTCGCTGCATATGAGGTGTTTTTTGTTCCTTCTTTTCTTTGTTGTGTTTCAGTTTCTTTTCTCTTTATTATTTGTTTTTGCTTCGGACATGTCATTGCCATTGTTCTGTGGCTCCCTCCGTAATTAACACACTTTTTCGTGGAGTTTGTGCAGCTCCTCCAAGAATGTGGGCCACTGCATTCTGAACATATTTCTCCTTCCTTTCTTGGGCAGTTTGTGGTGATGTGGTCTTCCATTTTGTAGCACCTAAAACAGATTTGCATATTGTGGTACGGGTCCCTTTGAATGTTACAAGCCGGAATTCTCATACTGTATGCAAGGATTACCTTCTGTAGTGCCTTTGTTGCAATCTCGATTGACTCGCACACTATTTTGAACACATGCGTGTATTCCTTAAATTTGATTATGACGTATATCTTCATCCAAGGTTGTTGTTCCATTATTTCATGTTTTATTACATCTGGGGAGTGCACCTCCACCCATGATTCTACCTTACGGCATACGATGTTTTAGTTGGCAATAATCTGGGGTGGTCCTTTAGCCTCTAAGTCGATTTTCCTTAAAGTGATGGTCCCTGCCGATGAAAGTAGCAGTTCGACATCGTTGTTTTCTGCACAGATGACAACAAATCATCGCAAATGCTTTGTGGTACATCCTGTAGTTTCAGTTTTATCCCGTTCTAAATTAGCCGAAGTGGGAGCCTTTTGGTGAAGACCTGTGGGTCCATGTTCAATTTTCATGCCTCTTCCCCTTTAGTCTCTGGAAAAATAAGGTAGTAGATTATTTACCCCCCCTCTACTAGTGGGAGAAACCACCTATCTGTTCCTCATACTATATCGCTGCCTGCCCCTAAGCGCACACTCTCTGGCCACCCTACCTAATTAGGCCTACCCCTATAAGCGGTCCTGGAGTCAGATTCGGGCTCGTCACCAATAACCGGGCTCCTTCTCTGGCCCCCTATCGGAGTCTCCTTCGGGAGTTAACTACACCCTAATACTGACTGCTTCTGAGACCTTGCTGGTGGTCAGGTTATACTGTGTTACATGCAAATAAAGTAGGAGAGTTTCAGATATAAAAAATGGTAGAGTATGAGATAGGGAAATTTAAGAAGATCACCACCTTGGGGTGATTTCCCACGAATCAGAAACAGGAGGTCTCTCCAATCAGTCCGATTCGCTTCTTCGCAAAGATATTTAAAGTCAAAAGATTGATGTAACTTAGCAGTGAATAGATCGCTGTGAGTTGTCAGATGAACTGAGCCGTCTCGACACTTTTATGTTTAATTTATTCGTGTAGCTTAGAAAAAAAATTACATTTTACACTTAAGCACTGCAAAAATGGACCAATCAGCATCACGATAGATTTTTAAGAAACAAACACACGTTCAAACACATACAAACATAAGAGACCCTGAAATTGGATAAATATTATTTTTGTTTTGAATTCCCTGGACGAAATACAGTTGCTATTTATATGTCGCTACCGGGTAAATGAGGCAACGGTTCAGGAAGTCCGAAATGCCTTCGCTCAGTAAAAAAACTGTGAGGACAAATTTACTGTGAACCAATCAGGAATTTCATAAGACTTCAAACTGTTCGACTTTGAGGAGGTGGTTTTGAGTCAGATGCAATTCCATGATGCGGTTCCAGCACCACAGGAGTTTCCTCCGAGAACATGGAGTGTGTCTACATATGAATAAACAGAGTACTTTAAATAAATTCAGAAGTACTCTAGAGCGTACGGACATGGAACTGCATCACTTAAATGCGAACAAAATATGCTTCCGTGTGTGTGTGTACGCCACTACTTTATTATGCCCATTATTGGTTGCAGTATAAATTATTTCCAAGCGCTCCTGAGGAAATTGTGCCACTCTTTAATGTATACCTACAGCTTCACGTGCGTGCCCACAACACAATATATACTTTCGTATTTCATTTTTGTTATCCTTTACTGCACACCCTATATTTCAGAGGGGTCAGTAGTCCTGAGATTCTTTGTTTAACCTATGTTGTGCCAAGCGATTCAATAAAATTTATTAAAGCGTTCCGCATGTAGTAGCTGCAGTTCCTCATTTCAACCTAAACCTCTTTTATCTTACATTTCTTTGTGTGTAGGCACCACACCATTATTATTCTCATCACCGGACATTTGATTTTTCACTATTTACACTTTTCATTTGTAAAACTAAATAGGCACTGAATCTACACTTTTGAATTAATTCGTACTCAGATTTTTAAAGCACTATTACTGCTATTATAAATTTTTTTATAACTGTGCCCTTACAAAATGCGTGAGTTCGTTTGTTAATTCAACCTTGTTGCCCGCAGTAGTCCGGTGCGTAGAAATAAGCTTGAGTCATCCATGCTGCCGAGTCTCGCAGAGCTTGATGAGAGGAGTAGCTCTGCGATGGAATGATCGTAGGCGGAATTCAATCCACGATGTCGGGCGGCAAAGCAGCGCAAATCCGTGACTGCTTAAGTAAAGACGGGAGGCTCGCTGGTGGTGGAATTCGCTCTACCCTCTCGGGCGGTAGAGCAGAAAAATTCCACGATTTTCGACCATCCCGTAACGGCCGCTTGGTTGAGGACGGGAGGTTTGATGGTGATCAATTCGCTCACTCCTCTCGGGTGGTAAGGCAGCCAAAAATCCATGATTTTCGCCATCCCGTATCGGCTAGTTGTTTGTAACAGGAGGCTTGATGGTGATGGAGGTGGATTATGCCATGTTGGTAGAGCGAGAAGCTTGTTGTTCGCTTTGTGAACGGTAATGATAACTTCTTGCTTCTAGAATAATGACTGCTAATACTATCTTTTTTCAACGACGCTCAACGATCGTAAAAGATAAGAAAATGTGGAGATAGAGTTTAGAAAAAAGATAGAAAAGGGGTTGTTTTAGTGAAAGAAAATGTGTGCCGGGTTGTCTGTCAATCTCATTAGATGTTCATTTATCTTGTCTTTGCAGTGTCGTTAAGTTAAGCATTCAAACCTTTGTCGTTGGTGTAAATCCTTCTAGATGCTATAAGACTTGATTTGCAATTCCTTGTTTAATGTTTTTGGTCTACTTGTTTATATTTTATCATTAGTTTGTCCATTTCGGATCTTTTCTTCTTTTTTTTCTAAGATTTATCCACTTCGGATCTTTTATTTAATTGTCTATATTTGAAAATTTGTCGACTTCTGATCTTTTGTTTACTTTATTTTTTCAAATTTCTCCTCTTCGGATCTTTTGTTTTATTTTATTTGTTTTTATATTCCATTATACAGTAGAATGTCTTCTTCGGATCTTTCATTGTTAGTTTGTTTAAAATTTTGGTTCATAAATATAGTTTATTCTGTTGGTAAATTTATCGATAAATTGGGGGAATATCTTGTAGGGTTAGCAGCTGACTTCTTTTGAAGTCGCGCTTAAATCGCATCTCGGGTAGTTCCACAATTGGTAGACTGATCGGATTAAGTACTTCGTCGGCCACGATCTGGTAAACTTTTTGCCATATATCCTGTGCTCTTCTGTTCAGGGTAATATTGATGGGTTCCATGTCTGTCGCTTGATGGAAGACTTCGGAGGGGATCCGGTCCCATCGGGTGGGGTTCGCAATGAAGCGTGTGGCTTTATTCTGGACAACTTAGGTTTTCTTAATGATGAATTTTGCTTAGGGTATGGGGGGAGATGACGGGATACAGTAGATGCGGCCTAACTAATAGCATATATAGTTTTTTCTTGTTGTTCGGAGAGAGTTGCTTGGAACGGTACAGAGTCCGTAGCGTCCTCATTGCAGTGGCGATTTTATCCTTGTAATGGGCATTGTACCCCTTCGAGCTCAACGTCAGGCCAAGTACCCGGCCCTCTCTCGAGTATTCATAGACTTCACACCGCACCAGGACGTTCGCTGTCTTCCGACGCCACATAGGTATCATTTTAAACTTCTGAACATTGGTTCTAATCTTGTTCCTTCTTTCAAACTCGTTGAAATTTTCGATCTCCCTACTTGTCCTGTTTGCGATGTTGACAGGGTTTTTATAAATGCTGATGATGACCTGTGTGATGTCATCAACCAACTGGAGGTACTAGGCAAGGTCTTGATCAGGGTAAGGTAGGTTAGCCGTATATACTGTATACAATTTAGGGCTGAGGCAACCCCCTTGTAGCACTCCTGCTTCGAGGTTAAACGGTTACCCCTTGATGTCATTTACTCTTACGCCTGCTTCTTGATCTTGTGATCTTCCAAGTAGTCGCAGAGTATTTTCGTTACGTTGTCATCCATATATAGATCGCTGATTTTCTTCTTTAGCCCCGGTAGCCACACCTTGTCAAAGGCCGAGGCCACTTCTCGCAGTACAGCGTCGACATTGCCGTTGCCATCCTTGACGAGAGCTATCCTTTCATTGATTAAAGCCAGAGCCGTTTCGGTACCCAGTTTCTTTCGGAGCCATGCTGTTGGTGATTATATAAGTTGTTCTATTCTAGGAAGTCCTTCAGTTTATTGTTAAGAAGCGTCTCTAGTAGCTTGCCCATAAATTCTAACAGAGAAATGGGTCTGTAGCTTTCAATCTCTGTCTTGGGCTTGCCGGGCTTTGGTATGAATATCATACAGGCTCTCTTGAACTGGTCCGGGAAATATCCGACATTGAGGCAGGTGTTAAACACTTCGAGTAGAGCTTCGTTAACGTTGTTGGGGGCGTTTATTAAATGCATCTTAGGGATGCCAGTAATCCGTGGCGCCTTTTGCTTGAAGCTCTTTAGGGCTTCCTCATACTCTTTATGGAAGAAGGGTCTACCTTCTTCTGCTGCGAGACGTGTATCGTCCACAAAGTGATACGGTGTGATGTCGGTCCCCAGTTCACGGAGGCTTGAAAGAACTTGCTCCTCGTACCTCTCATCAAAAATTTCGTTCTCCTCATCCCCAACACGAAAACGATTCTGCCAATATGTTCTGAACTCACGCTCGATGTGGTGGTCTTCTATGAGTTCTACGACATTAACTTTAATTTTTATACGACTCATGGGGAGAGTGCCTCGCAATCTTTTCAGTTGACTCCAGAACTTTCTAGGGTCTCCTTCTGCGTCAATTTTAGCTATTATCTCATCCCATTGGTCTCTCAATTTCTCCATTATGCGACGCTTAATCTTATTCCTTAGATCTTATATCTCTTGGTACCGATGCGCCTTGATCCGATACATGTTTGTGAAGTAGATGGTTGCCTCTAGTTGATTCATTTTCTCTTGAATATTAGGGTCCTACCTTGGAGCTGATATTATTTTATGCTCCGTCTAGGGGACAGCTAAGCGGTCAGCTTCTGAAATCTTTGATGTAAGGTGCTCGATTTTTCCGTCGATTTTGTCGAGAGTAGCACCTTACAGTTGTCCGACCTGCACATGTTGTAAATCTTCACGGTTAACTCCCAGTTGGCTCTTACTATACATTTACGCTTAGGAACCCGTACTTGGATCAGAGAGGTGAGAAATGGCTGATCATACTGACATGGTCTGATGGAATGAAGGGGGTAGGAAGAGTCAGTTGATTCAGAGAAAAGTTCTTATTCGTTAGAACTATATTCGGTGGAGTCACCGACCTTGCCGTATGGAAAGTGGCGAAATCAGGACCTACTCTCTGTACTATGCCTCTGTCAATTTACAAGCTCAGCGAGTAACCGGCTCCTTCGAATGCTGTAGTATATCCGGCTTTCCTACAGCCGGTGTTTAAATCTCCGATTAAGATTGTTGACGATTCTCTCCTGAAAAGTCGCAGGAAGTTAGGGATCGGAAGATACGGATCATGGGAGGTTGATACGCGACCGAAACTACCAGGTCATCAAATGTCATGCGGATCTTAATTGCCATATAAGATTCCTCCAAGTCCCGTATCTCCTTGAAGTTGATTCCCTTTCTGATGGCAATGGCTGCTCCATCGTTCATCTCCTTCGAGTGGTTAGCCATCAGTACCTTGTAGTTGTATATTTTTATATACTCATTATCATAATTTAAACCATGTTCCGAGATGAGTACGATATCAGGATCAATGGATCTTATAATCTCATTGTACATCTTACTCTTGGTGGTCCAACCATTTACGTTGAGCGAGAAGATTTTTAAACCTTTGATGAGTTTAGGATAAGTAGCCATTATTAATTATTATTGGGTTGCTTGACCTTAGTTCCTCTTTTCCTGTCGGGTTACCTTACTCTTCCCGATCGTTTCTTTCTAAACTGATCCTGGTTAAGGTTGAAGCAGGATTCGGGACAGATTTGGATCTGGCCCCGTCTGAGAGCTTGTAACAGGTCTACTTCTGAGATGTTGGCATCAAGATCCCATTTAAATTTTCCTTTTATGATCCCATAAATTAAATCCATAACCTCGGCCTTCTTTGGTATAGGAGCGCTGGGGAGCCGTAAATTTTGATACATAAGTCTTGTGTATTTTTGAATGGTATGGAGAGCACGGCAGCTGCGATTGCCACTGTATCAAATTTAATTTCCTTTTGCGTAATCGTCCCACTTGGTAGGTTGCCCGTTTCCATCGTAGCTTCCTCGTCCTCGTCTTGGTCCTTCTTGCGTAGGAGTGGGTCTCGAGAAGCCAAGCGAGACCTCAGCACCATTTGCTTCATGCTCTTTAGTTTGACGTAGAAAAGATCTCCTGATGGGAGGTTGTCAGGGAACCACATTGGTTAAAGACCATTGTGAATCCACATTTTATTAAGCTCAGTTGCGTAGCTTCCTGGTTCTGTAATGTTAGTGAAATGGGCATGTAAAATGCACATTACGAAATCCGACCTCATGTTTGGGTCGAATTGCAGCATAATTTTTTCCTGTTCTGTGTTCTTTGCCGTCTGTTCATAGCTAGTAGTGGCTCTTCTATTCCTTTCTTCAATCATCGCCTTTTTGTCGGAAATCAGTCTTTTGAATTGAGCATACCATCGATAAGGTGCAGTGGGAGTTGCTGCAGTTCAGGCACTTCTTGTAATCTACCCAGGTGTGGCCAAATTCTTCTCCATTGTGTAGCACGCTAAAAAAAATTTGCAGTGGAACAAACAATTCTCTCTCCATGCAGCTAGCGGAGACTTTCGATTAGAACATAATCAGCCAGTTTTCTGCTGCCTTTGCAGCCATCTTGGTTGTTTTGAATACTACTTTAAACACGCGTGTATGTTCAACGCTATCACGTTTCTTGAATTTTATAGCCTCGTTGATCTTTGCCAATTTTGTTTTTCTTCAATCTCTTTTTTGATTTCTTCAGCAGAGTGATCTCCACATAGGGGTCAATACGCCGACATATGATTGACTTCTTTGCTGAGACATGTGAAGGAACCTTAGGCGTAAGACTGATTTTTTGTAGATCTTCTCACGACTTTTCCCTAAGTAGTTTGTCAAGGTCTTGATTCGTGTTGTAAAAGCTTGGAGATGACCTTAAATACTTTCTCGCTCGTGGGCTTCTGACATCGCTCTTTGACCCGGAAAGGGACGCGTTTCTCGCTGCTGGGGTCGTCCATGGCGGCCCTAACTGAGGGTTCCTTCTTGAAGCGTAGCAAGCCCTTATCACGGGGGCGTATTCCTAAATAGTCTCTGGTTCACCTTTTCTTCCCTACCTATGTAATATGTCTATCAAGGTCCTCCTATCTGCCCTGACCACTCCGCCCCTGAGTGGGGCCTCCTTCTTCGCGCCCCCTATAAGGCTTTCTTCTGGGGATCGGACACGTCAGAGACAGACTTCTACAGACCTTTGGTGGCAGAAAAGCTATCAGTACCAGAGATTGGCTGCTGAGTAGAAATGAGCAAATTCGCGGTTAAATCTACAAAGTATCCAAATTTCCTTGTTGATTCTTGCTCGCGCGCGCGCGGAGGTGGCCGTATGCAAGAGCAGTCGGTGAAGGCTGGATCCGAAGCGGCGTTCCTCAAACTCCGGGTATCCTCTTACCTACTAATCACAGTGTAGAACTCCGACAGTGGATGTAGCAGGACTTTACTTTATCAAGTACATGATAAATCTTCCAAAAGGCGCAGTCATATTTTTTTTTTTTGGGGAGGGAGGTACGGCTCGCGGTTACTCCTTCCCTCTCTACCCCTCCCACGATCGGGGGAGCACAGAAGAGAAGGAGGCCCACAGCCGATTTGCTCCTGGAGAAACTCTCCACACTTTTGACTCTGAGTTCAAGTGAACCGATAGTGAAGTGCTTAATGGGAAGTCCGGAACAAGCTTTAGAAGAGGGTTTATAGCTGTGGGAGACGGAAAGTTTTGAGTTAAAAGAGGACAGATTGGTGAGGGGAAAGATTGAGCAACCTCAGTAATCAAAGGTGGAAAGGGTGGAATACCCTTGCCCGAATGACAAAGGGGAGCTGCTGATTAACGTGGATTCCGAACCACCGTCATGCATTTACTCATCATTCTTACTTACTTTCTAACACTTTTAGCATTTATGTTCCTCATAGAGAAGCGGGAGAACCGCCTAATCTCTGTTCCCTTATTCTCTTCATCTTTCATTCATGTATTTATTGTAGCATTGATGCCGTTTTAAGTTATCTTAGCTCTCAGCTTTGTTTATGTATTGTTATGTTACTTGTTTTTACTTTCCTTACTTTGTTTCACTTTCTCTTGTTGTTATCACTTTTTTCGCTATTTCACTTTAGTTTTACTATGTTCACTTGTTTAACTATTAACTTTCACTTCACTATCATTTTTGTTTAACTTTTAATATAGTTCATTTATTACACTTTTAGTTAATTTTGTTCGTACTATTTCTGTTTACACTTCTGATCTGCGTTGTCTTCTTAGTCTGTTGTTTCTTCCTATTTAGGTTGTTTAAATTCGGTTGTCTCATTAGGGTATCAATCTGGTGTCTTGGTTGGTTATTTCGTTGGTTGGGTTTGTATATAGTCGGGTAAATATCTTTATCTTTATGCTTGTTTCTTCTCTCTTTTTGAATTTCTACTTAAGTAAACATGGGTACCTCCCCGATTTTCAGCAGTTTTTTCACAAAATGCTGCTCTATATATAGCTATTATACGTAAGCATAAGCTATGCATAATTTAGCCAATCATAATTAAGCAAATTTTTAAACTGAATCTGAACGATGTAAATGGGTAGGTGTGGGTAGGGGACAAAGAAAGGAGGAAGGCTAAGATAAAGTCGGTGCGCAATAAGTATTAATTTTATTCGTGCGAGAAGGAAAAAACTTTTATTCACACGTCATCTTTCAATAAAAAGTTACAAGAAGAGGGGCCCCAACATGGGAGGCAGCCCCCCATGACTGCAAGAGGATCCCCCTCCGTACTATAAGGGGGCATCTAAACCTGAAAAAATGGAAGTGATTCAAACGATATATAAAAAGATCAACGGGGTTCTGATCTGACTCCTCGACACTCCCAATGGATATGCAACCATTTGCAGCACAATGGGAGACGTCGAGAGGTTGGTCTCCGACGAGGCTCAAGCTCATCTCAAAAAGATTGGGCTTGAAGCCAGTATACCGCAAGAAATCCTGGCCCAACGAACCATTATACTAAGGAGACTGGACCCAATCTTCACAGAAAATTCCTGTGAAGAAATCAAAAACGAACTTACGGCGAAACAAGAGTCGGCCTGCATCACAGCAGTCTACAAATTTGGAAAAGGAAGCGGCATGGTCAAGGTAGTCTTCAGTAGCATCGATATGGTAAACCGAGCCAAAAACGATGGGCTGGTCGGCTTTTACCTGAAAGTCAGCCCTGAACAAATTGAAAAAGAAGATTACATACAAATCGACTGCTGCTTCAAGTGCTATGCAGTCGAAAAACACGCTACTAAAGACTGCACAACCGCCGACCCTACATGCTCCAACAGCGCCTAAACCGGGCACGGTTGGAAAGAGTCCAGGGAAAGGGTGCAAAAGTGCATACATTGTGGGGGTGACCACAGGGCCCTGGCCATGAGGTGCCAAATTCGGAAAGAGGCGATCCGCAAAAAATGAGAGAGGATAAAGGAAGAAACAGAAGAGAGGAAAAAAAACACGTACGTGGATACGGCAGCAAGAACGACCACTCCGACACGAATAAACACTAGGAGGTTGGTCATGCCTAAGGAAGGGCAAGAAATCATGGCCATGGTCGCCCACCTGGCAAACCTTACAAACCCCGGTTCCTTCTCATCCCACCTCAACCTTCTTCTTGAGAAGAATGGTTGTAATAAGAAGGTTTGGTTTCCCAAAAACCCAAACTCGGCGGGCCTTTTCAATCTCGAGTTCATCGAAGAGCAAAAGAGGGCACCTGCAAGTAAAGGGGTAAAGGAAACTGAAAAAGAAGAAGAAGGGAAAATACAAACGCCTTCGGAAAGAGAAGAAGAGAAAAAAGGCGCAAAGAAGAAGACTCAAGAGGAAACGCCGCAGAAACAACAAGACACTTCGGACGAGGAAGAAGAGGAGGATGGAAAACACGAAGGGTTTCCCCTCACCTAGAAAAAGGAAATCCTCGAAAGAGGTCTTTTTTTCGACGGGAAAGACATGGGTCTACGTGTTTTTGGCTCCCCCCTGTCCCCGGCCCCCAAAGACGACTTGGAACTACTCATCATCGGCCTAGCTGCGGGTGAGTACAAATGGACGTACGAGGGACCATACTCCAGGAAAGAAGTGTCGGCTCTACTCCTAAAATCCCTAGTTTACATCAACCCTAGAGACGTACATAACGTAAACATGACGACATTTAAAGCTATACGTAGTGGACAAAAAACATCGGAAATTAAATAGTGAATACGGAAAAGTGAGCATTAAAGTGAATAATAATAGTGAACAAATTAACTAATCATATTCAAGGATTCAAGGATCGTAAAAGATAGAAAAGGGGTGTGATAGTAAGAGAGGTAAAAGATAGAAAAAGTGGTATTTTAGTAAGAGAATGATGTGCCAGTACGTCTGGCTTGGCTTTCCATGCACTTGTATGTTGCTTCCGTGCATGTTATTTAAGCATTCGAGCCTTTGTTTTAATGCTTTTGCATTTTTGTAGCGAGAGTTATGACTATGCCATATTCATTTATCATCTTGTCCACTACGGATCTTTTTTTTTCTTTTTTTTTGTCTACGACGGATCTTTTTATTTCGTAATATTCAGTTTAACATCCAATTATTCGGATATTTATTTTAATTGTTTTTCCGGTGAGAAATAGTTATCTGTAGATCGGTTCCAGGTATTCTTGCACCCGCTTTTGGCTGCTGGCGAATCCTCGTTTGTAATGTCTATTCGGGTCGTCATTTTCGGGAATTTCTATATCTTGCATGACTCTTTCGGATAAGTAGTTATGCATGCTCCTCCATATTCTTGTCGCTCTTCTGTGCAATGTCACATTCAGGGGGTCGATATCTGAGAGTTCATGTAGTCTAATCGATGGGACCATGTCTAGTAAACTGAGATCAAGGATGAATCGTAGAGCTTGATTTTGCACTGCTTGTGCCGTGCGAATTTGTGTCTTGCTTGCCAAATGTAACGGAACGGCGGGGTATAGCATGATTGACCTAACTAAGGCCAAATACAACTTCCTCTTATTGCGGAAGGAGAGTCTCCTGAACCTGTAAAGTTGTCTAAGTCTGATCTTATGTGCGAGACTTTCTCCTTGATATGATTATTATATCCATTTGATGTAATCTGCAATCCCAGAACACGGGCTTCTCGTGTATATGGATAGTACTCCCCATTTGCTATAATGTCGGCCGTTTTGACACGTCTGATAGTGAGGATTTTGAATTTATCCATATTGGTGCGAATTTTATTTCTATTTTCCAAGAGGTTGAGGTTGTTGATTTCCCCGGCTGTCCTATTTGCGACATCTATAGGAGCTTGGTAGTCGCTTGTTATAATTTGCGTAATGTCGTCGGCTAGCTGAACATATACAGCGTAGTCCTGAATAGGAAAAGGGAGGTCGCTCGTGTAGATGGTATACAGCGTCGGGCTCAGACACCCCCCTTGAGGCACTCCTGCGTTCAACGAAAAGGGTTTCCCTTTGTAATCATTAATTTTTATGGTTGTCTCTCTATCCTCTAAGTAATCACAGAGGATCCTGGTTATATTGGTTTCCATCTCGAGGTTACATAACTTGATCTTCAATCCGGGTACCCAAACCTTGTCAAATGCAGAGGCCACGTCTCTGAGTACAACATCCACCCTCCTATTTTTGGCCTTCGCATTCGCAATATACTCTGTCATGAGAGGAAGGGCAGTTTCCGTACCGAGGTGACTACGGAATCCATGTTGTTGTCTGTTGTAGCCACCCCTAGTTTCTAGGAGATTCCTCAGTCTGTCGTTAAGAAGTTTCTCCAAAAGTTTCCTAATGAATTCTAGAAGGGAGATGGGCCTGTAACTTTTGACTTCCTTTTTTGGTTTCCCTGGTTTCAAGATGAAGATCATTCTGGCCCTTTTGAATAGATCTGGGAAGTAGCTAACGTTCAAACAGGCAGTGAAGAGACTTAGTAAGGCTTCATTGATGTTTGAAGGGGCATTCACTAAATGCACCTTGGTAATACCTGATATACCAGGGGCCCTCTGCTTAAAGTTCTTTAAGGCTGTCTCGAATTCTTCATGGGTGAACGGTTCTCCCTCGGCTTCTGCTCATCGGGTGTGATCGACGAAGTAGTATGACATTATGGATGGTCCTCGCTCTTCCAGGTTTGAAAAGACTCTTTCCTCGTATTCCCAGTCAAAATCGTCATTTTTTTCCTCCGTTATGTCGAACTTTCTCCTCCAGTGCTCTCTGAAGTGGAATTCTATATCTCGGTCCTCGGTGATAGTTCTTCCCTCAGCTGTGATGGTAATATTGGACTTACTTTGCTGAGTGCCACTTAATCTTTTAATCTGAGACCAAAATTTTTTAGGGTCGATTTCGATGTCCATCTTATCAATCATACCATCCCAGATTGCCTTAGACTCTTCGCTGATGAAATATTTGATTTCCATGCGCAGGTCCCGAAGTTCACGGTATCACGCCGCCGTGTTCCCATTCTCATTTATTTTTGCAATAAGCTCCTTCAGTCGGCCTTTCCTTGATGTAATCTCCTCATTCCATCGTGGAGCAGGGAGAGTCTTATATTCAACCCTCGGGATAGCTACTCTATCTGCTTCTGTGATCTTGGTGGTGAGGGCCTTGAAGTGCCGATCTAAGTCCTCGAGGGTAGACCCGTCCAAGGGTTCTATCCAAAAATCTTGGAGGACTCTTTTATACTCGAGACAGTCAGCCTTGGGCAAGCATCTATGGGAGGGGACTCCGACCTGGATAGGTGAGATCGAGATTGTAGTGATCATGCTAAGATGGTCAGAGGGAGAATAAGGGCCAGAGACGGTATTTTGGTTCAGCGCGAATCCGTCATTCGTTGGTACTATGTCGGGGGTAGTTGAGGATCTCCTTGTTAAGTACGTAGCGAAATCTGGACCTGCTCTGTTTACCACGCCGCGTTCTATAAGAAGCCTCAGGGAGTTACCTGCCCCATTGAATGCGGTGGTGTAGCTAGCGTCCCTGCAGCGAGCATTTAGGCTACCGATGGGAATCACAGAGCAGTTTCTTCTAAAGAGGCGGAGGAAATTGGGTACCCTACTGCAATAACTAAATCGTCGACAAGCGTACTAATTTTTATCGCTAGATATGATTCTTCTAGGTCGCTTATTTCTTTAAATTTGATGCCCTTTCGAACTGCAAGGGCGACGCCGTCATATCTCTCGTTAGAGTGACTAGCCGTGATGGTGGTATAGTTATACAGTTTAATAGGGTCTGTTTCTGGGTTAAGTCCGTGTTCAGAAATAAGGACAATATCCGGGTCTACCTCACAAATTTTATTGTAGTAGACGAATTTTGTTCCCATCCAGCCATTAACATTAAGAGAAAAGATCTTTAGCTTGTTGATGTATTTAGTCGTATTGACCATATTACTCTCCGTGAAGATTCGACACTTTAGCTGGCTCCGCCTGTGCGGGCGACCTCAATCTAGCAGATCTTTTCTTTTTGAATTGATCATGGGAAAGGTTGAGACATGATTCGCCACAGATCTCGATTCTGCCTTGCCTGAGTGCCGAATTCATCTCTTCCTCGCTGATATCAAAATCATAGTCCCATTTGTACTGGCCCTTGATCATCCCATCAACGATGTCTTTGATCTTCGCCGATCTCGGGAGAGGGGCGGAAGGGGAGGCATATACACGTAGGTTTATATCGGTAGATTTGTAAACTGGGGAAGGTTGTTTGGTCTTCTTGGGGCTCCTAGTTCTTTGGGTTGTCCTCTGGGAATCAGCATCCTTTTGAGAAGGTTGGTCTATTTTCATTATTGTAAGGGTGTCTGATGTACTGGGCTTGTTAAGTCTCGGATCCCGAGATTTCAAACGTCTTCTTGCTTCAGCTGTAGGCCTAATTCCTGTTTTGGTCTGGTATAGCTCAGTTGAGGGGGGATTGTCCGGAAACCACATCGGTTTCATCCCATTCTGAGTTAACATGCGGTTCAACTCTGTGGCATAACTTTCCGGTTGTGCGATGTTCACAAAGTGAGCGTGTATGACACACATCACAAGGTCCAAATTCATAGAGGGATCTAATTGTAAGAGGGTCTTCTCCTTCTCCTGACTCTGGGCTGCCTGTGCGTAGGAAGTCGTTGCCCTGCGGTGCTTTTCCTCTTGTATATTCTTCTTTTTGTCGGTAACTAGTGTCTTCTTCAAAGGACACGACATCGACAGGGTACGGTGTGGGCCACTGCAGTTTAGGCATTTCTTGATAGTCCCGCTCGTACACTCACGCCAGGTGTGGCCATCTCCGGCGCATTCGTAACAAACCTTTCCACGAAAGGTACAGTCTTTAGTGGCGTGCTGCTCCAGGGCATAGCAGGAGAAGCACACCTGAACCGACACAAAGGTTTCTCTCTCGATACATGATGCAGAAATCTTTGTATAGAACAAGACGAGACCAGCTTCAACTGCCTTAGCGGCCATCTCAGAGGTTTGGAAGGTGGCTTTAAACAGATGGGAATAGTCACCCCCTTCACGATTTTTAAACTTATACACCTCTTCGACTTTCGCCCAAGTTTGTCTAGTCTCAATTTCATTTTTAATCTCATCGATGGTATGGGAGCCGACCCATGGGTCCAGGTGACGACAGATAACGGATCTCTGAGCAGAGACGTGGGGAGGAACCTTCGGGGTCAAATTGAGTTTGTCGAGTTTCGCTCGTGCATCGACACTGAGAAGTTTGTCAACGTCGAAATCTGTGTCGCAGATTGCTAGGTAGCCGTAAGTTTGATCCACTAGACGGCATAGTGCAACCTCGATCGAGCTGAATATGGTCGAGAACACTGTTTCCCTCATAGGTTTTGGGCAACTCTCTTTAACCCAGAGGGGGATTCTTCTATGTCTCCTGGGGTCGTCCATGACGGCCCGCTAGGGGAAGTCTTCACCTGGGGTCAACCAGGCTTCTATTAAATTGTATCCCTATTATAGAGCTCGGACCACCTTTTCTGCCCTCCCTTTATTAACTTGTCTACGAGGACCCACCTGCCGGTACTGACCACTCCTCCCCCTAATGGGGCCCCCTTCTTCGCGCCCCCTGTAGGGCTTCCTTCCGGGGTTCGGACACGTCAGATACCGGTGGTCTCTACAGGTCTTAAGTGGCAGAGAAGTTATAAAGAAGCGAGATGTATTGCTGGTCTTAAGGGAGGAACAAAACGCTGGTCCGAAAATGGGGTTCGGTGCGGGGCTTCCCTCGTCAACACGCGCGCGCCCCTGACTTCTTTAATCGGCCAGGGACGTTAGCCGTCAGCGGTCTTGAAAAGCGCGTAAGATTCTTCACCTACTATCTCTCGTGGAAATATAGATGATAAATAAAGTAGGACTTTGATTCTTTTCAGATGAGTGTTGAAAAGCTCTTGAAGCAAAGCGCAGTCAACTAATCATATTTAGTGAAACAAATCTAATTTATTGAAAATTAATATAGTGAAAATAGTAAAGTAAATAAAATAAGCACAAATAAAGCGAAAAGTGAATAATTAGTAAATTATAGACAGTGACAGAAAATCTAGTTTTAATGTAAAGTAATGAACAATTGAAGTGTAACTAAACTAATTTAGTGAAAATAAATCTAATGGAAATAATGTAGTAAATAAAATAAGCAAAAATGATAAATTTATACAGTGATAGTAAAGTGTTAATCGATTTAATGTAAAATTATATTAGCGAAATACAACAAACAGACTTACTAAGCATCAAAAGCTACCGTAAATTTAATGTGTAGTAAATATAAAGTGAAATATAATAAACTAACACATTAAATGAATTATAACAAGTGTATAATAACAGTAATTTTAAGAGTAACACTTCAGATTCGGGGCGCACGGTAGATGGCGCTGTTAGTCGGCTACAATTTTGGGCTGCGTGTACCTGTAATTAGGTACACGCATTTGTTCTGCACCACTTGTAGTTTCCTCTTTTGTGTCTTCGAGACACACGAGAGGGCGGAAGCGGGGTATAGCAGCGTCGATCTTACAGGTGCATTGTAGATCTTTTGCTTATTGATTTTACGGAGATTTCTAAACATGTATAGAGTTCTGAATGCAGCTGTGGCCTTGGTGATTCTTTCTGCGACGTGCTTCGTGTAACCGGTTGAAGTAATCTTTATTCCGAAACGTTGCACTCCGTGGTAAAGGGAGAGCGTCTATCCCCCACCCTGACATCGTATAGTAGTCTCCTGTCCATGGGGACTACTTTGAACTTTTCTTGGTTTGTGCGGATCTTCGACCGGGCCTGTAGGTGTTAAGGTTCTCAATTTCTACTGCTGTCATACGAGCTTGCCAAGGTGCATTCTTCCATAGACAAGTTATTATCTGGGTGAAATCATTGGAGAATGGAATGTTGAGGCAAGTGAGGCTTACAGTGGCTAGGACATCAGCGGTGTAAATCAAGTAGAGAGTATGGGAGGGGGGCGCAGTGAGTGGAAACTTTGGTCCGTCCGTGCACCATGAACTGATATACGCCGCTCTCCCCATGACATAGTCACAGAGAGTTCTTTCTAAGTTTTCACTCAGGCCCAGTCGTAAGATCTTTTACTGCATTCCCCGTTGCCACAACTTATCAAACACATTTGATACATCCCGACAAACAATGTCCACGTAACTTCTTTCCCATTTTGCTTGGGATAGCTTTTCCGCGATGACATTAATCGCCATCTCTGTACTTCGCTTTCTAAACCCGAATTGATATGGGTTGAAGAGGGAGTTCTCATCCAGGAAGAGATACCAGTCTTCGGTTGAGGATCTTCTCGAAGAGCTTCTTGACAAATTCTAGAAGCAAAATTGACCGGTAGCTTTCTTTCAACATTGGGTCATTTCCGTGCTTAAGCAATAAAATCACCTTGGCCGTTTTATAAGCATTTGGAAAGTATCCCGTGTTTAGACAAGAGTTAAATATCCTTCTCATCCCCTCAATGACATTGGCTGGGGCCTTTTCAAAGTTTAACCTTGTAAGCCCCGATTGTCCTGGGGCTTTTTGATGGAATGAGCGGAGCGCGCCGAGTAGTTTTTCTTCGGTAATCTCGGCATCTGCCTCGCGCTGTCTATCCACCTGGTGGTGAGGGTGCGTTTTATGTATTTGTTCGTTAAGTTCGTCTATGATGTTGCTTCTTTGTTTTCCTCCTTAGTTATACCTAAGATTGTTTCCCAATAACTTTGGAATAGCTCTTCAATTCCTCCTTCTTCTGTTTCAAGGTTTCTGTCTTCTTTTAGTAGTTCGATCTTCTTCTTCCCAATCGATCCTTTGAGACTTAAGATCGTTTCCCAAAAATCTTTTGAACTTGCTTTGTGATCGAGGCTATCGATCGCAACATTTAATCGTCTTCATTGTTGTTCGAGGATCAACTGGTTGAGTTCTCCTTTGACTTTTTTACTTCGTTGTATTGAGTGAACTGATACATTCCTGATGTTGATCTCATACAATACTTTCAGCTCACCATATAAATCCTTCATGTATTCGGTCAATCTGTAGGGAGAAATAGTCCTATAATCGGATTTAGGGATACAAGCCCTATATGCGTTGATGAGATGGTTATTGAGGTCGTCGAGTGCCTCATCAATCTCCTCAAGAATTGCTTCGTCCAAGTTGAGCGGATCGTAGGGCTCGAGAAGGCGCGCGTACCGTGTCCAGTCTGCTCTTCTGTAGTTGTTTCTGACTGCAGCACAAACTTGTATAGGGTTCCTTTTGATATTGAATAGGATCCCTATATGGTCACTACATGGTGCCTGAAGTGGTTTTATGTAGTAATTAAACGGTAGCTTACGATTCGCCAGACAGATGTCTGGTTTTGTGGCACTTCCTCCTCTGACAAAAGTGAGGAAGTCGAGACCTATTCGCTGGGCAATGTTTTTGTCCAGCAATAGGTCCAGGCTTCTTCCGATACCGTTTGAAGCTCCTGTAACTGGATTCTCGGTATCTGGCGTTCAGATCCCACATTAATATAGTGGGGGCTCTTCTGCCAAATAGGCCGGTGAGAGTGTGAATTGGTAACACGTCTCTCCTTGGTAGTTGATATCCGGAAGCAATAACCAACTTTCCCATGTCTAGTTCGACCTCAATCACGAGGTAGGATTCTCCTAGATTTCTGATTTGCTTGTATTTAATCCCTTTCTTTATTGCAATAGCGGCACCGTCGAACCCCTCCTGCGAATACTTCGTGATCACCCCCTCGTAATTCCAGATTTTCATTTCTGCATTCCCCGTGTCGATCCCGTGTTCCGAAATTAAGATGATGTCTGCACCAATGTCTCTAAATGCATTTCTGTAAAGAGTCCTTTTCGTCGTCTAGCCGTTGGTATTTATTTCCAGTATCTTCAGTGCGTTGCGTATCATGGTGAATTGTTTTTACGTATGCTTGTTCTTATTCTTCTTGGGGGGGGGCGGTTTTATTGTGTCCAGGGTTTTCCTTCTTCGGGGAAGGATACTTGGGGTTTTGGAACTGCTCTTCGTAGCTCGTGTACAGATGCAGAGGCCCTCGTCGTTGTCTGAAGAAGTGGATCCCTCCTCATTTGGAGCTTTTTCTTCTTCTTCTTCGATCTCTTCCGATTTCTCCGATGAGAGAGCTTCGATGATCTTCTTCAGTCCAGAGTTAATAGGGCTATTTCTTATAACTAATTACTTGAATACCTTGGAGCATTCAGGGTCTACAGACATGATCACTGAAGGTAGATTGTTTGCGTTTAAGAGTGCATTGAGGACCTGGTTGTAACAACCAGGCTTTACTGAGTTAGCCACATTTGCGTGAGTAATGCAGATCAAAGTTTTTGCACTGAGATCTCCTGTGAGGCTCATCTGTGCAAGTGTTGTCTTCACTTCCCCATTCTTCTTGGTGGCGCTCGCATATATCATCTCCTTAACTTTCTTCTCTTCTCATTCCTTCCTTTTGATTATTTTCTGTGATTTGGGCAGTTCAGGGCCATGGTCTTGTGTTCCCCTTTGCAGTTGGGACATTTCTTTTTAGTGCTCTCGCACTTATAGAACCGATGTCCTTCACTGTACCACAGTTTGTTATTGTCCAGACAGGTCGTGCTTGTGTGTTCTAGTTTATACCATACCAAGCACATCTGTATGATATTAAACCTCTCCTGCTTAATGTTGTCTCCTGAGATTTTCATATTAAAAACCAAGATCCCACCCGACGTCGCTTTCCTGACCATGTCGTTAGTAGAGAAGGTTATTTTGAACACGAGGGTGTGTTCGCGAAATTTGATTATTTCCCTGACTTTCACCCACGGGTTGCTCCTCATGATCTCTTCTTTTAGTTCTTCGGTTGTGTTTTCACTGATCCAACTCTCCATTTTTCGGCAAATGTCACTACTGTTCACTGCCACTTCTGGGGGGATCTTTGCTTCTAGTCCGATGCTCTTCAATGTGGTAGCTTCTTTTTCAGACAGAAGCCGGTCCACATCTTTGGCCTCGCGCAGATGGCAATAAAACCTGATGAAACTTCAATAAATTTCACCAGGGCCACCTTGTGTTCGAGGTAGAGGGTTTCGCATAGCTTCCTCTTTTCCGGGACCTTTTCTCTATGTAAGGTCTCCATGGTCTTCTTCGTTCCCTACTATGTGCTCTTCTTTTCTTCTTGTCCTCTGTAACCAATATGTAATTATTTTTGTATTTTGTGAGTACAAGAGTATGTAGGTAGGGTGGTAAAGGCGGTAGTGGTTTGTGATAGTTTAGAAACGTCAGTGAGAGCACTCCCGTCCATTTTTCAGTCGGTCCCTCGCTCGGTTGCTGCCAGGATGATGGGTGATGATGGATGGGATGGATCTCGAATAGAAACCTCAAGAGAGATGACTTATCGTGGACTTGATGGTAGTAGCGGTCGGATCAACGACCGCTACGTTTTGCCACCCTCTCTCAGGTACTTACGCCATAACTACATAGAGACGGATGTTACTTCCCTCTATGATGCTGTCGGGTCTCCCGGGCGATGAGGAGCTCTCCTCCGTCCGGAAATCGAAGTTATGCCCTAGTTTCGAGATAATTTCTAACTTATGCTTCCGCTGTGGGCTAGTCCTCAAACCAATTTTCACATAAGCCCTTAATTATGTCAGAACAAGTGGCCGGCATAGTTAAGACGAAATCAATGAATGACAGTCATCCGAGCAGGTTCACACGCAGGACGATGGACGGGAACAGTGAGGTGTTTAAGCCCTCATTGAATTATGAATCCTCGGTGAAACAAATGGTATTCCCTCTTTTTGAGGGGTGAAGCGAAATTCACCAAAAGACTTCCAGAATAGGCTCTTTTCTATGTAGGCGGTGCTCAAAGTCCGCTACTAAGCAAGAAAAAATGCTTCATCCGTAGGGTAGTCAGCAGTGCGTAGTAATCGAATATTCGGCCGTCTAGATTTATAATGACACTTTTATGTTTAATTTATTCATGTAGTTTTAAAACAAACTTTACATTTTACACTTAAGCGCTGCAAAAATGGACCAAACAGCGTAACGATAGATTTTTAGGAACAATTTACGTTCAAACACATACAGACATAAGAGACACTGAAATTGGATAAAAACTTTTGACTTGTTAGTCATACTTTGGATAAAGCAAGCATACTCGAAAGACATTATTCGCCGATAAAGGAGCCTTCCTATAAAGGTGAATTTTTATTTAATTTTCCCTACGGGGATTTCAAGAAGGAGATTTATAGAGCACTAATTATTCGAAATATGTCAAATTAATCTCCCCTTGCACCCCTCCACCGGTGTAAGGGATTTGAAGTGACCTGAAGTGCCATTCATCTAGCCTCGTCCCAAATATGCCGTTCTCTATGAAAGGCATAATTGGGGGCACCGATGAAAGCAGGCTTGAGGGGTAGCCCACTGTATAACTCGGCGTCAGAAGCACCTTGACAAGAGTGAGGATTACGAATTCCGAGATTAGGGTGGGGCCTATCCCTCTACCCAGGGAGCCCAGCATTAGTGGTCACACCAGACCGGGCAGAGACAAAGTCTTTGAAATCGTCTATGGGTGACTTAAGATAGCTATGATCAGTCCATTAGAGGTCCCCACGCTATATGCGAAACATAAAAAAGATGTGGAGGCCATGGCGAAAGAAGCAGCGGTCGAGGTCCTTCGCGAGCTTGCCCTGCGGCCAGCAATTCCTCCCCAGATCCAAACGCACAGGAACCTGATTTGCAGGAGATTAGACCCCTGGATTGGAGAGCATTATAAAGAGTAGATCAAAGAATAGATTATAAAGAAACATCAATGGGCAAAGGTCACTGACATTGCAAAATTTAAGAACAAAAGGGACAACTCAGACTATACCCACGTTTTTAAGATCATATTTGGCGACACCTTCCTGGCTAAGAAATTGAAGGAGTCTGAGCTCCTGCTTTTGAATCCAGGATCAGCGGGGAGCAGTTCGAGAGGGAGGAGTTCCACACTATCCAATTCTGATTCTGTTGCCACAAAATGGAGGCACACACTACGCGGGAATGCCAGGCGCCCCAAGAGATATGCTCTGAGTGAGGCGAACCTGGTCACCACTGGAAAAACTGCCAAAGTCCTCGCGAGAAGTGCGCGAACTGCGGGCAGGGCCCCTGAAATATGGCAATGGCCTGCTCCATGAAAAAGGAATTAATCCGGAGAAAGCAACAGCAAAGTAAAGAAGATGCAACTAAAAAAGCCAATACAACTTACAAAACGAAGAGTCTACAAAAAATTGACGTGCATCTTGTATGCCCACGTCAGAAATCTAACACAGTCAGGGACATTTGCAAAGGAATTAAACCGGATGCTTGCCCAAAACGGCATTATCCAGATGTGTTTCCCGGACGATCCCCCATCAAGAGAGGTCCTTCAACTACAAATGTTCCCAAAACAAACGTCAGAACATACTCAAGATCAAGAAAAGAAAAAACAGGAGGAGAAACCGAAGGAGCAGAATAAAAGAGCCGATCTGAGAATAGAGGCAAAAAAAGAAAGGCAGGCTGCAGCCAGATCGCTATATACGCCCAAACCCAATAATAAGAACCAAAATAAGAAGAAAAAAACGGAAACTTCGGATTCCACAGACACCTCTGATTCTTCGGACTCAGAGGTCATGCCCAAAGATGGACACTGGGAAAAAAGAAAACGGGAAGCCAAAAGACCTCTAGATGCTTAGGAGATCAACCTCTCAATTTACGCATCAGAGCAGTTTCCCTTCCGAAAGGACCGAGATGCCAACAAAATATTCGTCGGCATCAAAAAGAAATACTACAAGTGGGAGTTCGATGCACAATGCGAAAAGGAAATAGTCGAGGAGGCCCTCTTCAATCATGATGTTAAACTCTAAAGAGAAACATTTGAATAGCTTACCACGGCAGAATTCGAGAAGAAAACGAACGGGAAAAAGCGTCCCACCACCAGGAAATACTAGGAGTCAGTAAAAAGAATAGAGAACCCGAACAACAGATTGTAATTGTGACGCTCAACGTAAATGGATGGGAGGGAAAAGCAACTGCGTATGGTAACATATTCCGCGTGCTCGACCCCGACATCATCTTAATTATTTAGCACAGTATCGACACAACATCTTGTCAAATAAAGATACCAGGCTACAGAGTCGTCACAAAGAAACATTCTCAAGAGAGGTTTGACGGTATTGCCGTTGCAATCAAAAAGAATCTCTCATTCAGGCAGCTTCCAGAACTGGACGAGTCATTCGTGGCGATAGATCGGCCCCTATTAGTGGGCAACCTTGTGATTGCGGCGGTATATCAACCCCCTCAAAGAGCGTATCTGTCCCTCAACAACTTTTACACCCTGTTCGGCCATGGCAGAATGGAATTCCTTGGGGGCGACCTCAACGCCAGATGCCGAACGGCTGGCTATGGTAACACGAACAAGAGAGGCCATAACTTGGAAATGATTATGCGACGGAAGAACATCCAGAGGATAGGACCGGATTTCCCGACCTATATCACCTATCGGGAAGCAACAATGCCTGACATAATCATGACAGGTGACGACTCCTCACTCAACTACCATAGCGAGCCAGGATATACAGTTCCCAGTGACCATATAGCAATCTTGACCACCATCTAACTCGCTCCGATCCAGTTCCGCAAAAGCTACGCGTCGGCCAACTTAGAACGCTACAGAGAAATCTTTGGCGGATTCGAAATAGCTGACCTAAGCGAAGTAACTCTAGAGGAGATCAACGAGGAGCTGGAGAGGATAACAGCCCTCATCACCGAGGCTGACCGCGAGTGTGTACCTATGAAATGGTACAAAACTCCTCCACAATCCATATGGACCGAGGAGATGAAAAAGATCGATAGGGAACACAGAGGTGTGCGGGAAGAAATCAGAAGAGCAGAAACGAATCGGGAACTCGCTGCTACGATTCTTGCGTGATGAGCTAAAGCTGGCTATTAACCAACAACAGGCTGAAATCTGGGACAGCCTAAGAGCCAGAGTAGACAGAGAGGTGACCCTCAATAAATTCTGACGACTAGTAAGTAAATATAAAGGCCTACCAACTAGAAGAAAGACCCACATTAAGGAGGGCGATGACTACTTGGAGGATCCGGCGGTCATGGAGGAAAGGGTCTGCACTCCGCACGTTCTGGAAGTGAAATCTTTTCAATCACACCTGAGGACGATGCGGAATTCGACCAGGAATTCGAAGACTATCTGATTAAAGATCTTAATCAGATTATACATCGAACACACCCACGAGCCTACGTCGACGAATGAAGGGAGATGGCGGACCATGGCCGACCAATTACAACTGAAGAGATCATGGCAGTCGTAGAAACCTTTAAGCAAAAGGCACCAGGCTAGAATGGCATCACTCAAAACAATTTGCTGCATGCCCCCGGCAGATCATTCAAGGAATCACTAACATCTACAATACTTCTTTGAATACGGGCTACTTTCCCGATGGTTTAAAAATGGCCAAAATCATTTTTATCCCTAAAGGAAAAAAGCTCCCCGATCAACTGATGGACTATAGGCCAATATCCCTCCTTGAGTTTTGTGGTAAAGTCTACGAGAAGCTTCGAGCTATCAGACTACAAGACTAGCTGTCCGAGCTGGAAGCTCACAGCCCTAAGCAACACAAGTTCCGCAAGAGAAGGTGGACTGATACAGCCCTCGCCCTTCTCATCGAAAAGTTCACCCGCTGTAAAGCTCAGGGGAAATACGTAGACGTGGTGATGCGAGATGTTTAAAGGCCTTCGATAAAGTTTGGCTGAGAGGTCTAAAATTCAAGATCTTTGGCCTCCAGCTGAACCCAATCATGGAAAGGGTCCTCTGTGACTACATCATGGAAAGAAAAGCTTAAATCTCAATAGAGGGCAACAGAGGACCCGAGTTCGAGCTAGAGGCAGGTGTTCCATAAGGTAGCTGTATGCGTCCGCTGTTGTACCTTGTGTACACATTGGACTTACCTGCTCTATTTGGAGAGAAGGTGATGTACCTGCAGTTTTAGGACGATGCCACTCAGATTATCTTCAGTTCCTATAGCAACGCTGAGTTTCAAGCAAGGGAGACAGCTACCGAAATCGGAAATATCAATCGCTTCGAAAAAGGTGGAAAATCAAGACCAACCGCCAAAAGTTCTAGATCCTTCCAGTGGACCGCCGGAAACGAGATGACGTCATAGTCTAAGATGAATTTTACCCATACTCCGACGAGGGTAAAGTCCCTAGCCAAAAGAGAGCTTGGAATATTCTATAGGTTCAGAAGCCTCAGCGCCAACAACATCAAAAAGCTGTACACTGCCCTGGTGCGCTCAACACTGGTGTACCCAGCAGTGGTAATGCAGGCAGCTAGTTCAACCTCTCACAAACAAATGCAGAGAGCCTAGAACAGAGCTACCCTGCTGATAGCTGGCGCGCGCAGAATGGACCGTATTCGGCGGACGGAACTGCACGCAAGAGCAGGACTCAAGCCAGTGAATATGGTCCTCCAAAGGCTAGGGAGAAAGACCTGGGAAAAGGTTGATAATGAAATACTCTGACATATAGACGCAAGTCTGAATATACCATAACCTCTAATTGGAGGTGTCACCAGGAGAGTCCTATTCCCAAGAGGAAGATTGTGCTCTCGGGAAGACCACCCGATATATACACATAACCAGGACAAAAAATCCTACTTAACAAAGGAAACTTACCGAAATGACTCCAAGATACGAGACAACCAATCACAAAGAGAGAAATGAAAAAAAAAAAGAGGCGAAGAGCCCAAATGGAAAATACAAATCAAATAAATAAATTAAAAGAGGCGAAAGTCCTCCAAATTAACACTAAATGAAAACAAGAAGAAATAATTAAATAGAGGCAAAGTGCCCAACATAATCAAGACAAAATAACAACAAATAATTAAATCGAATATTAAACAAAAAATTAGATATCGAAAAGAGGCAATGTGCTTACAACAGGCGAAACAAGAAAGAAAACTAAACCTAAATAAAAATGAAAGCTAACGAGTTAGCAGATACATATTTGAAAGGCTTGAATGCCAAAAGACGGAGGATATAGATTTTATATATATATATATATATATATATATATATATATATATATATATATATATATATATATATATATAAGAAAGAAAGAAAGAATAAAGGAGATAACAATAAATAAGTAAATAAATAAAAGCAAGGAAAAATAAATGAGAAAATAGGAACAAAACACAAGGTCGCCAGAGTAACCACCCGGAAGAGTCAGCTTAAACACTGACACTATCGAAAGACGAATAAAAAAGGAAGTAGAATCAAAAGAAGCTTGAGATGCCCTCTACACCAGGGCAAACAAAAAACATTCTTCACCACTGTCTATACCTACAACACATTTCCCCACTTGTTACATCAAAAATCAAGAATAAAGATTTTTTTGTTTTGAATTCTTGGACGAAATACAGTTGTTATTTATATGTCGCTACCGGGTAAAGGAGGTAACGGTCAAAAAATTCCAAAATGCCTTCGCTCAGTAAAAAAACTGTGAGGACCAATTTACTGTGAACCAATCATAGAATTCCATAAGACTTCAAACTGCTCGTCTTTGAGAAGGTTGTTTTGAGTCAGATGCAATTCCATAATGTGATTCCAGCACCACAAACTCTCTGGTGGGGCCTGGAAAAGTTGTTGCTGTGCTTTCCCCTTCTCAGCACTACTTTAATAATGTTTTATTATTAGTGTTATTATATTACAATGTCAACTGTCCTCTGTTTTAATAGCATTCTTGATTTTATTTTTACTATGGAAAATAATAGAATATCTAGGCTGTCATTATTTGACCACTTTCCTGGTTGTCACCACTTTACTATTATTTTACTTACTCCTACTACTAAGTCATGCCTGGTGACACAGGGGCTTTCTACCTTGCAAGATTTCCTTTTTGGGAGAAGGAAAACTGTGATTGTAAAGCCTCCTGCTGCTGCCTTGTAGGGTACAGCCTTTTTAGGCAAAGGATAGGCCTTCAGCCACTACTAGGGCTGGGTGTCAGCAAGGGCATGCGGCCCATGAAAATTTGCAATTGCTACCTTTTTGGCGGCTTTAAGGGGGGGTGGGGAGCGGGCCCTCTAGTCATAATGTTTATGGTAGGAGCTGGGGTACTGGGACTTGAATGTGTCAGAGGATACATGGTACGTGGTTTTTCAGGATGCCACTTCCGCCCAATAGTTAGGGGCCCGAACCTACGAGTAGCATCTTAGGAGGCTGCCCTGATAGTAGGTTAGTTACAGTGCCATGTGCGCGCATGGACAGGTTCTCCTGTAGCTGTCCCGGCAGGGTGCTCCCGGGCGACTGATACATCTGCGGGTTAAGGCTTGTGGTAATGGGACCCAGTCTCTTGGCTTTGGCTGTGTGCATGTGATGGGCTCGTAACCTGTCCTTCTCTCCCCTTATATTACACTTATATTATTATATTCCACTCGAAGAACGCGAGTACACCAAGCAACTTCGTTTATCTTCCTTCAGAAATATATAAATAACAAAGTTCAGCAATGCGAAAAAAACTAGTCCATGCACTAAAAATATTGCGCTAGAGACAGTCTTAAAATACTCGGTTATTAATCCTTCGAAAACCGTCGACTTCGGTGACGTAAATGATGTCAATTGTTGTACTAAACTGAATTCCAACTTGCTCTACGAGCGTTCAAGGGAGAGCTCACTCACACCAAGTGGATTCCAAATAAATCAATTCCGTCTCCAGCACCCTCATTCAAAGTACAACTTCCTAGACTTAAAGTAGACACATAAGTCTTTGCTAGGGCTTAGCTCTGTTGTTGTCGCTGTTGATAGTGTTTTTTTGTTGTTATCTTTTCTCTCGTCTTCGTCGCCATCTCTTCCTCTGATAAATGTATTTATCGAAACATATGAGGCAAAAACCAAAGGGAACAAGTAATTAAAGAAAATGTTGAAGTATAAATATGTGCGCAAGATAGCTCGACTAGACACTTTGGGGCGACAGGAATCGATAGTGCGCGCAAATTTCTAGAACATACGAGTAGCTCCATTCCTTAATGAAGGAAATTACCTTCCAGGATTATTCTAAGGGAATTCTTACAGTAGAAAATGAAGAATTGCGGACCTTTGGAAATAACTAATAATGTGCTGCGATATAATTCTCTAGCAATACTGATACATATATTTATTCACCTCCAATAAATACACTTAAAGAAGTCTCGAGTTGTCAAGGTTAGCTGGCTTTCAACGGGCGAGTGACTGCTGACGTGGATTGAAGGTCGAAGAAGGTAAGAGGAATGATTCTGAGAAGCAAAGCACTCGGCTAAATAGACCTGTAGTAATTCATAGTTGCAATAATTAGTACGCTGCATCGAAGACACTCAATCGAATTAGTGGTGCCAGAAAGGTAACAAACAAATATATATTCCGAAAATACATTATATGTGAAAACTTCATAAAGAGTTGAGCGCACAAATGCATTTGTAGCGTGTTGATTTCAAGCGGGAAGTTTAAAAGCTTCGCTTAAAAATAATCTTTTTTGAGACTCAGTATGGCACAGCCGATAGGCCGCTCGTCAACGACAATCAGGTGACGCATGAAGCCGTTTGCACTAACCTCACGCTACTTTTGTTATTATTTTTTTAATTTCTACCCTTTTCCTACAACCCTCTATCCACGCATTATACCGAAAAATTCTCACTTACAACACAAACGCCACATTTCTGTCTAAAAAGGGAAAGTTGAGATGGTGTCCCGTTTGTGACACCGCAAGCTTGTTGTCATTTGCGTTCTCTTGGGAACTGTGTTATGGTTTGTCACTTAACAAGATCTTACTCGGTATTTTTTTAGTAAAGGTAGCAGTACGTGGTTTGAAAGTGACACAACCGCCTCAGAATGGAGACTAAGAGTTTTCTGTTAGGTTGAGAATAGGCGCGCAGGCTTAACTTTACTCAATGCAGTTGTCTGTTATGGGTTCTGGCCAATATTTAGCAGGGAAGATTTTAGCTTCCTGACTTTGACTGGTTGCGGACTATGAAATTTCTTGTGTTCTTTGTGTCCCTGAAGAACCTATGAGTGAAAGTTCGTAGAACGTCAGGAATGTACACCTTTTGACCTGGAGGAAAGGAAACTTGCGCAAGCACTGGGAGTATAATTCTCCTATGTGAGATTTTAAAGGTTTCCACGAATTCACTAAGATAAATAGATGCATCTAAAGGTTGAGAGAGCGTAGACCGAAGACTAATAGGACAGTCGTATAGTGTCTGCGATTGTATCAGAATCAACATTAATTTAAGATCGGTGAGCGAGAAGCACCCATGATAGTCTGTTGTACCATTGGTCCGGGGAGAAACCTGCAATCAGGGAACGCTTGAGGGTCGGGTGAAATGATTATGACAAAGTTTTTTCTCGAGGTGTAAGGTGAAGTGAAACCTTGGTGAATACCAAGAGTCCTAACAAAGTCAGAGAAAATTGGTCCTATTGTCAAATACGAGTATACTCGGCACAGTGAACCAAACAACTCATTCATATGTAATTGCTTGAATAGATTTAGCTGCGGTCTTACTACTCAAAGAAATGACACCCACCTATTCCGTATATCTATCAACGATAGATAACAGGTAGTTAAATCCATAAATTTAGGCATAAAATCCTTTAAAACCATTATGCACTACTTTTAATCTCGAGTCCGGCAGTGAGAATTCCTTGTAGTGAGGCTTTGTAAGTTTGTTCTGTGAGTTTGCTGACAAGGAATATACGTGCAAACCAGATCTTTTAGAAGTTTGAGCATCCTGAGTAAAACGGAGTAGAGAATGTAGATTTTCCACATGAGAACACCAAACCATAAGAAAGTTTGGAATTTGTATCCTTAATTACTAGAGGAACAAGAACTCGTAGCTCATTTAACCACGAGTACAAGAATTTTACGGTTGTCGTTGGGCAGGAAGAGGGAAGATATTTTCAAGTTCGTTTATTCTTGAGAAGATGTAGAGTAGCTGCATTTGAAGAATGTTTTGGAAGTGTGGTTGTAAAAGCAACCAACGATAGCTGGAGAGTGGTTGATAATAAGAGTGTAAATGAGTGTCGTCATCAGAGTTTTGACCCCGAGTGAGAACTTTGCGGTGCCTGGGTTTCTCGATTTTGTGTCAGTTAAGGTAATATTTTCGCCTTTCGACCACTCAACGTTATCCACGAATTTAGTAAGGAAGTCTAGCTGGAGAGCTAAATTGAGAAGGTGAGAAGCAAATGGCAAGTAAAACACCAACGCAAGCGCTTTATGGTCAGTCCGGGCAGTGAAATTTAACCGTTATATTATAGGGGGGAAGAGTTTAAGCTTAAAAAGGCAGCAAAACCTTTTCCCAAAACTATAGTTTTTTTCCAAGGGCTGATTCGGCCCTTGTCCCATTTTTTAACCACACCAGTGCACATACTACGCAGTCCAATGCGCGTCCGACAAAATAAGGGAGTATGTCTTCTACCAGGTGTGGAAATTCAGTGAGATAAGAGAATGAAATTTTTGCCGCCTGAAAGGAAACTTTAGTACTGCGTGGTCAATTGAGCGGGGGTTTGCTACGTTTCCGTGCACCCTTCAGGTGATTCTTTAAATGGGCTAATAGGGCGGGCGCGTCTTTGACACGCTTTCTATAGGAATATAATAGGGCTAAAATTTTCCTAATGGATTTGTAAGTAATGCTTGTTGAAAAATTCTGTAAACTTTGAAATGTAATGATGAAAGGCTCTCGTTGGTTAAGTGGTACAACAGAAATTCTTTTCGTTCTACTCCTAATTGTCATTAGTGTGAAGTTAACTTTAAGCCATAAGCAAGTAAGTGGTAGGATGCCTTCATTTAGTAGGAAAGTTGTATGTCATGTGTAAAGGAAAGCATCCGAAATCTCGACAATCGCGCAAATTATTTTAACTATCGTCCGAATGCGACTCATCTCACTCTCAGACAACCAACCAAAACCTCGCGTGGGCCCAGAGGACCCGAGATCGGGCAAACCTTAAACCCAAACCTTTACTCTAGTTTCGGAAACATGAAAAGAAAGGTGCGTTTGCTTTCCATTGTGTGTGTCCCATTTTCCTAAAGTTTCTTGTGTATATATTTATCAATTTTAACTTGTGCATATATATTTTTGTGCCCCCTTTAAAGAGTTGTGTATAACCTTTACCTTTTAAGGGTATTTTTTTGTGATTGTTCATTTATAAGCCCTTTCTTAAATGGCCAAGGTTGTGTATCAATTTTTTTTTATTCATTTATACCTTTTAAGATAATTTCATGCGAATTTTCAAGTCCCTTCTTCAAGGAGCTATTACTTACTATAGTTAATTTGAAATTATTATTTCTAGTATTTTTTTTTAGGCAATTCATCTTCGTGATTAACCAAACTCTAACTCAAGAAATTGGACTCAAACAGCAGTCGAAATCCTATAATCTGAGCTGAACGTAGAACTGCGCCAAATCAACCCCTAGGGTCGTTCACCGTCAGGGATTAATTTTCGCATTATTTCTGGTTTATTCCTCTTAAGAGGGGCGGTCAATAAGTTTTTCAATCCGGATATAAGGAAACGAGATATGAGGAAAAGTGTTTTAATATTTTTCAATATAACTACCCTCGACTTCAATGCACTTGCGCCACTTGTCCCTGAGGCTTCGAATTCCCGACAACCAGAAATCTCCCGACTGCTGTTCAATCCACTCCTGGACGGCGAGCTGGACATCTTCATCGTCCCCAAACCGGCGTCCACGCAGTGCAGCCTTGAGCTGGTGGAATAAAAAGTAGTCGCTAGGGGCCAGACTTGGAATGTAGGGGGGGGGGGGGGTTGAGCTCCTCGAATCCGCACTCGCTCAGGGCAGCTTGTGCAACTCTGGCCTTGTGGACTTTAACGACGTTGAAGTCGATCATGGGGCGTGAGGTTTCTAGGGACCCAACGAGCAGAGACCTTGGTCATGGCCAAATTGTCGTGGATTATGTTGCTAACACTTCCATATGATATTCCAAATTCTCGCTCGATTTCTTCGACCTTCACCCGTCGATTTTCGAGGATCATCCTCTCCACATGGGCCACATTGTCTTCGTTGGTCACGTCTGACGGACGTTCTGGACGGGGGTCATCTTAAAGGGACTCACGACCATGGTGGAACTCCCTATTCCAGCGAGCAATAGTTTCATAGGAAGGGGCGGTGTCGGTGTACACTGCAACCATGCGTTTATGGATCTCTTTTGCATTCTTGCCCTTCTTGGTCAAAAATTTGATCACTACGCGGTGCTCAACCTTCTCCATTGTTGAAAAATTTGTGACTGACGATCTGCGATCAGCTACTGCTTCTTAAATAGATGAGGCAGAAGCGTGCGGCTGCAGGCCCTGACTTGTCATAACTTGTCCTTACACCCCCACAAACAGCCATCCCCCTTCCTCTGTTTTGCCCTACCGATTCGCAAAACTTATTGACCGCCCCTCCTAACAAGAAGTAAGCGCGCTCCAGCGTCGGGGGTAGGCCAGCCTCCTCCAAAAAGTCGTATAGTCCGCAAGTTTGTGTGCACGAACAGTACCGAGTACAACGAACAAGCGGTAGCGAATCCGCTCACCTTGGTCGCCAAATGTAAATAAAGGTGTCTTAGAGTAGTTAGAGACCTAATTTTACCCACCAAACGAACAGATCTCTGCCCTAAAGCGATGAATAGCAGCCTCACCCAGTTAGAAATGAAAGAGTGTAATCACTACGATTAAATTAATATACGCATAAATACTGACACCTTATAAATATTCTGTACAATTAAACCTTTATCACTTACTAAACTAGCAATCAGTATTAATGTGAAAGGAGTATGACAGAAGAACAATATCGAGACAATGCACAGTCTTTGCAGCAACAGCGATAATTACAGCGAACAACACACGTTGAATTTACAGCGAACAATAATAAAGAAAGGGAGAATTTTCCTGGACCTAATCTACACAAGGATGAAAAAAATTCAGTTGGCCAACAATATAAAAGAAATAAGGGAATTATAATATGCAATTAAGAATGCAGAAAATTTAACCACTAATTCATAATAAGACATTACTAAATGTCTTGAATAATTTATATTAGAACCTGTAAATCAGAAAATATATTTTACCACAGTTCTTCAGCTTCATCTCCATTCTCACCTCAACTTCAAAGAACATGCAGACGCTGTCGCGGATGATGTGCTGGAAGTTTCCCTCTTTATAATCTATCCACCAACGGCTGCCTCCACAATGACAGTAGGTGGCTTTTGACTGATGGATACCTGACATTTTAGTTTTTTTGTTGTTGTTTTTTTCATTTCGGCGACTTTTGCTCTAGAAGGAAGTCGCCAGATGGGCTCCTTAAAAGAAAATTGTCTTTTACCACCGGAGAGAGCAAAAACAATGGAGTAGAGAAGAATAGTTAATAAGGTGGACGAAAATGAGGTGGAGTAAATAAGTCGAAGAGGAGCGGAACAATGGAGTTTCAAGTAGAAAGTAAGAATTTAACAGCAAGAAAAATAAAAAACGAAAGAGAATAAAGGAGAACAAGGGCAAAAAGTAGAGTATAGGTGATTCATAAAGAATATTTGAGAAACATACAGAAAGAGAGAGATAGGGAGAGAGAGAGGGAGAGAGAAAGAAAAAGAGAGAAAAAAGAGAGAGAGAGGAAGAAAGAAAGAAAGAGAGAGAGAGAGAGAGCGGTGATGAATGAGATCGTTAATTGGGATTATGTGGTATCATGAGTAGGCACTGCTGAGTCATAGTCGTTACTCCACTCCGTATATGACTTGCAATTGCTAGCGGCAATTGCGATCAGCGCTTGGCCTCTTTCGGAAGAACTGTGTCTGAATGACTGTTTCTTTTGGTCCATCTGTGTCAATATATGTCACTGTGTCTCTTTCTGTTTGAATTCACCAAATGTCATTCGTTTTTTTAAAAGGAAGCGAACTTGCCTTTAAAATTGAAAGAGAATCATCCGCGCCTCGCCAATCGTTAAAAGTTTCCTTAAGATCGGATTAAGCGAAGTTTTAATCATCCGCTCCTCGCCAATCGCTAAAGGTTTCCTTAAGATCGGATTGAGCGAAGTTTTAATCATCTGTGCCTCGCCAATCGCTAAAGGTTTCCTTAAGATCGGATTGAGCGAAGTTTTAATCATCTGTGCCTCGCCAATCGCTAAAGGTTTCCTTAAGATCGGATTGAGAGAAGTTTTAATCATCTGTGCCTCGCCAATCGCTAAAGGTTTCCTTAAGATCGGATTGAGAGAAGTTTTATTCAGAAAAACTTTTCTGGTAAAATTTGGGATGACTTAGACATAGAGAGTTTTCTTTCCTTATTTTCACAGGATAATAACCAATGAAGTTGCATTTTTCACTTTAGGAGCATTCGAGATTCCTCAACTTTTCGACTGAGAGTCGCATGATAGTTTAGTTGATGTTAAGCGGGCTGCATGTAATTTGTGCAAATTTCTACAGAGAAAAATTATTTCAGTACAAAAACATAATTAGACAATTAACATTTAATACTAAAAAATAAACAAATCATTGATATACATGATTAGGAAATCTGATCTCATTTTATGAGAATAATGAAATTGCTCACAGTCCTGGACACTCCTGGATAAGTTTGTTAATTTCTGAGGTTGTTGCATTTCGGAGAACAGTGGAAATTCGAATCTGCTCTCAAATGTGGGTAGAAGCAAATACTAGCGACATTTTTCTGACTAAACTTTACTTAGTTAAGCAAAAATTCGATCAAACTCATGTTCCTAAAATTCTCCCTTAGTAAATTAATTATCTGTCTCAAGATTGATTACTCCTAATTGGAGATCTTCAGAAGGTGATTTATTATAGCCTAAGAAGCGACTAATCAGTAAATTAAACTGATTTTTTAAGAAGTTAAAATCAATTTGCGATTAAGAGTTTGTGTTTGCAGAGTGTAAAATGTATGAAGTATAAGTTGACCAGCTGTCTCGATAAGAGACCTAGTTTCACTATATTTCCACGAATAACTCATGAGCAAAAATATTTTTACCTTGCAACTTAACGCCATGCTTATTTAGTTTCTTGAAAAAGTCAACTGTGCCATCTTCACGTTAAATAAGAAGTCACATCTAATGTTCTTCATTTCAAGAAAGCGTACGATTTGATCTCGCAAGTTCCTCACCCTTTCAAGCACATTTCCAAATCTTAAACAACGCACATTATTAAGATACAGTATATATTATGGCCATCGGAAAATTCACCTTCCATGTTATTCAGCAAGCTTTGGAACTATCTGTGATTCAGTCCCCTTTATTGTATTAAGTTTATGACGTGCACTACTGCCTCGATTACATGTTTACAATCTAGAGCAGACTTGCATAATTTTTCCTCATAAATAGTGCAATGAAGCGATAATAATTGTGTGTGATAAATGGTTAACATTCTTATTTTCGTTAATGAGCTTTATGAAAACAACATGCTGATCTATTAAAGAAAGTAAACTGTCTGTTGCTATACTAGTTAATTTCTTTCTGGTAAGTTATATCTATCCAATCCGTTCTACACAGTTTCGTAAAGATCTTACCCAATTAGGGTGTCTTTCAATAGTTAAATTAGGAGCTGTTATTTAGTGATTACAAAATGGTTTTAGATTACTATCATAAAATTAAGAGGTGCGCCATATCTTTGATATCATTGCTTTTATCGAATGGCACTTTGTGAGTTATTATATATATATATATATATATATATATATATATATATATATATATATATATATATATATATATAAAATATCCGCGCCTGGTTCTAAGGTTTTTCGGGATGTGATACTTTTGATCGAAGGGGAGTTTAAGGAAGCAGTGAGGGCGCAAGTTCTCGCCTGTCTTTAGAACTTCCTCGAAGTCACTTCAAAGAATGGAGAAATCTGTAGAAGTGGAAATTGTAGTAGTACCAAGAGTAATTTATGGTCCCATTATTTGGGAATTGAACCAGCCAACATTCGTCGCATTGTAAAATAAAAAAAATAAAAAATAAAAGAATCTATGAAAACAACTAACATCTTTGTCAAAACACGAGCCAAAACGATATTAAAAATATGCAAATAATCTTAAGCCAATTAGGGAGTGCATCGCAGCCCTTGAGGAGGCCGGGAGTGTCCTCAATGACAGCCCGGAATAACTAGTGAAGAATTTTGTGAATGTTTTTACCGTCAAAGATATAAATAAATTATCTAAAATAATAGACGCAATCAATTTTGACAAAGACATCTTTCTTAAATATTGATTTACCCGTAAATGAAATCATCTTCAACATATTTTAGAAAAATGAAAATTTCCAACGCGCTGAGTCCCGAAAAGTTCTATTCGATCTAAAGAATTAGGAAGCGAACTGTTTAAAAACGCTTTGTATAACTTCCAAAGTCAATTTTCGAGGGAATAGACCCTAAAGAGTTAAGAGAGACTAACCAAGGAAACTTTTGGGTCTATCACCCTTACTTCTGTCGTTGGTGAACTCTTGTAGTCCATTGTTAGAGATAATACCATGAGGCATCAGAAGTAAATAACTTAATAAATGACACAGAGCGCATCTTTTGACGCGGACGTTCATGCTTGACTAATTTGTTTTGTTTTTTTCGAGAGATGATTATAACGTTTAGGTAAGATAAATTATAGATGTAGTTTATTTATGTTTTTGAAAGGTTGTTGACACCGTTCCAAACAGAAGACTGTTGTGGTATGACATTATATTACATCAATACCATATTATATTTATGGGGGAGGGACCAATAACTTAAAGGCGAACCGAAAAGGGACGGAACACCACTAGTTTAGACGGGCTGAGTAGCGAGAAAGAGTGCAACGAGGTCAGGTAAATTATGGGCAATAGCAAAGCTGAAGGTTATTTAAAGAGGCATGTGCAAAAATATAATTTTATTTACATAAAACAATGAGAGAATTGACAGGCAAAATTACATCAGATGAACGAGGGAGGGGGGAGATTGTAGTTATGATTCAGACTATGAATTTAAAATTAATGTGTTACGGGAGGAGACTATTCAAATGGGGGGGGGAATTAACGCAAATGGGTTACTGAGGAGAAAGGGGTTGGCTTACGCTAGATTCCGGGTGAGACGACGGGGCAAGGCTTGACGGATGTCTTCTGCACGTGAGGCGAGGGCGCTCAAAACTTTGGAGCGGGAACTTGAAGTGATGACGGTTCTCCAAAAAAATGGGGGGGGGAGCGGTAACGTCTGGTCCAGGGAAGAGTATTTCAGCCACTCAAAAACGAGGGGAGAACGAGAAGGGATTCGACAGGAGTTGATGAGAAAAGTCGGAAAAATAACTCGGTAGCGATCGTTAAATGGTATTACCTCACTGGCTGGGGCTAATTCCAATACTCAAATAGTTCAGCTGTCACTTTGCTTTGTTGTTAGCACCTGACTGGGAACTATGGGGAATCTTCTTGGGTCCAGGCGAAACTTCTTAACTCTGTCCTTTTCTCATGGGAAGTGAGGAATATATATGTCTGAAACTCTCCCCACAAAGGGGGTGGGGTTAGTGGGAAACAGCTCTACTCCCTAATGGCCTCGAATCTTCTTGCCGAGGATATTCTAGCCCGTGTAAAGGTGAATCGTGGTGGACGCGGTTCGAGGGTACCGCTTGTGGAAGGTGGGAGGGGGGGAGGCTTACCAATTTGAGCCTAACAGAGCCTTCTACAGCACATGGAAGTTCCGTGCTGGACAAGAGATTCCACGTGGAATTCTCTCACAAATACCTAATAAAGCTAAAATTGCACCGAATAGGGTTAGTGTACAAAAAGGATTGTAGACTGGCTGGAAAACCATAGGTAAAATTGTTGTCAATGGAGATAGTGGTGTTCCTTTATGATTTGTTCTTGGACTCGTGTTTTTTTAAATTCAGTATATATAAAGGATCTTGACACGAATTTATTCTGCAAAATTTCAAAATTTGTTGATGAAAAATAACTAAGTTTAATATAATTTGGTCCTGCTCTTAAACGGTGCCAGGAATTAGACTCGATATTTTGAAGCAGTGCGAGAGAGCAAAGCGAGATTTACTCAAGATCACAAGAGAAAGAGGGGGGGGGGTGAAGAATTGGTGTCCGATGGCTAAGTGGTGTTGGCTGCTACCAGTGAGTAGCTCACGAGTGGGTACAGCTGAGGCAAAACCGGCACTTTCATAGTCGTCACAAGTCTCAGAATATGACTTACGTCAGTACCCATGAATTTTTGAAAACTGGATGGTATGGGTATAGACAATGCTGGTTAGAGATATTTTTCCCTCGAATTTTAAGCGCAATAGCAACGAGGCCGTATCATACAGAAAGTTTGTAAGGAGATATCTAAAGAAGGTGGTGAATTCAGAGAACATGAAAATGTGTGGATGATATATAGCCTTAGACCCTCGGGTAGGTTTTAGGGCCAGGGGGAAACCTGCGGATGTTGCCGACGGGAGGGTACGCACCAGCATCGAGATGTCCTATGGCATCCCCTTCCCGGTGTATGGCTAGAAAATGGAAAAGTATAGAACTTAAATATCCTAAATGTTTAAAATGGAAGGGTACTTGTGGATAAGGGCCAGATGGGTTTGCATCATTAAGGGCAACTGCACCGAAAATTAGCCGTGGCATTCGTGTTATGGACATCGGAAATCACCCCCTTTCACTCCCCCAGTCATCACTTGTCCTTTGCAAACAATCATGCATAGACGTCTCGTCATGGGGGAGACTCATCTGCTGGCTCAAGCGATCCTCTTGACCAATCTCTCAAATGTCATTCTCTTACGCACAATTCTCTCCCACCAAATTCTCTCTTACACAAAATCGCTCCTGTAACACGCAATTAATAATAATGGCAATAATAATAAATGCACCACGCTCGTCCTACACCCTTCTGTTTAACGTTAGCGACGAAGGTATCTGGCTTATAATGTCGAAACATCGAGAATCAACCTTGCTCCTTGCAGTTGGCTCCTAATATGCTCTCTCCCCTTCCCTATTTTAGCTCGATAAGGAAATAAATGTATTGTGCAGCATCAACAACTGAACCAAGGACATGAAATACTTCCCATCGCGCTAGCCACGATTATTTGTCTACTCCTTGTACTACCTACCCATATAATGGTCGCTGATGTTGACGTTATAAGCACAACATACAAATGTTTTTGTTTCCATTTATTGTAAAAAAAAAAGTTTTAATTTACTGTTCGAATTTTGAATGCAAAAGATTTTAAAGAAATGTGCAAATGATGAAAAGAGGAGGAGCCATTTTTTTCTCGGTGAAAAGCCAAAAAGCATAAAATTCACTATAGACAAATATCAGGCAAAGTAAAAAAAGACTCGAAATGGATATACCGACGGAAGTTTAATCATTCTATCGACTTATTCCCTCAAATTATAAGAGAGTTGTCATGATTTTTTATCATGGATTTGATCTATGATAACACAGGAAATAGTAAATATAAAAATTTCCCTGAACCAATACGAGATTAGAATATATTCATTTGAACTGTGACGGTGATCAGTAAATTACGTAATATTGATCGGGAATTTCTAATAAAACACAAATAGCGACCACGGTGACAATTTAAAGTAACCTATTATCAAAACATACCGTCAAGGAAAAATGTTTTGGCAGGAATAAATTTTATGGTTACGTAGCTTTATTGCTTCAATTTATTTAACAATACCATTCACATTTTATCGGAACGTTCTACAAGATAATCAAAATGATATTATTGAGTTCCACAGGTATTATGACTCGTCCTACGAAAAAGAGAGAAAAGAAAAGGATACTGAAAGATTTGGGGGATTCGTTCTCGCTGGATATCAACTTCTTGGTTTAGTAACGGTCCTGGGTTATAATAATTAGCTGGCTTCTGCTTCTCAATCTCTCTTTATCACGAACACCCACATGTTCTCAATCGAATTAAGATCTATGGAGTCTTCAAGCCATGAACCCATATACATTACCAGAAAAATGACTGTATATTTCTTACATTTTCGGCATTTATATATATAAAAGTTAAATAAACAAAATTTTCATAATGACAGATATTTTCTAGTATTAGAGCAAAACTACAAAACTATTCTTTTATTAGCTAGGTTGACCTCCTTTAGCAGAAACGAGGCCTCGAACACATCGGGGCATGCCACGAACTACTATCTTGCATAAGTCTTTGATTTTGTCGGAATGGAACCAAACTTCAATAAGGCGGCGAATAAGGTGTTTTTTTTGGTGATAATTGGCATTTGGTGTAGTTCGCCATTAAAGGTGAAACATAAATTATCAATGGGGGTTATACCTGGTGAATTTCATGGCCTTTTCTGTACTGATTTCGTAGTGAGAAAAGGGGCCCCAAATCCTGTTAGAAAATCCTTGGACTCTAACCACATCCATTCCTTTATTTGCAGTAGTAGACGGGTTCTTAGTACCACTATGTCCTTTTGTTGTTGCAGTGTTCCCTCTACAATGAGCAGGCGACTTGTTCCGTGCCCAGATATTGACGCCCAAACCATCCTCTTTTGAGGAAATTTCACCATCTTCTGGAGACATTCGGGTGTAATACTTCATTGGGCAGCCCTCTCACGCTTTGCACACAATCATCAAGCACTACAATTGTTAATTCGTCAGAAAATACTACCTACAATAATTGAAAATAATATTTAAATTGTAGGACATTCAAAACAAGTTATTGTTTACAATAAAACAATTAAGAGTCAATGCAAACCATTTATTTTTTTATTAGTGCGATAAAATTATTTTTAGTTTATTTTATATTGTTTATTATATTTTACTAATCATAAAATATATACATAACCTAATCTACCATTTCAGATAGTCTTAACTACTCCCATTTCTTAGAAGTCGACGCATTTAAATCTTTAGCCAAGCCAGAGCTAGGCTATTGCGCTCTTCTGGCGACTGTCATAAGAGCATAAGTCACCGTAATTTAAATTTTCAGTCAATTGATAAATATTTTACAAAAAGAAACATAAAAAAGAAAAAAAGTAAAAAAAAACTATACAGAAACAAGAAGAGAGAAGAATGTCCCGGTATCGAGGGGAAGGCTCGCCTCCCTCCGGCGCAGGAGCTTGAGACCAACACCAAAGAGAGTCGGATAAAATGCAGGAGTCCAGCTTCTTTTAAGAGGTCGAAGAGACTATAAATTTGTGTGCACAAATCCGTCCTGACTACAAGGGACAAGCGAGAGTGACCCCTTTCGTCACTGTACGGGGACAGATAACCTGCGTGAAGATACCCCAGACTGGGACACTGAACAATAATGTGCCGAACAATCTGGGGGACAACGCAGTCGTCACAATTAGGGGCAGGCGAGTGCTCCATAAAATGGCGGTGCTTTCCGCGAGTGTGTCCAATTCGGAGACGACAAAAAGCAACCTGAAGCCGTCGCAGCATTGGGAGCGTAGGTCCAGAGGAAGAGTCGCGACGCGAGGGCACGCAAATTTAAGTTCCATCGGTGAACTAGCATGTACTTTAACAGGTAGTACGTAGGGCTGACCTGATTCCTTCCACGTAGTGAGTGTGAAGAAGAGCGAAACGCTTGTCTGGTCACGGAGTCTTCGCAGACTCTTTGGCACCCTCACTCCCTGCAATCACCACATGTCAAGAAAGAAGATAATCTCGACATCCGCTCGACTCACTGCTACCGTGACGTCCCAAAGATCACGATCCAGGGAATGCGAAGATTCCAATGCTACGAGAGCACTCAGGGCGCTTTCTGACTCGTTTACGGTCACAATCCGGTCTCTGAGCCAGGCACAATGCGTGATCTCCCATACTGAGTGATGTATTGCAACTAGCTTGGCTGTGGAGAGAGACGCAGTGACTGATAGATCCCCGCTGACTTCAATGAGAGAGAATAAGGTGTAAAAGCCAATGCTTCTGTTTAAGAGCCGTCTCACACTCAGCCGACCATCAATGAAGCGGGGGTTGTTGAAAGCTTTTTAATTATGTCATTATTGATAAAGCTAGAGATAATGCCTGGAACCAGCGAGGAATCCTGAACTTCGATTTTTAAAACAAATATTCTTATAAGACACTAATTTACCGAGAAAGGTAAAGAAAATATATACCAAAACACTTCATATTGCTATACAAGAAATATTGAGAATATAATTTTCAAAACTGCATTCAGAACTACTCCCTCGGGGATGACGAACTTCAAACTGACCTTACAAACATGCCATACCACGACCACTCTCCAACTCCAGAATATGACTAAAGAAGGAGAAAGGAAATTAAATTATCCATTAATTCTTGGTTTCTCAATGATGTATTAGGCAAATAAGATCAAAAGAGGTTTTATTTTGACACCTGACATTAAGCATACCTTGTGTAAAGTTCTTATCCAAGTTAAGCTGTATATTAACTGACTGTCTCCACTAGGCCAATCCAACACACCTGAACAGATTTTTTTTTAGTTTTTCCCTATAATCCTTCACTATTACCATGTGTAATTATAGTTAATTGATCTTGCGATGTTACAGTGAGGCTGAGAAGGACTTAGCACGAATGTGGGGTTGAATTGGAAATGGGCATCCCTTGATGGTTATAAAAGATATGACCCAACGAATAGTTAATTATATTAAAGATGGAATAACAAGACCAATGAGTACACTTGGCGAGAACGAGAATGGAGGAGAATGATAAGTTATGTGCTGAAAGAAACTTGTTTGGAGTTATTACGTTCATTCAGTCCAAATGTGTATAAGTAAAATGAATTAAGCAAAGAAAAGAAACTGAATGTAAGAGTATGGCTGTTTGGCTCTTGATGAAAAGGAATTTGCTGAAGGTGTTTCCTGTGAAAACTGAAAGGATGAGGCGCATGGTCTTATCTAAATACATGGCTGTGCTAAGTTCAAATTGGTTAGTCTGAAGATGAGGAAAAGGAGAGACGGCGGAAAGGCTTTCGAACTGGAAGGCTTGAGATCAGGAGAGAGGAATTCACTGTGAACTTTGAGGACAAAACAGATTTTAGTAATACTTCAGTTTAGGGGCGCACGATAGGGGGCGCTGTTTCTAGGCTACAAATTTGGGCTACATTTTAGGCCTTATGACGTCAGACGTCAAAAGGCGAAGCCCCTCATTCTTTTAAATGAGACCACGATCTATAGAAAAGTCTATTAAATTGACCGAGGAATTAACACAAGTGGTATTGAAGTCGAACAAACCGTATTCGCAGGTATCGCGCTCTTTTAACTGCTCGGTTTCAGGGTTGCCAATGTTTGAAATAAGGTTGAATTAAGGATTGCCAGTGTGTGAAATTAATGGTTTAGTTTCACAAAAATAGTTAAACGAAACATACAAAGTTTAATGCATTAGAAATTATATAAAAAAATCAATGCATTACTAAATAATATAATTAAGTAGAAGTGCAGGCATTTACTAAATAATAAAGAAGAAAGGAAAAAAAAAACAAATAAAACGACGTGATTGGCCCCCTTTGAAGCTACCGTCTGATGTCATAAGGTCTAGATTGTAGCCTAAAATTGTAACCCAGAAACAGCGCCCCCTATCGTGCGCCCTTAAACTGAAGTATTATCCAGATTTGGAATAACTTTAAGGAAGTGATAACAGATATTTAAAAAGTTGTGTTAGAACTAGAAAGAGAAAGTTAAATGTGAAATTATAATACGAGAGATGCAGAAAAGAGTAAGCGTTAGATGTTCCTGTATATGCTACATAGTGAAAGTGAGCATGTCCGAAGGGTACGAGTGAATGCATCCAAGTTGGAAAAAAAATATTGGCGCAGCCGTTGATTAATCTGAGCAAGAAAACGATAGGAAAGTAAATGAGGATCGGGATGGAAACAGGAAGTTGAAGTTGTTTTGGTGGAGGGCGAGGAAAATGTGTAGCAAGAGAAGTATAACGATGTGGACACCATAGATAAAAATGGGGTCTACTTTTGAGAGTTGAAGAGTTTTAAGTTAGATTGGCTTCCAAACCTAAAGCCCGCAAGGGTGTATCAAGGGATACCTGTATCTGACAATACGCCGGCATTATGTTGATTATGCGGTGTAATTCTGATCACCATATTATAAGATGGGTATAGATTTGTTTCAATAAGTACAAAGAAGGATGGCAGGCGATTCGTGGCTTGAGGAGCTTAGCTTATGGTAAAAAGGTAAGAGGAAATCTAGTCATGGCCCAAAGTTTTGTGACAACTTAATTTTTTTCATATAAGAAAGTTAATAGAACTAATCAAGCCTTGCATTTTGTTTTAGTATATCTGTTCCATAATTTGAAATTGAAATACAAACATTTAGAGCGCAAACCCATTTTATCAAAAGCTCGATTTTATTTTCAGCCAAGAACTTTATTACTTTGCCTTTGTGATAAGGTGCGCCATCATGCTGAAAAATATAGGTACCATTCTCAAAATGGTACTGAACAGTTGAGAAAGGGTGCTATTGAAACACGTTTTGGTACCATTTTCGAGTTCATGGCAATGTTCTTGGGGATAATTGTTAGTACTCCAGTCCCCTTAGATTCGAAGCTGCCCTGGACATGAAGAGTATCCGGGTGCTTCACTCTGAGCACGAAACAAGACTTCTAAAGGGACTTTCCTTCATTCCTCCTAGCGAGGGATCTTGCACAAACTCCAAACAAGCTGACGAGAGCTTCATCAGAGAATATCACTTTACCCCAGTTGTTAACAGTACATTCTTTATATTTCCTGCAACAGTGGAGCCTATTCAGAAGGTTCTTCTTGGTGAGATTATGGTTTTTCGCAACCTTTCTTGACTCAGACCTTTGTTGAAAATTCTTCGCCTCATAGTGTGAGCTAATGCGTTGTCACCTACTTTTCCAATAGTCAGCAAGCTTGGCACTGGGTGCAACCCGATTCTTGAACTGAGACTTTACCAGGAGGCGATATTGGCGTCATTTGAAGCTCATGGTCGTCAAGAATACCTTTTCACAAGTGTGTAACCAGTCTTTTTAAAGCCAATGACGATCATAAAGATAGTGATCTTTAGTACAATACCCTTAGCAACTATCCCCTTGAATTTCAGGCCATTTTGGTGGAGAGCAACAATGGTTGCACGCTTTCCTTTGGAAAGACCATTTCTGCAATTAGAAAAGATTCATAGCTTTTTTTATATGAAAATATTACGAAATACATTATAATTACCCAACATCATTCATTTAACCCATATTTATCATAATTTTACCCTTTTGATCGAATAGCAAAGCTCCCTGAACTGAAACTCACCTCCAACAGGAACAGGACCAGAGCACGATTTTAGCTTCAGCGAAGGAATGCAGCTTTTTCCTATTATTTTTGAAATTCTGACTTTTTAATAAACCTGAAATAATTTAAATATCAAAATAATTATTCCTATTATGTACATTTTAAAAATGAATGAACAATATATATATATATATATATATATATATATATATATATATATATATATATATATATATATATATATATATATATACAAGGTGTCCCAGAAAAAAGTTCACCGTACTTTGAATTTGTATAACTCAAAACCTATTGGAGATTTTACAGGCCTGAAAAACAAAACAAATTTAACAACTATTTATCTGTCGATTCTTGAAATTTCATTAAATTCCCTTTTATGATATTAATACACTAATGGGTTTAGTGGAGGCTATCAAAATTATGTTTGCCTAAGGAAGTAAACTAATGAAACTTCGAAGTTAATATCAACAAATATATTTAAATCCATTTTTAACAATAAAACCTCTTCATATGGGTAATACAAATCCATTTTTTAATTTTATAAGCACCGTTTCCTTCCACATGTCTTCCATTTTTTTCCAAGCACAGTTGCGCCTTTGATCGCATTGATTGAACAACCTTTTTGATTAAATTCTGATTTTCCTTAAGTCTAGTGACTTCACGTGTGATACTATCGCTTAACTGGCTGATGCTTTGTGCTGGAGTAAGAAATAATCGCACGGTGTTATGTCAGGGGATCTTGGGGGCCATTCAATTGCATGATTTAGCGCGACAATGCGGTTGTCAAACGTTTCTCTTAGTTTTGTTCTTACATCAAGCTTTCTATGAGCTGGTGCGCCGTCCTAAATCCAACAAAGTCTATTGAATTGATTGCCGTAAATCTGGCGGAGTTCCTTAAAGATCCTTTCGTGTATCATGCTCAGGTAGGCAGCGCCATTCAAGTTATTGTCGTAAAACAATGGGCCAACAAGGTAGCCATTCTCGCATATTCCGATCCACAGAGACACTTTCTGCTGCCAAATACGTGTGTTAAAGTTGAATGCTAGGGAGGGGGGGGGAAGTCAGCGGCACATACTGCCGAATGTTATGGCTATTTACCTTTCCATTCATGAAAAAGGCTGCCTCATCACCAATCACAATGTTTTCCAAGAAACGAGCAGGTTTAAGGAGAAGCCATTCTTCAAATTGTCTACGACGAGGAAAACCAGTTTCAAGAAGCTGGTGTCTTGCATGCATCTTATAGGGATGCCATTTTAAGTCATGTTTAATAATGTAGTTAAATGATGACTTTGGCAATTGCAACCCATTCTTTCTGACTGATAAATGTAGATTTTGAAGAAGTGTCATCGGAACATTTTCGATATTTTCTGTTATTCTCATACGACCCGAACGACCTTTGTTTAGATTTAAGCATGTTCCTTCATGTTGGTAATTGTGAACATTTTTCCAGATTGTGGGCTTGCTTGGTGGGTGCCTACCTGGAAAACGTTATTCCAATGAATCTTGTACTTGTTTAATAGTGCCAGTCTTAATAAAGTTTGTGACTACAAATACGCGTTGATCTTTTGCATGATTAAAAAGGTTCTATGGAAGTAAACTTTTACACAGAAACGCTTTGATTTGCTTAGTAAGCAATAATGACGAGACCATACCACAGCGTCGCTGAAAAACCACTCGAAAATGGCCTAGGCTTTGCTTGAATCGCACAGTGACCTACGCTACCTTAGGCTCCCTACGCTTCTCTTGAAAGTGCACGGTGGCCTAGCCTTCCTAGGCTTCGCTTCATTATTTTACTTCCTTGCGCAAACATATATTTGATAGCCTCCACTAAACCCATTAGTGTTTTAAAATCATAAAAGGAAATTTAATGAAATTTATAGAATCGACATATAAATAGTTTGTAAATAGAACACTTTTTGCAAGACCCAAAAGTGTCCAATAGTTTTTGAGTTATACAAATTCAAAGTACGGTTAACTTTTTTCTGGGACACGCGGTATATATATATATATATATATATATATATATATATATATATATATATATATATATATATATATATATATATATATATATATATATTTATATATATATATATAAAATAGTCTCCCAACTTTTGCCCATGACTACAAATATTAGAAAGGAAAAGAGTTCGAGGAGACTTGATTGAGGTCTTCAAATGGCTAAAAGGATAATAAGGGAGAGAGAGATAACATTCTTATTTTTAGTGAACAGGATAAGACAAGTAGCCTTGAGTTTAAGCTGGACAAATCGAGTGGTAGATAAATGGAATAGGCTCACTAGTGATGTTATAGAAACGTCCTCCCAGCGGAGTTTTAAGAATAGACTAGACAGATTTATGCAAGAGGAAACTAGGGGAGATTGAACTTGGTAATAGGAACAGGAGCTGGCTCGTATAGGATTAGCCTTTTGCAGACACTTTTTTTATTTTTTTCTTATATTAGACGATGAAAAGTATTTCAAATTAGATGACAAAGCAGTTTGCCTGGTTTGAGTTGAGAGCACAGAATTAGGAACCAAGAAATTACAATATTGTGAAAATTAAAAAAATAAAGGGAATATTTGTGAAGTTATTGATTGTAATATTTTAAAGTGGAACATGTATCTCAACTGAATGTAGAAGAAAATTTCGAGAAGAGGAAGTATGACGCTGAGTAGTAATAGAATTAGGACAATGATGGACTATGAGGCTGAGAGAGTGTGAGTGAGAATAAGTACCACATGAGAAACAGGGGAGAATCATGTACATACATACTTATGTCAGTGTGTTTAATGATGATTTGTAGGAGGAGGGAGAGGGGCTCTATGGTTCGTAAGATGAACCCTTGAGACAAAGAGACACCCTGGGGATAGTTGCTGTGACCGTTGAATCCTTATAGATGGATCCTCACAGACTAACCGGGTTCTGTAAAAGGTGCATTGAGAGTTTTTCTTATCTGGCAACTGCATACAAGGGCACAAATCACCGTATGGAGGCGTATTAGGAAAGATAGGGGTTAATTTCCCCATTCTAAATACATTCTGCACATTTTTTCCACTTATAGTATTGACACATAACTGCACACAGTTATAAATGTGTACTCAAATGATGATGATTATGATGATGGCGAGAAGACTATGTGAAGAATGAAGAAGGACAGAGGACGGTGGAGGAGAAAGATAAATTTTGATTCCAAGCTGCCACAAACCTTGGAAATTCCGAGCTTCATTTCTGTGCAAAAGCAAATTCATCGCTTGTCTTAAAAATCTCTTCACCCATTACGCAAGTGGAAAATTGAGAGTGAAAGATCGAAGAAAGATAACAACTCGTCGGATCTTGAAGATCTTGGCGTCACCCAAACATCAACATTATTAGAACGAGCGAATGACCATGATACCACGTTTATTACCATACCAACTTATTAATTACGGACAAATCGGAGAAGTAATGTGTAGTTAATTAGTGAGAGGAGAGAGAAAAATGATACATGCAGTTTAACCAGTGTACGTCTACTCATTGGCAAAGGGTAATGGACAGACAAAAGAAGCGAATGAGTAGAACCGTCAGGAAGAGCGAAAAAAGATTAAGTACGTAAGGATTTCAGGAGGAATATTCATGTCCATGAACAAACTCAACCGTACCAAGAAAACAGTGATCCCAAAGTGCGAACGAAGTATTCCTTGAGGCGGCCATGGAGTAAAGTAGTTTCTAAGTTGCTGGAGTTAAAGGGAGAACTGGGTGAAATGTTTTATATGTTGTGCATAGATGGGTCTGTAGGTAGTAATTGTATTAGTAGTAGCAATAGCACTAGATACAGTAGTAATAGCAATATCAGCAGTAGTAGTAGTTCACTATCTTGCCTTAGCCATGGCGCTTCCAGACTGGTTAATGAAATAGACATAAAGGTCAGTATGACAATCGTTGATGAGCCCGAGGGCACCCGGGGCCGGTCCTCTTTGGGAAGAGGTGCCAGGAGGTGTTATGTTCTTGACACCAAACAACATTCAGGTAGAACCCTTGTCGCCCCTGGGCAGAGGGACCTGTTCCGCGTCAGAGGTATGCGGATATAGATACCCATTGGTAAGATTCCTTCGAACAGAGAATGCGTGTGTGTGTGTTGTGCTGCGAAGATGGGAGAGGAAAGAAAACAATGTTGTGATTGGCTATGTGTGAGGTGAGAGGTGTAAGATCTACCCACCCGAATACATGGGTGAGCACAGCGCTTCCACCAATTGGTAGCCAGATCTCTCCGTGCGACGGCGTTTGTGTCCGCTTATTAAGAGATCGAACCCGGTACCGCGACGTTATAACACTAAGGCCGTATCCACTTGGCTAGCAAGAACTCTAGATGGGTCTGTAAGGAAGCCTGCTTTGCGGTCTTCTCCCTGGAGACAAAGCTTGAGTGGACGAGATGGTATGTGCTTGATAGTACAAAATGGGTGGGGATTCAGAGAGTCGGCAGTTTTTAGTGGTGCTGATGTGCACCTACCTCACTTTGTAAAAATTCGGTTACAGTTGAAGTTTGAAATTTGTCTCAAAAGTGTTGTTTAGGTGTGTTCATGACGGCTGAGATAGTTCAACTAATTCGATACTACTCCCGGAGGATATTTTGGTGCAAGTATTGTCTTCGCTTGGGTGTAATTAAGTGGATGTGCAAAGACCTATTTAGAGATTAGTTGATCCAGACGTTTCTTAGCAAGAGGGGAAAGTCCCTCCAATGACCTGTTGGATAAGATGATAAATGGTTAGTGCATTGATGGTTTCCCATGGTTCAAACCACTTAGCCTTTGAATGGGTAAATGAGGCTTTTTCCACTAGATGGCGCCACTCAGCGCCAACTCCGATGGCAGATTTGAAGTGTCCAGGGTGAATAACCATATGTCCCATGGTCATATGGGTCATTTCATGACTAAATGTGTACAAGTGAACTTTACTCCTCTTGAAAAAAAGCGACGCCTTGACCTGGCGCTTCGCCGCAGGTAAAAACAGGTTTGTTCTCCACCTTCCACTCGAATCACTGCCTCTCACGTGTCAATGTTTAGTTACCAAACAATCACATTTCTGTCATCAAATGTGGCTTAGCTTTGGAGAGACACAGACATGACAAAACTCATTTGGAGCTAATTATTTAATAAATACATGTACACTTTTGCCTCACATTACTTATAGTCTCCTAAAAGTTTACATACGCATTATACCATCAAATATTTAAGTTAGGAGGTAAAGAAATACAATATATTATTGCAAAAATGTACTATGTAATCGAGTTTCACTTTTTTTTACTTGTTCCTGGGTTAAAAGTGTTATTTCTTAGTTGTTCGTAACTTAAAGTAAATGAAAAAATGCCTATTTTAATCTACAAACTTTGCTTTTGTACGTAAGACACTAAATTTCTGAAGTTGTGTATTTGGAAAATAATTCTAAGGTATTATTAATTTCGAAAAACAAATGAAAATATAAACGAGGTTATAGGCTTTAATTTTTTCAAAGCATGGTAGAAAATTATAAATCTTATTTTTATAAAAAGTTTTGGAATGTTGTAAAATAATATGTTTTGAAGAAACCTTCCAAAGGATTCTAGATCTAATGAGAAATTTCTAGAATTTTGTAGAATTTTATGAAATTTCAAGAATGTTCCAGAACTTGCCAGACCTCACCCCTGTAAACTTCTCGAACCTTTTGGGATATTATTTAAGAAATATTTATACAGGGATTCACAGATCTGCTATCATTTCAGCTCTAGCTACCAGAGTGAACACATCAGAAGAGAAATAGCAATGGTAGGCTTCATTAATCATTCGCCTGATGCGTTTTCTTATATCTGGGAAGATTCAATCAAAACAAGAGCAAAATGTTCGGTGTGACAGCATCTATAAGAATGAGTAAAGCTTACAAAGCACACTTTGTCATGCCAGTTTAGGACCAAGACAAAGCCTGAGCACCTCATTTTGCTTGTGAACACTGCAAGAAAACTTTGGAAGGTGAGAAAATGGTTTGTTGTAAAGAGTAAAATATTAGATGTTACAAGTATTTAAGCTATTATATTTGTTTGTAAGCCAAAAGAGTAGCAAAGTATATATCTTTACTTTTACATGATGTTATATAGGGAAAAGAAGACCATGAAGTTTGCTATGCCCAGTATTTGGCTTGCAACTTTTGCATGGTCGACCCTTCCAAACGTCGAAGTGGCAAAAATGCACCTGCTATTTCTTATCCCGATCTTCCATCTTCTATTGCACCGTACCACACAGTGCTGATATTAATGTACCAACATCCACCAGAAAGGAATTAGTCACCCTCAGGAGAAAATAACGATTCAGAAGCTGAAAAGATCAGTGAAGATGCAGACTACAATGTCAGATATATGGCTGTTGAGAGAAATTCATATTATCCAAACCAGAGAAACCTCAATAACCTTGTCAGAGATTTTGGCTTGTCAAAGTCAAATGCTGTTATTTTGATTTAGAGGCTCAAAGAGTGGGATTTTCTGGATGAAAATGTGCTAGTGACAAACCAAAGGAAACGTCATAAACATTTCTCAAGAATATTTACTTATCAAGATGGGCTATGCTACTGCAATGATGTACCTAATCTTTTTATGCAATTGGAATTACATCTAATCCAGTTGAGTGGAGGCTCTTCCTTGACAGCTCATCAAGAAGCAGTAAATCTGTACTTCTCCATAATTGGAATAGGCATCCATTCCTTCACTTTGCTCATTCACTATATCTCAAGCAAGGAAGACTACAAGAGTGTCAAGCTCCGGCTACAAGCTTTGAATTATAAGGAGTATGGTTGGGAAGGGATTGGAGACTTCAAAATGTTAAAAATTTGTATGGGTTTCCGGGAAAGTTTTACCAAGTTTCCATGTTATCTCTTTCTTTGGAATAGTATGGATACCACAGCAAATTGCCACAAGAAGCAGTGGCCACAAAAGACTAAGTTCTCAGTTGGACGATATAATGTCAAGCATGAACAATTGATAGAACCTCAAAAGGTGCTGTTCCCTCCATTGTATTTAAAACAGTCTCATGAAGCAGTGTGTTAGAGCTCTTAACAAAGAGTTTGCAGCCTTCTATACTCGTATGAGTACGGCGACTTATGCCCTAGTAGGCAGTCGCCAGTTGGGCTATTTAATTTTTTTAAAAATGCAGTCGTCAATTACTGTTAAAAATTCTTTCTCAAAGGCTCTGAAGCAAAGGTGAAAGCTGGTGTCTTTGTTGGACCACGAATCAGGAAAACCATAGAGTGTTCAGAATTCTCTGAAAAGCCTTACTAAATGGAAAATGATGCCCGCAAGAGTTTGGTTTTGGTGGGTCAGGGCTTTTGGGGCAACCGCAAGGTGAAAACGATGTGGAACTGGTTGAGAACTTAGTAAAAAAAACGTCCAAATGTGATGCAGGATGTCCCTGAAGGTGCACATCCTTGATACATATCATGACAAGTTCAAGGAGAATATTCAAACATAATCAGAGGAGCAAGGGGAGCGCTTCCATCAAAATATACTGAACTTTAAAAATAGACACCAAGAAGTATACAATGAAAAGATGATGAAAGACTACATATGGGGGTTTGTACGGGAAAGTGATTTACATTACAAATGGAAATCAAGGAATAATGTTACTTCTAACTTTTTTTATTTGTTTTTATATATTTCTTGTGGAAGTTTCAATAAAATTGCATAAATTCAACTTTTTTTTTAGCCGTACAAATATTTCATCATACAAACCAAAAAAGCAAAGTTTCAAACAAATAATGGCTATTTTCAATTGTTTGGTAATAAAAGAAGTTGGAAAATAGCATATACTGGCCAGGAACATAAATTGTGTTACATAGTTATTATTTTTGAATGCTTAACACCGTCTTTTCCCTTGGCAGTGTCTATAAAGCCAAGAAAAATATACTGAGAGATTTATAAGAAATGTAAAAGACAACCAGTGAGAGTACCTCTTTTTCTTTGTGCCCTGTGGTTGGGAGTGCGTGCAGCCCCCCTCACTTTTCGATTTAAGTTCTACCTTGTTGCCATAAGAGTGTTCAAGTAAAAAAAAAAAATCTTTCAAATTTATTCGTTAAAGTGTGAGTTTTTTCAATGGTTATTTGTTAGGTAAATACACCTTCTGCACACTCTCAAAATAAAAAGGTCTAAAATGATTTCAGTCAGTCCTGAAACGCCCCCGAGAGGATGCGATCAAGAGAAAATAGTCCTCCTTGGAATGCTATATTTTACCAAACAATCATAAGCTTCATTCAATCGCTGAAATGTACTCTCCCCCGCCCTGAAATTCAAAATTGCGGTCTTCTTGAACCAGTCTTTATATCAAGATAAAAAAAAGCACCAGTGTAACAAACGAGGGCATTTTCAGTCATTGGAGATAAAATAAAAAAAGTAAACCACAGATCAAGAAAACGGGAGAAAAATAGAAAGAACTGAAATAGTAGAAATATTAATGCGAATAAAGAGTGAAATAACAAACTTTCTCATCCCTAAAGAGGAGGGGGATTTTAAATCCCCACGAAAAAGTAGATACAAATTGCACAACCACGAACTTGGTTGGGGGGTTGTCCGCTGATCTCCACAGCAGCGGGTACTAATTGCTCGTTTCTAGTGATGGTAAAAAGAAGAGTGGATGGTGTTTAGGAAGTAGCTACGACACGGCTGCGTGAGGAAGTGGGGAAGAGGAGTGAGGATAATAAAGATGGAAGATCCATAAATACATGATGATAGGGATCAAACCCAGGACATTTCGTATGAAAAAGGAACGCTCTACTGCCGATTAAAATAGCACCCTCATCTTGATTTCATCACCTAATAGCAACTTGTTTCAATTATACTGTATTTTAAAATTCTAAGTTCTCCAGTTGATTGCTTGGACTAACCAAAGGACAAGCTGCCAAACACTAGTTACAAAATAATCCCTGGTAATTACGTTGTCGGGGTACAATCGGCGTGCAAAATCCCATGGGAATTTGCCACTTTTATCTTGTTTCCCAATATCCGTTATTAGCCGTAATGACTAGACTAGTGCGATCCTGTTTTCGTGTACGGTGGTCCTACTCGTCAGTTTCTGGGTCGCTCGAACGAAGCGAAGTAGTCGCGGGCACAATTCGGTTCACTTTTATTAACATGGGAATTTGTCTTCAACTCGTCCGCTTTCTTCTGATTTTAGGGGGTAAGAGACAGTTATATTTTTACATTGTATTCTCACTTTTTAATAAAGATAGACATACACTTAGATGGGGAGGAGTCCTTTTGTATATGTAGGACAATTGAAAAGGAGTAGTTTCTGATACCGCTACTATAAGTAATGCGGATATTTTGTAGTCTTTATAGCTGTATAAAAAATAATTTGAGCTTTGCTCTAGTATACAGACCGCGCTCCCTCTTCCACTGCAAAACGAACGCAATGATGAGGATTTTATTTGAGGTTTAGGGAATGTTGATAGGCAGCGATTGACGGTGGTCATATGGTGATTTTAATTTTCCAAATATAAATTTTAATGATGAAATAGTAGATTAAAAGGGAAACAACTGATCGATTTTTAAGCGAAAATATCTCAACGAAATGGTAAAAGATCTAACATATGAGCAAAACATTCTTGATTTGATTATAACAAATAAAGAAAACTTTGTTAAAGGTCTGTCGGCAAACTTGCACAAGTAATTATGATGATATTAGTTTTAATCTAAATGTGATTTTCCAAATACCAAAGAGGTAATATCCTGAATTTTAGAAAGGCAGATTTCGATGTATTTCGTATTCAAATGACACAGGTCGAGTCCTCACTACAAGCAGTATTGCTGCAATGTACATAAGTTTTTTGAAAATATTTACTATGTATGGGGAAGAATGCGTTCCAATAATACTGTGAAGTTAAGTATAAGAGAAATAAATTGAGACTATCACTTGCTAAAAGAAAATTGCAACATTGTAAACCACCAAATTATGTTCATTATTGGTGGCAAGTAAATATCAAAGTAAGAAAAATAAACAAAAAACGGCAGAATGAAATTGATCTTAATAAAACGTGCAAAGAAAAACAAAAACAGTTATATGCGTATGTTAATAAATAATAGGAAATCGATTCGAGATTCGATGTGACTAATTATAAAAGACGAGGGAATGCTAGTTAGCGACGCAGTAGTTATTGCTCAAATCATAAATTGAATTTTTGTGATGCGTTTACGCTGGAAGAAAAGTCACATTCCTGTTTCTCCAGATTTAATTGACTTTAACGAAGAAAACATACTTGCCAATGACGAAAACATACTTGACAATGATGAAAACATACTTGCCAATAACGAAAACACACTTGACAATGACCAAAACATACTTGCCAATGACGAAAACACACTTGGCAATGACGAAAACATACGTGCCAATGACGAAAACACACTTGACAATGACGAAAACATACTTGCCAATGACGAAAACATACTTTCCAATCTTAATGCTAACATATCTAAATTTCAAATTATATCGACAAAATGAAAATGCTAAAATTTCATGGTTCAAGATAAAATTTATCCGAGGCAAATAAGGAATTACAAAACGAGATCATAGCGCCACTTACTAGAATCTTTTTTTAAATCTCTAAAAGACGGTATTGTTCTTTCATACTTTAAGATAGAAAATATTACGCCATTGTTTTTAAAAGGGAAAAAGAGTAATCCCACAAATTATAGACCTATTGGCTTAACGTTAGTTGTGAGTAAACTTTGGGAGTAAATTTTTAAAGACAGAATCGTGGATCAATTAGATAAACCAAACTTAATTTAAGATATTAAACAAACCTCGATTAAGTTCGCGAGCGATACTAGACTTAGTCATATATAAAAATGAAATTGGATCAAGAGGAAATACAACACGACCTAAATGAGATATTTGATTGGTTGGTTACATGGCAGGGGAATTTTAACCTCAATAAGTAAAGATTTCTGAAAATCAACTTCCGAAATAGAAACTTTAATCATATGTTATGCGGCCATCGATTAGAAAATGTGTCACAAGAACCTGATCTCTGCGTATTAATTTCGAGTGAATTTAAATTTTCGAAGCACTGCGTCCAAATAGCTAAGAAAGCAAATACAACACTCGGTTTTATTGCAAGAAATTTCGAATATTAGAGTAGAAAAATAGTAAGTCTCATTATTTAAATCACTCGTGAGTCCAAAAATGCAATACGCAGCTCAATTCTGATCTCCCTAACTCCAAAAGGAAATCGATGCTTTGGAGTGAGTACAGCGAAGAACGACAAAGTTCAACCGGGAGTTACGAAACAGACCCTATGAACTCAAACTTTAAGAATTGAAATTGCTCTCGCTTGAAGATAGCGCCAGCGCCTTCGCGGCCATTTGATAGAAACTTTAAAAATTAGGAATGGTTTCTATAATATAACGCACTGAAAACATTACGCGAGCAAATGGCTATAAAGTGAAATTAAAACGTTTGCAGACAAATATCTTGGGAAAACTTTTTTACTTATAAAATCGTCTCAACCTTTAATTTTGCGCCAGAAAATGTACTTCAAAGCACATTGACAAACACGTTTAAAAATAAATTGTATGAACATCTGACTTACTAAGCTATTTTTTACTCTAAAGCTCCTCCCAAGACTTCCTTACCCTACCTTGCCCATTCTTTCACGACAGGCCATAGAGCTGATCTAAGGGTTTTTGCTGGTCTCGATTCTATAATTCTATAATATGGAAGTTTAGTTTTAATTTTATTTGAGCGCTTATGTTAAATAAACTCATTAAATAAATCATCATTATCAACATTAACCGTTTTCTCTCAATTTATGGTCAGTGCCATTCGATGCCACTAAAAATACCCCCTCCTCCTACCCCATTTGTGCCCTCTCAAGCAACACCCCCCATCTTTTTTCCCTCTCGAATTTTCCTCTTCATAGTGACGGGCTGCAATGTGCTGTAGCGCGTCCACCACTCAAGGTTCTTCCATCATTAGAATTCTCCCAAGCACGCCCCACCATACACCAACTGCATGCACATCTACCATACACAATATCATCCACTCGCTTTTAACACATTCATTCGTATGATTATTAATCCACCTTTTACGCGGTTTTCCAACCATTCTTACACTCTTACACTCACTCTTGTAGATTCCTTTTACAAGCTTATTTCCACCCATTCTTCCAATATGCCCAATGCCCATGCGACCTCAGAACACACTTCAATCACAACCTCGATCACACATTTCATGCAACCTAGACATCTTTTACCTATTCGTTCCTCACTTTACCTTTCGCACACCAATTAATTATCTACTTAAAATAGTCCACATGCACTGCACTTCTTCTCCTTCCATACAAGCGTCTCACCCCCATATCTCAACGTTAGCACCAACATACACTCATGGAGTTCCTGAAACATCCCACACGCAAATCCCTTAGCATTCACAAAAGTTCTAATCGCCTTTGATACTTTCCTATCATTTTTAATCGCAGGCGACTGTACATCTCATTAGGTCGGTCAGTTGGTCGGTCGGTCGGTCTCCGTTTTGCTTTTATTTATTTTGTAATAACATTGTAACTATTCAACCGATTGTAACGAAATTTAAAATCCTTCTGTTATTTTACATTCTCTTCCAAATGATATAATTGCCAAACTCCTTCCAAGGTTAGCCCGGGAATTATTTTGTTTTGGCAATAACATCAGAACTATTCAGCCGATTCTAACAAAATTTTAAACCCTTATGTTGTTTTAAATTCTCTTTCGAATGATAAAATTACCAAAGTCTTCCAAAGGTTAGCAGGGGAATCATTTGACAATAAAATCATAACTATTCGGCCCATTCTAACGATATTTGAAACCCTTATGTTGTTTTACAATCTCTTTCGAATAGCATCATTGCCAAAGTCCTCCCAAGGTTATTCCGGGAATTAGAGAAAGCTTTGAAGGTTGTAAGGTCATAAATCAGAAAAGTGAGAGCTTGCGACTTTTTGGTCAGCAGACCATTGTCATTCATGTTGCCTCCTAGATACTTAAAACTAAAAGAACAAATTGGGCTAAATATATATAATACATAGGCTTTGTATTTATGTAGCGTCTTTTGATGTAGTCCGGATAAATGCTCGGGCACGTATTTGCACATATATATGTAGGAAAATTGGATGCGATTATGGTTTGGAAGAGTTTGATCTGTGTTCCAAATCACTTCACTAGAATCCTCATAAGGCAAAAGTACTCCAAACAGATATCCAACTAGTGTCTCTTTTATTCTTTATAATTTTTAGGGTCTTCTAGACTTGATTAAGACAGAACACCCACAATCTGCTTTAAATTTTATATTTTCCACAGGGTGCTCTTGATATCGGTTTCAAGTTTATTCCAATTTGCTGTCCTGAAATTACTCATCAAGAATTAAGTTGCCTAAGAAATCAATGTTTGAAAATTACATCTAAAATGGTTTTCTAGAGTAATAAAATAACTTCTAGTATCAATATAAATTAGTTGAAAGAAGCTTTAGTAATATAGAGAATAATTTTAAATTGTAATATTTTTATAAGAGTAAAGCGAGATGAGAAATAAATGACTTTTCGCGACAGTACCGCCCACAACGTGGGTTTAAACAAAGAAAGGATAAAGGTCCTAGGTAGGGAAGTCCTCCCTTATCCTCCACATCTTTTCACCATCTGATTTTTCCGATCACTGCAATATCCTCTCAATGGAAAGAAGTCACATTATAGAGAAGGTGAAGAGGGATGTCAATGTTCGAATTTAATCGAAACTAGCTCAGGTTGTTAAGTATGGACTACACCGCCTACTTAAGCTGGACTACACCGCCTACTTAAGCTGGACTACACCGCCTACTTAAGCATTAAGGGAGAGTTGTGGACGAAATCTCCACGACCGGAAAATGAAAGTAAAAATAGACATACAAATGAGATCGATGGCAAGCTCGAAAGCCTCACAGTCCGTTTATCGTTGGAAAGTAGTGTGCAGTCAGAGCGAGAGTGTGGTAATTTCTTACAAACAAGGGAACATTTCCTTCCCGAGGGGAGAGCCTCTCTTTCCCCTTCGGAATAGAGTGGAAATGGAAACCGCTCAGACACGTTTCGAGACGGGAGTATAATGTGGTGTGTGCAAATGAAGGCGCTATGGAAGACAGCTCGTTGTTGTGATTGGCTACGTGTGTAGCAACTTACGTATGCAGGGCTAGCTGTGCACATTCCTCAGATTCGACTCACTATTAAATTGACGGCAGCTCCCTACGGAAGCCTTATTTGCTTTGCATACAGTCATTGGGATTAAGTCTGCTAAATAGGCAAGGAAATCCAACCCATTACTCATTAATATTTTGGTCAATTAATTCGTATATATATTAATAAATCATTTTTGCATTTACATGCCACTACTGTCCTCCCCACTTCCTGTCTTAACTTCGCCCACAAGATTATCTCCTTCCTCCCACCTTTGCTTAGAGCTCTAAGCCCTTCCTCGCATAAATCGATCCTCAAGTTTACTCAAACCTTTCAATTGTTTCAATTTATTAAAAAATGTAGTTTTTTTATTTGCAGCTATAGTACGCAATCTATTTCGTGATAATCCTACCAGACAATGCTCCCCCCCCCCTCCACTCTACTGACAAGCTCAACCCACTCTTTACCCTCCCTTTGACCTTTAGCTTCTTCTCCCACCTACCAATCCTACCCTTCCTTCCTTTAGCTTCTTCCCACTCTCGGTTGTCTTTCTAAACCGCAGCTCCCTGCCTAGGAACAAGTCTAATTTAATTTCGAACTCAATTATATTTAAGGAATTATCTGTCTACTGCATGACTGAGTCCTGGCTCCATGATCTCGAGAAGGATATTCCGGCTGCCGTCTGTCTCGCCTGGCACTTCTCCACGTTGCGAATGCCCCAGCGAGAGGTTGTAGCGTTGGCTTAATTACTGCTTCTTATCTATCGCCACTTCTCATTCTGATCAACGTTCATAACACTTATGAAGTTCTCCCCCTCCCTAACCATTGAGACTGAAGAACTCTCTAAACATTTCGATTATTTACCGCCCTTCCCCCACCCCAATTACCCCTCTGGCAGCTTCTTCGGTGGCTTTGCTGAATTTTTAAATGTTATTTTCTACCACCTCCACAGCCTCGCTTATCCTTGGTGATTTATTTGCTTTACCCCTTCTCTCAATTTGTATCCTGCCCCATCGACATGTATTCGATCTTGTTGCTTCATCATTTTCAATTTATAGTCTTCATAACGTAACCCTTTCACGGACATTCGACAATTTCTGTCCCCTAATTTATCTTGGATCCGTTTTTTTTATCTTCTCTTTTTACCCAACCTTGACGTATCTCCAAACACGCCGATTTGTCACCGTCGGCCCTCCTCCATTTACCAAGAACAGACGAGGCCGAATCTTGCTTCCCTCCTTCCGTCGCTGGATTTCAGCAATCCTACAAGTAACCTCAACAAGTTCCTTCGCTTTTTTCCTAGATCATTCCCTCCTGTCTTGATGTCTATCTACTCTTTCTATACTTTCTTCTCACCGAAGGTGTGTTCCTTGATTCTCTGGGGGTTTTTTTAAGAGGAGAGACATCTTAGGGCTGCTCCTGTTTGAGGTACTGAGATCGATACAGCTTGCCTCGCCTGCACCATTGCTAATCACTCCTTCACCAGCATTTTAAAATCGGTCCGTGGTGTCAACACCTCCGGCATCCACGCTGATAGCAAAACAAAATATCCACACACTGTTTAGATTTTTGACGCGTCCCTCTTCCCCTGTGATATGCCGGTTCGCTCTCTCCTCTCATCCCTGTAAATTTCTCAACGTTCATCTGCAAATACTTGGCATTTGTCTCTCTTCAACTGTGACGCCAAAATCGCCCCTTCCAATCACACCTATGTATATGCCTTCTTCGATATGAGAGCTCACATACGATTTTGAATTACCCCCGGCCCTGTTCCCTGACTTGATAATTATATCTACCCACACTTTCGCACCCCCGCACATCCAGCGAAACTAATCTCCTTCCTTATCACTTTGTAAAATACCTCTTGTTTTCTTGACTCTTTCCTCCGTCTCTATCAGTAATTCCTTCTTCTTACTCAACTCTTGTATCTTTAACACTCCTCTCTCAGGCAGGTTGCTGCTTACCCAATCATTAAGAACCCTAACCTGAACACTAACGTGCTGATGAGCTATCGCCCAATATCTCAACTTTCTTTCTTTTCTAAAAGCCTTCAGAGGCATAAGTCATCCGAGATTCTCCATAGATCCCATGTTCTCTCCTAACATTGATGGGATCATCCAGTTTAGCTTCAAAATGAAACTCAGTATTGAAGCAGCTTTCCTAAATATAACTGAACCATCGGCGTTGAGTGGCTGGTGGTGGTTTCCCTTCCTTTCTAGTATTTATCAATGACTCGGCTGCATTTAATAATGTAAATCTATCTATTCTTCATCCTCTTCGTGAAATCTCTGTTGTTTTTCTCGAATCGTCACTGACTACATAGTTCCTATACTACCTATGCTCTCACACTCAGTTTCTTAATGCCAGGACTGATATATATATATCTAGGTGGGAGGAGGTGGGTTTTGTATCTATCTTCTTCCTCTGCTTGGTCTATTATTCTATTTATATGCCGTTGACAGGCAAGCGTCTCATTCATTCTATCCAACGGAGTTTAGTGAGACTCTTGGAAATATTCTAGCTGCATGCGATATCATAACTGAAGAGCTGTCGGAAAAGATTTCTGAAACTCAATCTTGACAAAATTGAAGTGGTACTGTCGGGTACTGCATAGGATTTGGCTCTCTGTAAAACTGCTGTTCCTTTTATTAACCTTGTTTTCCTCCAGTTGGCCACTCTGACACTGTTAAAAATCTGGGCGTCCTCTTTGAAAGTTAGTAATCTCTCAAAGCTAAAGGTGCTAATGTCTGGAAATCCACTTTCTGCTCTCTCTCTCTCTCTCTCTCTCTCTCTCTCTCTCTCTCTCTCTCCCTCTCTTAATCATTTTTCATTTTAATCACAATAGTTTTGCCAGTGACGCCCAAGCTATCGTTCTTCTAATTTCATTCTTGCTGGATCACATGCTTCTTCCTTTCAACCCTTTCGACGTGTTCAAAACTATCCGGACTGGGTAACCTCTTTGATTCGGGAAATGGACTGTCTGCCCATTTGATCAAGAACAGCGGGTTTTAATCTTTGCATCATCATTTCCCATGAGTATAAATAATTCTTCTATTTCTCCCTTTCTACTCTATCGACGCCTTGGCGGTAAAGATCATATAATTTTTATAACTGCCAAGCTAAAAAGTAGATTAGAAAGGTTAAAATATATTAAAACAAATAACGGGGTTTTGAGCAAAAAAAAGACAAAAATATTATTAGACATAAACTATAAAAAGAAAAGGACAAAGTTATTATAGAAACACATAAATTACAAAAGGAAAAGGACAAACAAATTACAACACGTAACGTATAAAATAACAAGGGAAAACATATTGCAACATATAAACTATAAAAGAAAAAAGACAAACACATTACAACAAATAAAAATAAAAAGGACAAAAATATTGTAACAAATCAAATATAAAAGAAGACATGCATTTACAACACAAACTATACAGGGAAAAGAAGATACATATTAAAACACATAAACTATAAAAATGAAAGAGGAAAACATATTACAACATATAAACTATAAAAGAAAGAAGAGAAGCGCATTATAACACATTAACGATACAATGAATATGGCAAACAAAATTAAACACAATAACTATTTACAGAGAGAGGACACACATAAAATATAATAAGAAAATGGTAAAAATATTACATTACAAACTATAGAAATTAAAGGACAAAGATATTACAACAAATATACTATAAAATGAAAAGAAAAACAAAATGGAACTCATAAACTATAAAATGAAGTGGACATATATACTATAACCAAATGTATCACAAGAAAAAAATTGATAGAAACTATAAAATGAAAAGGACAAACGCATTACAACACAAATTATAAAAGGAAAAAGTCAAACATATTACAAACAAACTATAAAAGAAAACGATTTAAAATACAACATATTACAATACTAAGTATAAAAAAAGGACAAATATATTACTATAAAAGAAAAATGATAAACATATTGTTCCATAATTCTATATTACAAATTTAAAAATAAGAAGAAAATGTTACTTATTACAACACATAAGTTGTAAAATTAAAAGAGAAAATATCTTAAACACAAGCTATAATAGGAAAAGGAAAAACATATTATAACACATAGACTATAAAATGAAACTGATGAAGACATTACAATGCCTATCATATAAAATCAAATGAGGAACATATTACGACACAAACTATAAAAGGAAGAGTAAAAATATATTACAACACAAACTATGAAAGGAAAATAAAAAATTACAACACATACTCTATAAAAGGAAAATAAAAGACTATTAAAACACATACTCTATAAAAGGAAAGTGAAAAATCATATTCCCTCTAAACTTTAAAAAGGAAAAGTACATACATATTACAACACATAACTATAAAGGCAAAAGGACAAATATATTGCAACAAAAAGCTATAAAAGGAAAGGACATACTTGTTTCAACATATAATATAAAAGTAAAAAACAAATAAACATATTAAAACATATAAAGTAAAAAGGAAAAGTACAAACATATTATAACACATATTTATAGATAAAAAGAGAAACATATTACAGAACATAAAATATAAAAGGAAAAAACAAGAATATTCTAACATAAACTATTAAAGAATAACATATTACATACAACACATAAACTTTAAAAAGTAGGGGACAAACATATTACAAAACAAAAATTATAAAAGGGAAAAGAGAAACTTATTAAAACAAATGAAATATAAAGGAAAATGACAAACTATTGCAACACAAATAATAAAAGTAAAATAACAAACAATGCAAGATAAACTATACAAGGAAAAGGACAAAAATATGACAAATCGAAATATAAAAAGAAAAAGACAAACATGTTATAACATAAACTATAAAAGGAAAAGGAAATACATATCTCAACATATAAACTATAAAATAAAATTGGAAACATATTACAACATATACATGCGAAGAGAAAAGCACAAACACAATAAAAAAAAATTAACTATAAAATAAAAAGTACCAACATATTTGAACACCAAAAATATACAAACAAAAGGACAAAAATATTACAACACATAAAATGATAAAAGGAAAATGACAATTATTTTATAACACAAACTATATAAGGAAAGGAGAGAATATTGCAACACAAACTTTTAAAGGAAACAGGGAAACATATTACAACAGATAAACTCTAAAAGAAAAAGGGAAAGCATACCACATCGGATAATCTGTAAAAAGAAAAGGACATCTGACAAAATAGACTATATGAGCAAATGAACACATATTACAACACATAATCTATAAAAGAAAAAGTTCAAACACCTTACAACACAAACTATATAGGGAAGATGGAAACATATTACAACACAAAGTGCAAAAGGAAAAAAGGACAATCATATAACAACACAAACTTTAAAAGGAAAAGGCAAACTTATGACAAAACATACTATAAAAGTTTAAAGACAACACATAGATTATTAAAAGGAAAAATGACAATCATTTACAACACAAACCTAAAAAATAAAAATAAAACATATTACAACACAAACTATAAAAGAAAAAGGACAAACATATTAAAACATGAACTATAAAAAGGAAAATACAAATATATTCCAAAACATATAGAATAAAAGGAAAAGAGCAAACATTTACAATACATAAAATATAAAAGAAAAATAGCAAAAATATTACAAACACGAAAATTATAAAAGGATAAAAGATATTTTAACACATAAATTATAAAAGGAAAGGGGCAAACATAAGACAGCATAAAAACTATAAAACGTAAAGAACAAACATAAAACAAAACAACTTAAAAAATAAAAGGTTCAAAAATATTACAAAACATATTATAACAGGAAAAGGACAAACAACGCATAAACATAAAAGGAAATGGATAAGCATATTACAACACAAACTATAAAGGACAGCAAATATATTCCAACACATATACTATAAAATGAAAAGAACAAATATTTTACAACACTAACCTATAAAATGAAAAGGAGAAAGTATTACAAAAAATAAGCTATAAAAGGAAAATGACAAACATTTTACAACACATGAACCATAAGAAGAAAGGAACAAACATATTACTAGACATAAACTATATACAGAAAAGCACAAACATATTACAACATATATACTATAAAAAAACACAAACATGTCACAAGACATAAATATAGAAGGAAAGCACAAACACATAAACTATAAAAGAAAAGCATAAAAATTGTATTTCTGCTGCACAGTGAATATATTACTTTAATCAGCTAAGGACTTAATATTGTGGAATTCGTGACGAGTCGAACATAAGTCACCTTTTCCACCTGGGATCTTTCAATTTCCTACGAGTGGGAAATTTCGCCTCAGTTAAGACAAACTGATCTAGACTCACCACAAAGGTCCTGGTTATCACTTACAAGATTTTAAATGCGAAAGCAACATTTTACCTTTCTCATTGACCTATTCAGGCTCCTGAGATCCCTGCCTTCCAGGTCTTGTCACTTACTTCCTGCTTCTCGTTGTCGTCTGCGTTTTCTCGCTATTTGCTCCTAGAATATGGAATGATCTGCCTCTGCCATGGAGACTCACCTCTTCTCTCAAGCCCATTACTAGTTGACAAACAGAGGCTCCATGTCCTCGAAGAGCGCAGTATTAGAAAGTATTAAACTTAAAATGATAATAATAAAGTTAGGTGAGATGAAAACGTGTGGAGGGTGAATACCCGAGGGCTCATAAGAGGGGACTTAAAGCGCTAGAGACATAGAGGGTCTGTCAATCAGGAGAGCCTGCACCAGTTGCCCAATTGAGACAAGTTCCGTTCATGGGTCTCGGGAAGAGAGAAGTGGTAACTGAGTACTGACATTGGGAGGTTCGTTAATGCTGATTCTATGTTCTCTTTCATTGTGCCAGTCGGTGACATATTTCGGACATCGCAAGCGGTCCCTGACCTTGAGGACGACTCTGATTACGTCAATGGTGAGACGGGTAAGTACCAATCGGTAAAATTCGAGGTTTAGTTCACCGGGGAGATAGGTGTAACGTGGAGCACAATGCTGCAGGTCACATACAGATGATTGCGCACCCTCCCTACACCCAACACCCAAATATTGGTCTGTCCTCATTCAAAGGTTGGACAGATTCGGGATTATTGTGGCCACACCATCCAGGTTCCCTGGCCCACTAGTAGTCTCATCTTCAGATTCATCAGCTACAACATTATTCCCTCAACCGTTTTCGCATCTCCCTTTCACTAATTTCTCTACGAACCCCTCCTCGAAATTATCTTGCAGAGATGTCCTCGCTGGTTTTTATTTTTAGGATAATAATAATACAGTTTTGGTTAGGTCAGGATATTTTACGTTAGGTTGAGTTAGGTTAAGGTCAGGTTAATTTAGGTTAGTTTAAGTTAGGTCAGATTATTTTAGGCTAGATTAGGTTAGGTCAAACAGGCTATTTTAGGTGAGGTTAGGTTAAGTTGAATTAGGTTAGGTTTAGGTGGTGCCATTTTAGGTTTGGTTAGTTTAGGTCAGGTTATTTTAGGTGAGTTTAGGTTTGGTTGAGTTAGATTAGGTTAAGTCAGGTTATTTTAGGCAAGGTTAGCTTAGGTTAAGTTAGGTTAGGTTATGCTAGGTCAGGTTATTTTAGGTTAGCTTAGGTTAGTTCAGGATACTTTAGCTCAGGTTACTTTAGATTAAGTTAGCTTAGGTTAAGTTAAGTTATGTTATGTTATATTATGTTAAATTAGTTTAATTTAGGTTAGTTTAAGTTAACTTATGTTAATTTAGGTTTAGTTAGATTAGGTTAGGTCAGCTTATCCAGGTTCAATTAGGTTACGTTAAGTTAGGTTATTTATTTTCTTTTTGTTTATTGCAACCAGCCGATAGTGACCGTACATAATGTTAATTCTTTGATATCTATGCAATTAAGGGCATAACCTCAAAATATCCATACGACGGCATAATTATATTTCTCATGTCACAAGTGCCATTAATTAAAATATGCTTGATAACTTGTGACTTTGTGGAAAATGTTGGTTTTCTTTTATTAATGTATGCAATTAAACGACAAATATAATTATTATAACAAAGAAACCTTACCAGACCTTGACCATATTGATATGTTCCTTAATGGAGGTGCTGGTATGTTTCGGTTTCATTATATTTTTTTAAAAACCACAGAGAAAACCTTCGATGGCTCTTTGTCAAACAACTTTTGTAAGATGCTCTTTTATTTTTAGAAATACGATAAAATTAGATGGGAAATTTTTTAGAAGTATATAAACTGAGTAGGTAAAGATAATTTCTTTGGGTATTCGTGTTGCGATTGCGATGACCGCACTGGATGCTGCCTTTAGTAGATTTTGAAGTTTGACAAAAAAAAATGGAAGCCTATAAGTTAGTCAGAGCACCCAACTCTCCTGATTTTGACCTCCTTTATCGATAAAAGCACGTCCTCTGGTATTGTTGTTAAAATGAAGTTTTTGTCATGGGGTCACTTGCTATGTACTAGGTTTTGAGAAATCACCTCGACCTCTTCACAAACTTAGGGATGACCAGCGGGTTAGTCTTTAGTGAAGATACAACAACAATTTAAAGAATATTTTTTTTCAAACAATGAACTAGATATGAAGGGTGGAGGAGAAGATCACAGAAATACCCCCAAAAGCTAACCTCAAACCCATTGCTGCTAAGGAGGTAAGGGAAAAGGGCTTTTATAACTCGGGGCTCCATCTGGGCTGAAGTTATTTAACTGGAATGACTTCCTAGAAATAATGGAAAATGAATGTCAATCTCACTATTCCGAACCCACAACCAGAGTGAGAAGGTTCAAAAGCCCAGTGGTACGATGCAAGAATTCCAACTTTCCCACCCTTTTCTACTACTGACCTTGATTGAATTCTGTTACACACATATTGTCACACTGGGATCCCTACCGTACCATTAGGAACCTTTATTTGACCCTATAGGTCGCTAAAGAAATTTCAGTGTTGGTTTCGTTTTCCAGAAGGATCCGCGGACTACATGTGTGGAGACGGGGTATTGATTCCTGCCGAACAACTGTGTGATGGCTTTCTAAACTGTGACGATGCTTCTGATGAAGCTAAATGTGGTGACAATGCATCACCCAGACCTTCAGTTGTCAGTAAGATATGGAATTTTATTTGTCTCTTCTCTTCTTTCCTTTCGAGTTGCGACCAAGTTCGAAGCGAAAATCTGCTTCTCATCGGAACGAAATTGGTAGATCTGATTTAGATAGCCTTTGCAGGGGCTTCCATGTGCAGTAACGGCCAGTGGTTCGGATACCAGGTATAATTGGAGGTATCATCAGAAGAAAACTACAAAAAAGTATATATCAATGACAAAACCATAAAATACAATGCATGCACTCATATTCGTAAGGTACTTTTAAAGGTCCTATGCTTTCACAGTGTATTTATTTATCAACTAAGAAAAGAGTTGAGAGAATAGGTGGATCTCGAAGCGACAGTTTAAGGTATTAAGGCATGGGGAGGGTCTTGAACAGCAAACAGATAATTCTACAGGGTGTCCCTAGGGCCTGGAGGCAGGAAATTACATATTTTCAAAAAACAACCTGAATTACATCTTATTTAATTAAAATATTAATAAATAACCATTGTGATATTTCCTATTGTGTCCAGGCTTTAGGGATACCCTGTAAATCATATGAGCGAAAATCCGGTAAGCACAGATGACTGCTCCAGGATTTTAGAGGCCTAGATTCGTTGAAAGGACTAGACAATTACAAAGGTGCGTGGCATTGATGGTCTTCTAGTTACGAGTAAGAAGAAAGCGATGCGTGATCGGATATGTAGGGAGTGCAGTCACGGAGTAAATGAGTTTCACGATAGAAATTTCCCCAGCAGAGAAGAACGCGGGCTGCAAAGATTTATCAATTTAAAGGGGCCGAAGTGGGGATCACGGAGTCTCGCAATAAGGAAATTACAGTAGTTAATAGGGAGGAGGGGTAAAGAAATCGTCGGAGGAGATCTTGAAGCTACAGTATTTCAGTCAAACTGGTGGCGGATACAGCTAAGATTACGGATGAAGCAGAAAAAAAAGATACAAACTTTAGCGACGAATTTTGAGAAAGTTGACTATCGACGCTGACTACTATTTTTAACAGTGTGGGAAAATGGAATCGGGCAGCAACAAAAGTTAATAAAGAAAGAAATATTTTTACATCGAAACACAGCCAAAGAATACTCATCAGCATCGCCTTAGTTTTGTCATCTTTTATTTGCAGGAAGTTTTAAGGGAACCATTCAGTAATCATATCGTACGCGAATAGAAGATATTTAATGCTTTCAGAAGAGGAAGTCAAGGAAAGGGATGGGATAAAAAAGAAATCATAGATCAAGGTGACGCATAATAATGCAAAAGGGAAGAGACTGGATACGAAAAATCGATGGAAAGTGACCGAACCTTGCTTAACACCAAAACACTTCGTCATTCTAGCATATTTAGTTCACTGTGATAGATAAGAGAAATACCACTCTAAAGCAGTTGCAAAAACTCGCCTAGGCTAATGAAGATGATAAAAAACTGTATCTGACAGTATCAAGAGCTGTCTAACAATTGAAAATTCAAAAAGGGATGGAGGCCGGTAGCAACCGCGTGACCAAAGGGGCCATTTACATTTCGGAGAGCAGATTCAGTTTTAAGACCAGTTTTGGATCCAGAATGGAAGAACACGTCAATGTTGGAGTTGGACATGTGAGGAAGATTCCTGGATGACGCCAACCTTTCAAACTCTAGATAGGAACAGGATTTGAGAGATTGGATGTAGTTTGGGTTCTTGTTGATTTCTTTAGAATTTGCCGAAAGGTATCTTGTTTTCTCACCAATAAATAAACTTGCCCTTATTGCTTTCGATTGCTGATAAATTAAACGACAACTGTTTTGGTAATTCGCGGGGTGGAGTTCATATTCGGGTCGCATTCCCAGTACCTAACATACCCTGTAGATACCCGTGGCTCAGATACAATGTTAAACTATACGGCCCCAGTGAGAAATAAAAAGGCCTCGAAACGAGTGTAGATCGTTGGTAAAGCCTCTCTCATTTTTTCTTCCATGCCAATCTCTCGATGTCCTTCTCTAACAAGTTCTTTCATATTTGTCCTTGCATTCACTCTGTCCTTGTACCTCGCGATGTTGAATTTTGTTCTACCACTCCCATCCAAACTTCTCTCTCACACTCCCGTGTCTCCCAAGGAAGTAACATCATTGCTTCTCTGCAAAAGAAACATCTGCTTCCCGATTGATTCGCTCCCACCAAGTCTCTATCGTCAGTTCTTCCCTGTTCTCTTCCTTCACCTTTTGGTGTCTGTAACCCCTTCTACTTGTGTGATGTCGTCCGATTTGACACACACTGCTGTTCTGCCAATTCTATAGCAATCACACCTGAATCTAAACGAGCCCTTCAAATTACCAGGCAATGCCTCAACTCCTGGTTTTACCTGCGTCAAAGCAGGTCTATAGGTCATGCAAATTTCGCGTTGTGTTCATCTTCTGTCCGTAACGAGTAGCTGGCTCAATGTAACCAGCTAAAGCCAATCCTACCAAAGGTAATTGAGGTCAGTGAGTTCAAATATGATATAAGTTGACCACCAGGTGGCGCTACCTAGTGGCTAAAGGTGCTAAATCAGCCATTTCCACCGCTGTTTCACTAAATCAAATCCCTCTAATTTTCTAAAGTCTTGAAATGGTGTTGTTCGCTCGAGTTCATGATCACATATCCTCTTCTTGCATTGATGAGTTCTCTCATTCTCGTTCCAAGGCTGATTGCAACACTAATCTGCTCTCTGAAATGTAAAGGACCACCTTCGTCAAGCGGCTGCTCTCCCTTTAAACTAGCAGTTCTTAATCTCTATACATGAAAGATTAAAGGTTTGTTGTGTGCGTGCAACTCAGGATCTGGGACCACCCTAAATAGTAAAAATAGGCCCCCGACATTGGAGTAGAAAATTAGGCTCCGGGCTTAGTGAAATCGGGTGGACTTAAGTACAAGGTTTCTTGGTGTGAAATGTAGTGCCAATAATATCCTAGCGGGATTTCACTTAGGTGACTAAATGGTTTTAACAGTTACCTTTGCACAAATAAAATTATGAAAATCCCTGGTTGTCTGAGAAACTAGTCAAACTTTTACAACACTATAGCTATTCGAATTACAAAACAGATGGATTAAAACAGCCCGTTTGCATAGATCAATATCAGGCTAATCTTTACGGTACGCGATTAGGCTCGGACTAGCTGTTTTCCGGCGTTTGAGAATCCCACGCGTTTCCGGGGCAGAGTCGATGCGAGGAGCGAAGACTCCCACAACTTTTATTAATATGTAGAGAACATTAAATTTGATCTAAACTCAGACCTTATTACGTGCCTTCATATTTCGCAGTTAAGAATTGCACCCGCAATGAATTTCAGTGCTCGGGAGGCGGGAGTTGTATTTCGAAGTCTCTACGTTGCGATGGCGAAGCATTTTGCGCTGATGGTTCAGATGAGTGGGCTTGTGCTTTAGAAAGTAAGTTTGAAGTATATTCAAGAAGCTACCAAGTATATAACCAAGTAGTGTCATCTATTAACTTCGTAATTGAAAATGTATTCGAGAAGATTCATTATTAAAGAGCTTCTACCGATATATGTGAACAAAATGTTAAATTAAAAAAAAACTAGGTCTTTGCTACATAGAAAAATATAGATAAAAGATTATGGAAGCTTTAAGTTTTCTTTTACTATTATCATCATCATCTTCACTAACTCTATCATTTAAGAAGGGGATTTTTTTTTAGTATTTGAATAATAATTTCATCTTTGGATGGTTATGACTTATGTTTTTTTATCAGAGTTACTTCTAATAACAAAAATAAATATAAGTATCAAATTTTTGTGTAGTTTTTAAAACCCGAAGAATTACAAATGGAGAAGTTCATCAAATTTATTTTTATATATCTTCTATTCTATCTATTCTTCTTCTATAACTCTATATTTTAGCAACGTGATATTTTGAAAGGGAGGAAATTTAGTTTAGAGTTTCTTTTTAAAATTATTATAATTGGCGAAGTTCAGAAAATTGAAATTTTTTTAACCATGGCAGTTTTTTTTTAGATTTTAAATTTCAATCTTAGTAGCGAAGCGCAAGCTCCCCTCCCCGTAGGGGAGAGTCGCGAAGCCATTCATTACCTGGTATGAATATACATTAATCAGACAAAGTAGTTTCCATCATTTTAACATTGCAGTCGTTGACCATCAATATTTGCGGTAACTTTTTATATTATAGTGGAACTCATAAATAATAACTTCATTGTTTTTAGTCGCGTACGATTCTATATCTCACTATGTCGGTCGTCGGTCGGTTGGTCCCCGTTTTGCTTTTTTGTTGTTTTAGTAATAACATTGTAATTATTAAGCCGATTCTAACGAAATTTGAAACCCTTTTGTTGTTTTACAATCCCTTTCTAATGATATAATTACCAAAGTACTCTCAAAGTTAGACGGGTAATTATTTTGCAATAACATCATAACTACATGGCCGATTCTGACGGAATTTGAAACCCTTATGTTGTTTTACATTTTCTTTTGAATAATATAATTGCTAATGTCCTCCCAAGTTTAGTTCATGAATTATTGAAAGTTTTTAAGGTCGTAAGGTCATAAATCAGAATAAGTGAGAGCACGCGACTTTGGTCAGCAGACCTTGTTTTTATTAATATTGCAATAAAAAAACCTTTTTTCTTCTCCCATGACAATTTTATTCAGAAATGGCTCACGGGCATTTCCCAACCGATGAAGATAAAACACTATTCGCACTTTGTGAACGTTGTCCTTCAGTCAGTTCATGTGGCACTCATGAACTGAATGACTAGACATTATAATCGGGTGATCCAAAAAGCTCTGTCCATGTTTTAAATAAAAAAAAAATGATCAATTCTTACATTTTATTAATTATTCCATTGGTTGGTAGCAACTGAAAGTGGATGACTCCTTTTGCAATCCCACCAAATGCATGAAGTTGCCTTTTGGGCTGTGATTGGGGTGGTATCCCCGCTACCAAACCATTGTCTATGACGTTTAAAATTTTGATAAATGATACATTTTTCATCACCAGTCACAAGTTTTTCCAAAAAGGGTGTGATAAGTTCACGAGAATCAAGAGAAGAGTAAATTTCGACTCGAGATTTGCGGTTTGCTTCAGACAATTTATGAGTCTCCCATTTTCCGAATTTTGGAACCTTTCCAAGCTGATGCAGATGACAGTGAACGTGTCTATGGTTTGAACCAAGTTTTTTTACCAATTCTTCAACTAATACTGTAGGATCTCATTCAAGTAATGCAACAAGGAGCTTTTCATCAAACTCAACAGGACGTCCTGTTCGGGCTTCATATTCAAGACTGAAATCTCCATCTCTGAATTTTCAAACCATCTTCTGAAAGTTCCTTCATTCAAACACTCTTCTCCATTAGCTGAGTAGATATTTCCAGTCGCGTCAGCTGCTGATTTCCCTTTGTTAAACTCATAAAGCATTATGTGCCTTAAATGCTCCTTAGATACTTTCATATTTTAAGGGGAATAATTAGTGAAATTCTAATTGCAAAATCCTGAAAAATAAAATTTAATTAGTTTAAACGTGTCTGAATTCATATAAATATTACTCGACGCCAATTGACATGCCAAAATACTGGTAAATTTAGATAAAATCAAAAATCGGACAGAACTTATGGGATGACCTGATAGTTATTTTTAAACATCTTTCAGGAAATTAAGAACAATTTAACCAACTCTAAGAAATAATTTGTCCATGACTTTTAAAAACGACATTTGTTTCTTGAAAATCTAATATATCTATAGCCCATCATTCCTCTCCTACACATACACTCCTATCATATACTAAACCTAGTACTGGTTTAGCATCTTACGTTTCAATTACACCGATTGTTAAGGATGAACCAAATGCCCAAAGGATCGAATTCTGTCTGGACGGGCTATTTATGGGGACCGTGACTGGAAAAGCTATTTTGTTTTTACAACTAGGACCAATACATGGATTGAAAGGCATTTCTATAGCAATCCTTGGCACCGAGGAATATACAGACATCTCCGCTCATGATCTGCATTAATGGACAGAATTACAATAAATATTTTGGTCATTTGGATCGTCTTCAATGTCGCATTTCCATGACTTATATTACTCTATTTCCACCCATTTATACAGAAACTGGATCTTGTAGAGATTCCTTGCCACCACTCTTGGGACTCCTGAAGATATACATTCTTCTTACTTGAATTGATAGCTAAAATATGGTATATGGTTTCTGGTATTGAAAAAAAGACCCAAACAAAATTTCGGTTGACCTTTCTCGAAATTATGAGCTGCTTATTGAGTACGAATCAAACTCCTTATATATAAAATTCATAGATTGTCTCAGTCGTCTGTCCGCTGTATGCATTTTTGGAGGCGCGAAGTTAATGGTGCATGTAAGTAGTAATGCGGGGTAAATGCCGAGTCTTCCCTACCCCCATCCCCCCCGTTATGGTGAATGCCGAGTCTCACCCCCTCAATACTTTGGTCAGTGACTTTTTTTCGAAGGAATTAGTCTACACGCACACATACACACTGGAGTTTTCTTAGGAATTAGAGTCTACACACACATACATACATTGGGTTAGGTGAGGAGTAAAATGCCCCCACCCCCTACGGTTAAATTCTTCGATCATGTTCGTCGACTTATTCATGAACACCCAATTGATCAGATTGAATTTCTGTATAGTGGGTCAGTCCAACCGCATTTCAACTACAATAACGGAAAAAAGTTCTTGAACATCTCCAGTTTATGGATTTAGGAGATTTAATCATCGGTGAAAAATTAAAAAACGAGCTTATGAATAAGTTTTTCTTTATCGGAGGACTATCCGATCGTAACAATAGATGGCTGGATAAGTTTTTCTGCATATTGCATTTTAACATAGCTAATGATGGTGAGAAAGTAGTAAACATCGCTATATTTGACACAAACCCCCTGTTATTTCGCTTTCTCTCATGGTATTCCCATCAGCTCACTGATATGATGAAAACCAAGATTGAAGAGGCAAGGATGAATGAATTATCTTTCTCAGAAAATCGAGAGAATGTTATGAGTTTTTTTGTAGACAAATTAAAACATTGGTAATTAAACGCGTTTTTTTTATTTCATCTTTATTTTATTCATATTAATCAGAAAATATCGTTAATGATTAAAAATATATACATAAAGAGCTAATAATAGCTGACAAGGATTCAATGGATATTAACTTTTTAAATGTCATATAAGATCCCTTGGAAACCGAAAGGTATGGTTCGATAATTGCCTGGGATTCCAATGCGTTTACGAAAGGTTTTTCTTAAAATCTTTTTCCTTCTCACCTCTTTCACTCCACCGTATTCCTCGGCTCTGAAACCCATAAATGGTACAGAGATGTGACTATCATCATCGGTTCCTACTAGGCGTTTTATAGCATCGTAGGTTATTATATCCTTCGTCTGAGTGTTAATGGTTAATCCTTTAGTACTAAGTATATACTTCACCCCACTCGACGCTTGGATACGTACTGAATAGGATTTGGGACCCGTTGAACAGAATGAATCTCCAGACGCTCGGCACCGTACATATCTTTGATCTCATTGGTGAGATCACCTAGGAATTCTCCAAGTCGAGGTTGTGGGTGATCTTTTCTAGCAATGAAGATGGCACTGTCTGTGTCACAGTACAATAAACGTTCACTCAAGGAATCTAGGGGGCCATAGAGCTTGATTCGAGCATAGGCGGTTGTGAATGCTGCAATTGGAAGATTCGTTACGTGTGACTCAACTTTTACATGTTCAGCATTCTCCACTCTCGCGATGTATGCATTGCCAACCATATCCAAAGAGTTCACAATGAACTCATCGGTTCTGATCAGCTCGTCTACATCATGATCAGAAGCAAAGATGACGTTTTCATACCGCGATTCCTCAGAGCGAATTTTCCCCTTAGACTATAAAAGGAAGAAAATATGATCAGGATTAATGGGGTGGTTTTTTTTGCATTATCAATATTATTATTATTTTCGACTTCAAATTTTTATTATTATTATCATTATTATTATTATTATCATTATCGACTTCAAGTTTTTATTATTATTATTATTATTATTATAATTATTATTATTATTATTATTATTATTATTATCGACTTCAAGTTTTAGAAATGATTGACTTCCTATTAGTTGTACAATATGGTAATATGAATAAAAATTACATTTTGAATGTAATACGTCAATGCAGAAAAAACTAGACGCAGGAAGAAATCCTTACCTGTTTAGACAGAAACGCTTTCCAGAATTCATTTCGATATCATCTAATTTTATATTTATACCTTCAGCCTGATTCACCCTCTTCACACATTCCATTTTCTCCTTCTCTTCAACCACTCCTCGCGGGAATCCAGAAGCTTCTATTTTTTCTTCTAGAAATGTTTTTATATACTCTGCGAACAAACTATCCCCTTTTTCAAACTCCCAAAACTCGTAAATTTTCTTGATCTTATATGGGGTCTTTCAAGGACATCAACTGTTTGCAGATTATTCGCATAGACCTGCGATTTAAGGTAGCCCCAAAGAAAGTAGTCTAATGGCGTTAAATCGCATGATCTCGATGGCCAGTTGACGTCGCTGCCGCGCGAGATGACCCTGCCCTGAAATCGCTGGTGCAAAATGTCTATCGTGGCGTGCGCAGTGTGGCACGTAGCGCCGTCCTGTTCGAACCACATGTCGTTAGTATCCATATCAGGCTTATAATCCAGTTGAGGCAACAAGAAGTTGCTTATCATCGATCTGCAGGTCTCGCCGTTGAAGGTCATGGCAATCCTATCTTCGTTCTCAAAAAAATACGGACCGATGATTCCGTTAGACGAAAATCCGCACTAAAGAGTGACTTTGTTGGGATGCAATTGGTGCTGGTGTATCTCATGTGGATTGTTTTCGTCCCAAATCCGACAATTTTGCTTGTTCACAAATCCATTCATTCAAAAATGGGCCTCATCGCTGAAGATGATTTTTACGGGAGAAATTTTGGAGGCAACTTCCAACTGCTCTAGAGCCCAATCAGCAAACACACGGCGTTGTCTATGTTCGTTTACCTTAAGTTCCTGGGTAAGTTGGATTTTGTACGCGTGCAGACCAAAGTTCCTACGCATAATTCGCCAAATTGAAGTCGCAGAAGGGCCAATTTCTTGTGAACGACGAGAAATTAACTGCCTCGGATTTTCCCGTACACTCTCATTTACGGCAGCGATATTTTCAGCAGACCTTGCGTTTTAGCGACCTACGGGTGTTGGCTGATTGTTCATTGACTCTTTTGCCGCGAATTTGGCCACCAAGCGTCGAACAGTCGACTGACAGGACGATTGTGGCGAGGATAGAAATCACATAATACGCGGAACGTTTTTCGAAAGAAGCACTTATTTTAATAATAATATTTGATAATTTGCACACGCTGTTCAAAGCTATAACCTTCCATCGTAACTTGCCTCGTACTAAAACACAGTTCCGAGTGAAGTTGCCAGATGTCACTTAAACAACATGGCCACTATCGCCTGGCAAAGATCGAGCGTCCTTGTTGAAAGACCCTTTACTTCTTTTCCAGGGCAAGTTTTAGTTCCGGAGTGGTGCACACTCAGTAAATCATACGTTACTTTTCAGAGTGATGACACTTGCTTGAGTTTTGCTGATCGCATGTGGTACATTTTATGAAAGTAAGTTTATCATCTATGGATTGAGGAAGAACTGGAATATACAGATCATTAGGAGAGAGAACATTAACTACCTCACGTCGTCCTGACATGGTTTGCATCATGGTTTAAAATTCACACTCTCAGAGAATGATAACTTGATATTTACTACCGATAATTCGATCACTCTCTATTGTGCAGTAGTAACGGTCAAACAACCCAGGTCCACCAATGGAAACATCTTGTTTGAGATTACAGTTCTCTTTCTGATACCCATGCTAATGACATCCATGAAAGAGAAACACGGTTCCTCCTCTTGATGGTGAAAACCCGTCAGGAAAAAAATAATCTCCCACCACCGTTTCTTGCATGGAAAATTGAGATTCCTCTAATATATTTTCTCAAACATAAGCCAACGTATAGCCTTATAAGAAAAAGCTTTTGGTTTCTTCCTATCGATAATTGCAATTGAATGTTCTGGTAAGAAGACATCTTTATACACCTTGTAAAATAAAGAGGCTATTGTGATGCAAGACTGCATAGGATCAATTTATGCAAATATGGAATAATATATCGTTGACCTAGATAGCGTATAATACAATATTCTTCACGCATAAATTTTGATTGATTGAAGGGATTTTTGAATTATGAATAATGTAAGCCAAAGGAAACGTTTATCACGTGGGATGGAAAATGAATGTAACGGGTTTTTAAAGAAAATAATATATATATAATAGAGATTAACAAAACAGATTATAATAGGTTGAATTACGTTAAATCAAGTAAGGTTGAACTTGAGTTGAAATAACTTCGCGTGGTGAGATGAAGTGTGACGCATAAATTTTGTAAATGGATGTTGAATGTGGAAAATGATTTTGATGTAGCGAATGTAATCGTTTTGAGGTAGCGAATGTAATCGTTTTTGCTGTAGCGAATGTAATCGTTTTACTGTAGCGACTATAATTAGTGAATTGGGGCTGTAATGAAAGTGTGAATGGGAATTAGGATCTCTCTCTAGTATAGGGTGCTTTTAGAGAATAAACGAAGAGGGAAGGAAACTGACCTTAATATGACGGCGACGCGAACACAAATGAAAGAGTCAATTCGCGCTATTTCACAAGTGGTGAAATGTGTGTATGTTCGTGTGTGAAAGTCTAAGAGATGTTATTTGGATAAGTGCGTTAAATGAAATCAGTTTCTCGTCACGGAATAATTGAATTATTAAAGGTTACATAAAATAAATGAATTGCAAAAAGTTATGCATAAAATAATTGAATGATTGAATTGACAAAGGTTAAGTAAAATAAATGAATTAATTATTAAGTGATACATAAATTACATGAATGATTTAATTGACAAAAGTTAAGGAAAATAAATGAATGATTTGAATTTTATACATAGCATATATATATTTAAGTTTTCCAGGAGGATTTTATTATAGGAATGCCCAGAGGGCATTGCTATACAATGTTAAATCTCCTGATGAATGAACAGCTAAACTTCTCAAAACACAGGCGGAGGATAGAAACACCTTGAATGCAATACTTAATACACTCTGTACGAATATTGTATTCTCCATTCTGGAAATTCGGGTAAAAATTACTGTCAAAATGTAATTTTTCCTCGATGCTCATATCCTCATAGTTAAAATACTTTTTTTCTGGAACCGGGCCAATATAATTCAACGTTTCCTCTGAAAGAAAATCGTAAAGAAAATAACCTTTATCCACTTCAGGGATACCCATTGTTTTGGGCATTTTTTTTCAACGATAATGGCATTAATAGGAGCGGATCCTTAAAAATTATGTCCTGAACGAGCTCTAACTTAAAGATTTTTTGTCCCCGTTTCATTGGATTTGAAGTAAAGAGATTAGGATACAAATATTGAAGCAGCTCGTCATAGATGAAATGGATATCGGATTTGGCATTGTTATGTGCCATCACATATATTTTCACATTTTCGCTCGATCTTCTTATTCGTATTAACTCTTCTATAAAGGGTTTAAAGGGAAGTTTTCACCATCTCTTTCAAAAATCTTTGTTCGCGGACCACAGTTCTTACGTTTATCATAAGTTGCCTTCTCATTATCCAAACAGAGTTCACAGATTATTTGCATAACCAATATATATGGATAAAGTATGGATGATCCCATTTTTGTATAGGTTTCTATCTCATAATACACTGCATTTCATTTCTTAGCCACCGACTTCTTCGACCTCTTCATTCAACCCGTATTCTCTGCTCCATCCGCTCTATAGTATGTATAACATTTTGAACAGAATAACTTCTCACACTCGTGTTGTCTCGTCCAGTTTGCACCATGCATGATTATACGATTACATTTAAGGTCGATAAAGTAATTTGAACTTGCGTTCATCCCCTGTAGCCATTAATGCGAGAATCCTACATCTAAGTTCGCGTTCTATTAAAGAGAACTGATCTACAGTGACAGCCTTTTCGTACACGAGATTGCATCTTCTTGCCAATTCCTAAGCATCTTTTGTTAATGTCGGAAGCCAAATGTTTTTTGAAAGAACATTCTCCTTCATATCTTTTGCAAGGACTGCAGAAACAAAGGTGCATCCTGTAGAATTTTTATGTCCTCTATATTTTCTATATCGATCAAATCGAACATTCGATAGAATTATAACATGGCCTGCAGGAATCCTATAAATACGAACTACGAGATTGAAAGTTTCAAACTCGATTGTCTCCGTAGACTGGAATGCAGTCTCGAATCGTCCCATGATATAATCGAATAGTGTCGATTCTCGCATTTTAACGAGTTGAATGTGTAAATAGATCGTATTACCGGTTGCATCCACCATTTCAAAACTTATATTTACACCATAATCACCCTCCTGAAACCATTGCAGATTCAATATATACCGTGAAAGATCACGCATTACTCCAACCAATACCAGCTTCTTCTATTTTCTCCACAACTATACGGTAGAAAATGATGAGAAGGTCTGCATGTATCTTCTCTCTTAAGGGTATAATTTTTCCATGAGAATGATTTTCTCTTTGCTTTAAAGAATTTTCTTGCGTAAGAGGGTACGAAGTTCTACACAGTTCATTTACTGCTCCCTCCGAAAAAAAGAATGGTGTTGTTACATTATCTATCTTGTATATATGAACCTTCACCTTCTAGTGGTGCAAATACTACATCTTCATCGTGGGATCTCAGTGTAATGACACCGTATGGAATTGGTCCAATGAAAAACTTTATCATCTTCGTCTTCTTCTTCATCAGACACACTAGTTGGAGCAGAATAGGATATGGGTAATAAAAGTGGCTAGTAAGGATTTTTTATATAGTTATCTGAAAGTTGCATCATTCATTATACAAAACGAAAGTATGAATGTAGAAAGTGTGAATAAATTTAAATTTATATCCTTATGTATTCCATCCATCATTGGGCCAACGTCTAGCGGAAAAACCCACTTCCTATTTCGTATACTCAGGAATAGAGATAAGATGTTTACTCAACTCGTTGATAGAATTATTTGGTGTTACACTGTATGACAGAAAGATTATGAAGAATTTAAAAATGAAGTAATGTTTCACGAAGGTGTGTATGATGTGTCATCTTTGGATGGAAGAAGTCATACACTCCTTATTTTAGATGACTTAATGCAGAAGATAGATGCAAATATATCTGAGATATTTACAGTAACCTCACACCATAGGAATATTTCCATATTCCTAGTGGCTCAAAATCTATTTTAGAAAAAATTCTTCTATGCGTGATATTGCCTTGAATTGTCACAATCTATTCTTATTTAACCAGAGGAGAGGCACCTCACAGATAAATATATTTGCTGGTCAAATAATGCCTGGGGAAAGGAACAGCTTCATGAGAATATATAAGGAGGCCGTCTCAAAGGCTTATGGTTATCTGCTTTGCGACTTCAGTCCGAAAAACACTGTACGATTTATATTACGGAAAGGAATATTTCCAAACGAAATCGAGAACGTATATCTTTTGAATGAACTATAAAATGGAAATATATATATATATATATATATATATATATATATATATATATATATATATATATATATATATCCAAGAGGAGCAACGAGCAGAAAGAGAAACGTTAAGAGAAGGAGAAGAGGAAGAGAGAGAAAGAGAGGAACGAAGATTGCAAGCCGAGCTTCACCATGAGCTTGAAGTGGCACGCGTACAAGCTGAAACACAATCAGTGAGTGCACGTTCAGAAGACCCGTCCAATTCCCCACTTAAGCTCCCCAATTTCAGGGATGAAGAGGATTTAGGAGCATTTTTATCGCACTTCGAAAAGATTCTTGAAATCAACAGCCTGGACTTCGACGCCGAAGGCGTAGTAAGGTTACTGCCCTTCTTAAATTCCAAATTGCGCGATATCTTCATTTCCCTACGATCGGAGTGTACAATTGACTACAGTACATTAAAAGCTGAATTATTGGCCGCTCATTGTAGGGGAATGTCCCTTTTTAATCAATCTACAACTGACACCATTTTTGTTGTGGTATTCTTTGTGGTCTTGAAATACTTCTTTGAAGAAGTAGGCTTTGATCTAAGAGTGCTAATATTGTTGTTTTAAAGAAGAGCAGTTTCAAACACGTAAGGATATAGAGAAACGCCCATGAATTCCCAAAATAAACTTATATTTTAAATTTAACAAGTTACTACAAAAAAAAAAAAATATGAACGACAGAAATACTCCGAATATTAAAATACACAATAATCACTTCAATTAGCTTGACACTCTAAAATTGGCTAAATTTGATACGCACTTCAATATACATGAAATAGGCTAATTGTCCCTACTGGAGTTTAAATACCTCAGGAATGTTATTGTCTCCAAGACGCGTGCCGACCGGCCAGATGGAGGTGGTCGAGATCACGTGGTACTTTGGCGAGTGTAGCAGATGGGGGTCCACACGGTATTCAATGTGAGGGGGTCTTCAAGGGGGAGAACAATCACGGTGCTTTAGGCGGCACCAAGGTAGGCGTGGCCTCTCTGGCGAGAGTAAGTTGAACTTGGTTCTTAAACCAAGTTAACTTAGGGTTTGGTGTGACCACCGAGTAACGGGCTCGAGGGGGAGCTTTTCTCCTTCGTTACGTAATTCCTCATGGGCGAGAACTCTACTCGGGGTTCTTCTTCAAGGTCGAGGATCGAGGAGGGGGGGAAGGGTTCTCTGACGAGAATCAGTTGAACTTGAATAAGTTAACTTAAAGGTCGGTTTGGTAACCAGGAACTAGCTCGAGGATAAGCTTATTCTTAGTTCCAGTCTTCCTCAAGGGCGAGGATAACGGAGGGGGGTCTCTCTGACGAGAATAAGTTGAACTTAGTTCCTCAACCAAGTTAACTTATGAGTTTGGTGTAGCCACCGGGTAACGGGCTTGAGGGGGAGCCTGTTCCCTCTTCTTTTCTTAATTCCCCAAGGACCAGGAATATCCCTGGGCTTTAGGATGCACCAGGATATCAGGAGTCTCTCTGACGAGAGTAAGTTGAACTTGGACAAGTTAACTTAACGTTTGGTTTGATAACCAGGGACTAGCTCGAGGATGAGCTGCTTCTTAGCCCCCTAGGTAGCTCTGCCTCTCTTGCAGGGGACTTCGTAGTCTGGCGACCCAAGTATTCTACCTGTCCAGTCTCGGTATCCTGCACTTAATACGGGAACTTCGTAGCTTGGAGACTGACGTATTCTACCACATTTTCCTAAGTGTTTCTTATTTATACCTCGTCACACAATTGGGGTAGGGGCATGAGGGGAGGCGCCATGTGGACGGGCCCACGAGGGTTCTTATACCAACGGTTTTTCTCACCAAGTCTTACCTCGGCTCACGCTGGTCTTCGAGCTTGAGAGAAACGCGTCTCCAATTTCTTATTTGAAGTGAAATTTAACAACTTTCGTAGGGGAGATATTGTAGTTTAAAACCTAACGGCTTTTCATAACGACCAGTGGCGAGGCGCTGTGGTTACGAGTTTGACCCTGTGGTGCCGGGGCTGGATGTCTTTGCGGTTACCGTTCCGTGTCTCCACTGAGAGAGAACGGGAAAGTGACGATTCTCCTACACTCATAATTTGACTCTCGATTTCTACAGACAGGAATTTAGAGGAGGTCGTATTAAACCCGGACATACGTTCCGTCAATTCGGATACATTCTACAGAGGAATTTTAAATTCTGGTTAGAATCCTCAAAGGTTGCTCCTGACCACGAGTCCTTAACAGACTTCGTGTTGCGGGATAAACTTTTGGCGTCTCTCCCGACGGAGATCCGCGCGTTTGTCAAAGATCGTAGGTGCCAGTCCTTTAAAGAATGTACCGAAGAAGCGGATGTCTATGCTGCCAGCTATAATTGGTACCCCAAGGAGAATAGAAATTCTCATCAATCCCTATACCAGGAAAGAAGGAAGGATTCGCGCCCCTTCACAGGGAAGCCAACGAAGTTTCCGGGCCCCGTAAAACCCCAAAACTTCTTCCCCTCAAACCAACAACGGGACATAAAACCTCCCATTAAGATTTATCCACCATCACTCTTCCCAAAGCGACCTATCATATGCTTCACCTGCGGTGTAGAAAACCACACGAGCTGGAATTTCCCCCAAAATTCTAGGCTTAAAAACGGACTAGCCCATCAAGTACACCAGATTAAGGTCACACCGGCTTTTCCGGTGGTGCAGACCCAATGATCAACTTCTCCCCCTCCGTTAGGGCACCAGGTAAATTTTACTTTTGATAAAAGTTGTTTCATCGTTTCCGACGAGCTCCTCCCGACAGAGGACCCTAACCACGAAAAATTTGCGGTAGTACAGGACTACCTTGGGTGGGTGAACCGATTCCCCGTTGTTAAATGTTACCTGCAGTGTCAGTATTTTTATGGCTGGGCTGAAGTCATTTCGGGACCTATAAAGTTTTGTTTAGTACTTATAGGGCAGAGCCCTCAAGTAAGCTCCGACCCTGTGTCCCAGGTCACCCTTACTTGAGTCCGAGCGAAGAAGGAAGCACAGGAGCCTTTCGTCCTCAGAACCCCGATACCGTCCGAATTCTCGGAGATCTTTAACCAGGATTTTAGGTCCGCACAAAAGGAGTGTGAGACACTAACACCCTTATAGGATAAGGCATAAAACAATGACAAGGAGACTATCTGTGGACCTAAAATAATAAGGTATCTGGAGCAAGGTGGTCTACTCTACCGATCCGCCGAGGACAGTAATAACGCCGTTACAACCGCTTTATGCCTTCCACGATCACATGTACCTATAGTGCTAAAAATATCTCATGACAGCATCTTTTTCGGTCACTTTAGTCATACCAAAAGGGGTCAGGGTATCTTTAAATATTTTTACTAGACGGGTGCTGCAGCTGACATCTCAAAGCATTGTCAATCATGCGATGTGTGTCAAAAGACGTCCGCTAAGGGGCAGTCAAACCTGCTCCCTTACAAAGGGGACCAGTCATCACTGAACCCTTCTCCAGAGTGGCCATCGACCTGGTTGGCCCTATCCACCCCCCTTCGAGCGAAGGGCACAGCTACATTTTTACTTTGGTTGATTTTGCTACCCGTTTCCCCGAGGCAGTCCCCCTTCGCCAAATCGATAGTATTTCTTGCGCCGAGCCCCTCATTTCCATCTTTTCAAGGGTAGGCGTCCCCAAGGAAATACTCTCAGACAAAGGACGGCAATTCACCTCCAAGTTGATGGAGTACGTAGGAAAGCTGCTCATGGTAAAGCCCCCTTTTACCATCCTCTTCCAGCCACAGACAAACGGAATGTGTGAAAAATTAAACGGAAATCTGAAAACAATTATTAAGAAGATTTGTGCCGAGCAGCCCCGCGAATGGCACCGATATCTCCCGGTTGCCCTATTCGCCTATCGAGAAATTCCTCATCGCACATTACCCTTCGCACAGTTCTAGCTCCTTTATGGACGTAATGTATGCGGACCACTCAGCATTTTACAGGAGTTGCTAACCAAGCCCGAACTGGACCAAGAACTACAGTCATCTTCCCCCTATGTCTTAGATCTACGCCAGAGGCTCGAGAAATGCGCGAACATCGCCTATGAAAATGCCGACGTCAATTTGGACAAATATAAAACCTACTCTGATGTCAGGTCGAAAGATAGGAAATTTAAGCCCGGTGATGAAGTACTCCTGCTCCTTCCCACCGCGAGTAATGAATTACTGAGCCAATGGAAAGGTCCGTACTCAGTCCTCGAGGTACGAGGACCGGTATATTACCTCGTTGGTACCCCAGCAGGCGATAAACTCTACCACGTTAACTTATTAAAGAAATACCACCGACGCGCCCATGGAGATACGTTCGTAGCACTGGACGAAAATTCGGCGCTTGAAGAGGATTACACCGTGGAGTCCCTTAATGTCATTCAGACAGTGTGCATTCAACCTGATGCCGATTACCCTCTCCCTTCCCCGCTAGGTGATTATTTTGAACCCTCTGACCTGGATATCGACGTGTGGCTGGCACCACATCAAAAGAGTCAGCTACAACAATTACTATGTCAGTTCGACGACGTTATTTAAAAGAAGCCTGGATGCGCTACTAGATTCGAACATGACATTAAATTGGCGACCCTGGAACCTGTCCGTTCAAAACCCTATGCCATGCCGATTCATTTACGCCAAGCTTATAACGCCGAAGTAGATAATTTGATTAGTTTAGACATTATAGAACCTTACACCTCTAGTTATTGCTCCCCAATCGTCATGGTCAAGAAACCTGATGGCTCTTATCGGATGTGCATCGACTTCAGGAAGTTAAATTCGGTAACTGTGTTCGACGCCGAGCCCATCCCGTTGGTAGATCAAAACCTCCACTTTTTTGAAGACGCTAATTTCAACTCAGAACTTGATTTGTGCAAGGCTTATTACCAATTTCCCCTCCGGCCCGATGTGAAAGCATATACTGCCTTTGCTACTGAGAAAGGCTTAATGCAATTTAAGCGCCTTCCTTTTGGCCTCGTGACCGCTTGCAGTAACTATAACCGTCTCATGAGAAGGTTGTTAGATGGACTTCCGAATATCTCCTTTTACTTTGATAGCGTCTACGTCGATACTCGTGAATGGAGTCAACATATAACTACCATAGTAGCTCACTTCGAGCGATTGCACGAAAATGGCCTCACCATTGGTCTCAGCAAATGCCATTTTGCCCACGAAACCATAAAATACTTGGGTTTTAAAATAGGACACAGCCAGATAGGTCCACAGGAGGACAAGGTTAAAGAAATCGCCGACATGCCCCCCTCCTGAATACTAAGAAACAATTAAGATAATTCCTACGATCAGCTTCTTACTATCGGCGATTGGTCCCAAATTTCGCTGCAATCTCGGCGCCCCTTAGCACCCTCTTAAAAAAGAATTCCCCGATCGACTACGATGGAATGATGTCGCTATTTCGCATTTTAACCAGCTCAAGAGTAAGCTCATTTCTGCCCCCATTTTCAAGTTGCCCAACCCTGAAAAAACCTTTGGGATTAGGACCGACGCGAGCAACGAAGGCATTAGGGGTGTACTCCTCCAATATGAGGATGACGGAACGAGTCATCCAGTTGCATATGCTAGTCGCCAGCTATTACCCCACGAAAAGAGATATGCCACTATTGAGAAGGAAGTACTAGCTATTATTTGGGATATTGAAAAATTTTAAATGTATTTAATAGGAAAAGAATTTTGGATAGAAACTAACCATCGCCCTCTGGCCTATATTCGGAATGTACGACACTCCAACGGCTGAATTATGCGCTGGAGTCTACTCTTGCAAGAGTATCAATTTAAAATAAATTATATAAAAGGTTCCGATGATCAGGTCGCTGATGCACTCAGTAGGAATGCTTTACTGAATAACGCAGATTAATTTATAATTCGTAGGATTATGATTTCCATGTATGTATGTATGTATATACCGTCTTGAAGGACTTAATTGGATTCTCATGTAATATAATTAGTTTAATTGAATGTAAATGTCAGAATTTCGTAGCTCAATGTCTATTTTTTTCTTATGTTCGTACATTTGTACTCATTAATCTACGCATGAATTCTCTTGCCCCATATGTATTTTTGGGGGGGTATTAACCTTTTTCTAAACGGTCGAAATTAGCAATTTTCGCAATTTTTATTTCATGTCATTATTACGCCATGTATGAATTTTATATTATTCTATTGTTCCCCCATTTTTTTTATGGCTAAGATTGTATCAAGGGTTAGTTTCCCTTATAGTCAAATGATCGAAATAATCATAGGTATTGATGTAAATGGTAGCTTGGGTGCATGGGAGGTCGGTCGATGCAAGAATGTGAGTTCCCCAAAACGGAGGTCTATGTATGGTTGTCCCTTCTCTCTCCTTTCGGAGTGACAACTTCTCCCCGGAAGGGAGGGGTATGATAAAATTGCCTAAGGCGACCGCGCCTCGCTTCTATCACATATTGAAACTCATGCTTCCCACGTGCATCCTGCAAGAAGAGAGTAGCATGGCGTCCTTACCACCCTAACATCCCCGAGTATTATCTTCCCCAGCTCCAAGTTTAATCAAGGAGGTTTAATCCCCCGTTTGCCTGCAGGCGTCGATCTGGCCAGATTGAATTAGGCTTATGGGAAGATAAGATTGTTCGAAGCACTAGTGGGACATTCCATGGGAGTCCCCCATTGTCATACCCCGAGGGTCTGGCTCCGGCTATTTATGCGATAGAATTTCGCGTTTGAATCAGATCCCGATTATCTTCGCCAGGCATCACGCTGATCCGATCTCCCTTGTGCACCTAAGAACTCTACCCCGAGAACCCCCTTATTATCCAGAAGAGGACAATATCCTTAAGTGCCAAGGTTCGTGCCCCTCGAGACGCCAAGTCAAAAATAGACCCTCCCCCTTGTTGTTCAATTGTTCGGAAGAGAACAACTTTAGAACAGTTATTGTTCTTTGAGCCCGTTCGACAAGAAATGGTTCTCGCTCCCCTGATATCACGTCAGTGGTAATTTAATTCCCCCCTTTTAACGTTCTTCAAAAGAACGCTTGGTTACCCCAATAACCTCAATTGTTCATCCAGAACATCTCCGATATCCTGTCTCAAGGATCGCTCGTACTTGTCAGCCCCAATTCTCTCTCACTCCTTGAAGTCTGTCCTTTCCCTCCTCGTTAAGGACAACCCCCCTAAAAAACCCTCCTCCTGGGAAGGAAATCGCCAGTCGGACCGAAACCATTCCTTCAAATAGCCTTCCTCTGCACGACGACCTTATAAATACGTAAGCTACGAATTGCATTTAACTATTTAACTTTGTGCCAACGTAACTTCGTGCTTTAACCCGGATTTAGACGACCCTTTCCCTTCTTTCTTGTTTGTTTTATCATTTAAATCCCTCCAAATCTTAATCCACCGCTTAGTCAAATTTATCCTATGACCTTTTTCATTTCATGTGTATCTTCCATTTTAACCCCCGGTCATGTAAATATTTTCCACGTGTTGTTTTTGTTAGATTAATTAATAAAATTTTATTTTATTAATGCTTGCAATATTATTTATCCTTGGGTTCCGTTCCACTTCTTAAGTATATTGAAGATAAATAAGCCCTCTACAGGCCTATTTATTAACATAGATTCATACTCGGCCATCTGATTAAAACCCTGCACTCGAATATAGAATAATCCCCACAAAGAATAGATATATAGTATATCGTCGGGAGCCTTTTCTACGACATACAGTATCAATTTTTTTCTTTACATTCTATTATAAGTATTTTTTACAACGGTTTCTTGGTTTCTTCGATCATTACATAAATCAAATTGCTCGGCATTCACGATAAGGGTAGGGGATAGGGGGGTGGAGACTCGGCATTTAACCCGCATTAGTACTCATGTATCGTTTCGATAAATCCAAAGATAAATAAGTTATGGCATAAAAACCCATTAAATAAATCTCGATATTTTCTTCATTTTCGTTCCCTCTTTGGACGAAAACGGGATAACTGGCAGATATAGTGGTTCTGGATTTAATGGTTCTGGTTGTTAGGTAGTAATAAGCAAAGAATAATCGTACAAAAACAGAGTTATAAACATCATACAAAGCTAACAAATTAAAAAAATCAAACCTAAGAATCATAACAAACCAGGCAAACATTAATAGTCTAATAAAACAACAAACCCAAATAACCTAACCTAACCTACGTAATACAACAAAGCATTCATAACCATCAAATAAAATCACCAAACCCAAATAATAAGACCTAACTTACGTAACAGGACAAACAACTCCTAACCATCAAATAAAACCAACACATCCAAATAAGCTGACCTAACTTTCTTCACATGTCAAACTGTTTCCGATCGTCAAATAAAATCAACACACTTGAACAACTTAACCTAATTTAGGAACAGTGTTTCCTCAGATCTTCTTAAGATGCCTTAGAGAGAGTCACAATCAAACCCTACCAACGCCGGGTATTATCATCTTATTCAATTTTAGATTTCAGCTACCCTCTATTATGAGGAAAAATCCATCTACTCATTTCAATAAAAAATAGCATGAATTTAATCCTGGATTATTTAATCCACACAAATTGAGAGGGTATTATCATCTTATTCAATTTTAGATTTCAGCTACCCTCTATTATGAGGAAAAATCCATCTACTCATTTCAATAAAAAATAGCATGAATTTAATCCTGGATTATTTAATCCACATAAATTGAGAGGGTATTATCATCTTATTCAATTTTAGATTTCAGCTACCCTCTATTATGAGGAAAAATCCATCTACTCATTTCAATAAAAAATAGCATGAATTTAATCCTGGATTATTTAATCCACATAAATTGAGAGGGTATTATCATCTTACTCAATTTTAGATTTCAGCTACCCTCTATTATGAGGAAAAATCCATCTACTCATTTCAATAAAAAAATAGCATGAATTTAATCCTGGATTATTTAATCCACATAAATTGAGAGGGTATTATCATCTTATTCAATTTTAGATTTCAGCTACCCTCTATTATGAGGAAAAATCCATCTACTCATTTCAATAAAAAATAGCATGAATTTAATCCTGGATTATTTAATCCACATAAATTGAGAGGGTATTATCATCTTATTCAATTTTAGATTTCAGCTACCCTCTATTATGAGGAAAAATCCATCTACTCATTTCAATAAAAAATAGCATGAATTTAATCCTGGATTATTTAATCCACACAAATTGAGAGGGTATTATCATCTTATTCAATTTTAGATTTCAGCTACCCTCTATTATGAGGAAAAATCCATCTACTCATTTCAATAAAAAATAGCATGAATTTAATCCTGGATTATTTAATCCACATAAATTGAGAGGGTATTATCATCTTATTCAATTTTAGATTTCAGCTACCCTCTATTATGAGGAAAAATCCATCTACTCATTTCAATAAAAAATAGCATGAATTTAATCCTGGATTATTTAATCCACACAAATTGAGAGGGTATTATCATCTTATTCAATTTTAGATTTCAGCTACCCTCTATTATGAGGAAAAATCCATCTACTCATTTCAATAAAAAATAGCATGAATTTAATCCTGGATTATTTAATCCACATAAATTGAGAGGGTATTATCATCTTATTCAATTTTAGATTTCAGCTACCCTCTATTATGAGGAAAAATCCATCTACTCATTTCAATAAAAAATAGCATGAATTTAATCCTGGATTATTTAATCCACATAAATTGAGAGGGTATTATCATCTTATTCAATTTTAGATTTCAGCTACCCTCTATTATGAGGAAAAATCCATCTACTCATTTCAATAAAAAATAGCATGAATTTAATCCTGGATTATTTAATCCACACAAATTGAGAGGGTATTATCATCTTATTCAATTTTAGATTTCAGCTACCCTCTATTATGAGGAAAAATCCATCTACTCATTTCAATAAAAAATAGCATGAATTTAATCCTGGATTATTTAATCCACATAAATTGAGAGGGTATTATCATCTTATTCAATTTTAGATTTCAGCTACCCTCTATTATGAGGAAAAATCCATCTACTCATTTCAATAAAAAATAGCATGAATTTAATCCTGGATTATTTAATCCACATAAATTGAGAGGGTATTATCATCTTACTCAATTTTAGATTTCAGCTACCCTCTATTATGAGGAAAAATCCATCTACTCATTTCAATAAAAAAATAGCATGAATTTAATCCTGGATTATTTAATCCACATAAATTGAGAGGGTATTATCATCTTATTCAATTTTAGATTTCAGCTACCCTCTATTATGAGGAAAAATCCATCTACTCATTTCAATAAAAAATAGCATGAATTTAATCCTGGATTATTTAATCCACATAAATTGAGAGGGTATTATCATCTTATTCAATTTTAGATTTCAGCTACCCTCTATTATGAGGAAAAATCCATCTACTCATTTCAATAAAAAATAGCATGAATTTAATCCTGGATTATTTAATCCACACAAATTGAGAGGGTATTATCATCTTATTCAATTTTAGATTTCAGCTACCCTCTATTATGAGGAAAAATCCATCTACTCATTTCAATAAAAAATAGCATGAATTTAATCCTGGATTATTTAATCCACATAAATTGAGAGGGTATTATCATCTTATTCAATTTTAGATTTCAGCTACCCTCTATTATGAGGAAAAATCCATCTTCTCATTTCAATAAAAAATAGCATGAATTTAATCCTGGATTATTTAATCCACATAAATTGAGAGGGTATTATCATCTTATTCAATTTTAGATTTCAGCTACCCTCTATTATGAGGAAAAATCCATCTTCTCATTTCAATAAAAAATAGCATGAATTTAATCCTGGATTATTTAATCCACATAAATTGAGAGGGTATTATCATCTTATTCAATTTTAGATTTCAGCTACCCTCTATTATGAGGAAAAATCCATCTACTCATTTCAATAAAAAATAGCATGAATTTAATCCTGGATTATTTAATCCACATAAATTGAGAGGGTATTATCATCTTATTCAATTTTAGATTTCAGCTACCCTCTATTATGAGGAAAAATCCATCTACTCATTTCAATAAAAAATAGCATGAATTTAATCCTGGATTATTTAATCCACATAAATTGAGAGGGTATTATCATCTTATTCAATTTTAGATTTCAGCTACCCTCTATTATGAGGAAAAATCCATCTACTCATTTCAATAAAAAATAGCATGAATTTAATCCTGGATTATTTAATCCACATAAATTGAGAGGGTATTATCATCTTATTCAATTTTAGATTTCAGCTACCCTCTATTATGAGGAAAAATCCATCTACTCATTTCAATAAAAAATAGCATGAATTTAATCCTGGATTATTTAATCCACATAAATTGAGAGGGTATTATCATCTTATTCAATTTTAGATTTCAGCTACCCTCTATTATGAGGAAAAATCCATCTACTCATTTCAATAAAAAATAGCATGAATTTAATCCTGGATTATTTAATCCACATAAATTGAGAGGGTATTATCATCTTATTCAATTTTAGATTTCAGCTACCCTCTATTATGAGGAAAAATCCATCTACTCATTTCAATAAAAAATAGCATGAATTTAATCCTGGATTATTTAATCCACATAAATTGAGAGGGTATTATCATCTTATTCAATTTTAGATTTCAGCTACCCTCTATTATGAGGAAAAATCCATCTACTCATTTCAATAAAAAATAGCATGAATTTAATCCTGGATTATTTAATCCACATAAATTGAGAGGGTATTATCATCTTATTCAATTTTAGATTTCAGCTACCCTCTATTATGAGGAAAAATCCATCTACTCATTTCAATAAAAAATAGCATGAATTTAATCCTGGATTATTTAATCCACATAAATTGAGAGGGTATTATCATCTTATTCAATTTTAGATTTCAGCTACCCTCTATTATGAGGAAAAATCCATCTACTCATTTCAATAAAAAATAGCATGAATTTAATCCTGGATTATTTAATCCACATAAATTGAGAGGGTATTATCATCTTATTCAATTTTAGATTTCAGCTACCCTCTATTATGAGGAAAAATCCATCTACTCATTTCAATAAAAAATAGCATGAATTTAATCCTGGATTATTTAATCCACATAAATTGAGAGGGTATTATCATCTTATTCAATTTTAGATTTCAGCTACCCTCTATTATGAGGAAAAATCCATCTACTCATTTCAATAAAAAATAGCATGAATTTAATCCTGGATTATTTAATCCACATAAATTGAGAGGGTATTATCATCTTATTCAATTTTAGATTTCAGCTACCCTCTATTATGAGGAAAAATCCATCTACTCATTTCAATAAAAAATAGCATGAATTTAATCCTGGATTATTTAATCCACATAAATTGAGAGGGTATTATCATCTTATTCAATTTTAGATTTCAGCTACCCTCTATTATGAGGAAAAATCCATCTACTCATTTCAATAAAAAATAGCATGAATTTAATCCTGGATTATTTAATCCACACAAATTGAGAGGGTATTATCATCTTATTCAATTTTAGATTTCAGCTACCCTCTATTATGAGGAAAAATCCATCTACTCATTTCAATAAAAAATAGCATGAATTTAATCCTGGATTATTTAATCCACATAAATTGAGAGGGTATTATCATCTTATTCAATTTTAGATTTCAGCTACCCTCTATTATGAGGAAAAATCCATCTTCTCATTTCAATAAAAAATAGCATGAATTTAATCCTGGATTATTTAATCCACATAAATTGAGAGGGTATTATCATCTTATTCAATTTTAGATTTCAGCTACCCTCTATTATGAGGAAAAATCCATCTACTCATTTCAATAAAAAATAGCATGAATTTAATCCTGGATTATTTAATCCACATAAATTAAGAGGTGCGCACAGAAAGAATTCAAGTGGGCAAATGGTGAATGCATCTTGAGGTATTGGCAATGCGATCAGGAATTAGATTGTTGTGATGGATCAGATGAGAAGAACTGCAATAGTAAGTATCAAATTTTCCAATCATCTGTCGTCGAATAATTTTCAAACTACTTTTGTGAATTGCAGACTTTATAATACTAATATTAAATAAAAGTGGAAGGCAGTCGGATTGCGTTGGATTCAACTGGTTTAGAGAAGAATGAATGTGAGAACTCCGTCATCCAAGTAGGGTAGGTTTGAGGAAAAGCTGTATGATAATTTAAAGCTAGCGACAGACGAGCCAGATCATTATATCACTTCGGAGCAGCACTGGGAAAGGAGCGATGGCCATTCGAAGAGATACAGTTTATTATATCGTTTCAGGAAAAGCAGGTTTATAAAGAGTATAGGTAAGGGTGTGTTTGTGTGTGTGGAAAAGCTTTATGCACATTAAAGGTGATTTTAAACTTAATCCTTAGATTTTAGTGGATGTCCCTGTACCTCATTGGGAATTGTTGATTTGCTATATATTTTTAGGGGGTGGGGGAGTTTAAGTATCCTGGGAGAAATGAATAAGGGAGATAGGAGTGGATAAAAGGGGCATTGTGGTATACTGGGGTTGAATGTTCCGCCCAAATAATAAAGTTTCGACAAGTGTTGGAAAGGGAGGTTACCCCAAGATTTTTAAGCCAACAAACTATGAATGTCACCAGTGCCAAAAAAATGCCTCTAGAATTGCAATTTTTGTTCACTTTTTCGCGATTATCTTCCATTTTCATTTTTGTCTTGACTTTACATTTTTCAATGTCTTTTATTTTTAGCCCCGAGTGGGACTATGTTTGTTGTGGAAGGGAAGAATGTTCTAGAGAGGTGTCTACCTTCCAGTTCCCTATCCTCCTAATTTGCTTACTTGGGCTATGCACTTTCCACCTGCCCTAACTTCGCTACTTTTTATACCGACTTCTCCTCACAAACCTTCTTGGTGAGATGCCTTTGATGGTTTGGATTTTTTTATTAATGAAAAAGCAAATCACTCGTTCTTGAGTAGGGAAAATCACAACAAAAAGTTGTGCTAGACGAGATACAACAGCGCATATTTAGCACCTCATCGCCATAAGGGGACATTATGGCGTGGTAAAGCATGATGGGTGGCTTTATGCATGTTAGTGCGTAAATGGGTGGTAGAGAGGGATGCCATTTTAATGGCAATGTTTTTCCCGTTGAAGATTTCTTTATAATCGGCAGGATGCGGTGCCAATGAATTTGACTGCGGGGAAGAATGCATCAAGGGCTATTTTCGCTGCGACGGGATTAAGAATTGCAGGAATGCAAACGATGAGAAGGATTGTGGTAAAAAAAGATATTTCAGTCTTTCATTCAATGTAATTTGACCCCAAAATACCATTTCGATCTTTCATATTCCTCGGCCCTTTCATCTTTGCATTGTATGTCTTTTCCAATCAGCGAATCGGTGCAGACCAGAAGAATTTGAATGTTTTGACGGTGGCTGCATCGAGCAATCGTTTCGGTGCGATGGCAAAATGGATTGTCAACGTGGAGAAGATGAAATGGATTGTCGTACGTATTTAGATTAAATTATACCCATTACATACGATGCTGTGGTTAGTTGAGGGCAAAATTAGGAAATTAAGTCAACAAGTTCATCGCTGGATTGACTAACCGTCGATGATACATTCCAACAAGGCAAGGTAGGAAAAATGATAAGAGAAAAAAGAAAAAAGGAGAAAAATAATTTAAATTTTTACCATGACTGACAAACTGCCTGAGTTAGATTATAGTGATCATCATTTAGGATATTTTGTACAATTCGTAAAAAGGAGGAAATTGACAACCAACAAGGGCATCATTTTTTAGACATTCAAAAGAAAGAACTAGTACTCTTAGGAAGATCTCTTGGAATAACTGACAAAGGAGGCGGCCAAACGGTCTCTTCAAACTTTGACAAGGGTCCTTAGTACTATAAGATACACACAGCCGTAGTCACCGTTCTGGTTCTTGGTGAACGCCCGAATTTTCATGGAAAATTATAACTGTCAATTACAATCTAAGACTCTTTCCCTCGTTAATTTTATTTCTTTCAAAGAAATTATAAAAAGCAACATAGATTTACTGAAAGAAGGAATAAATATGTACAACCCTGGATAGTAATCGAAAGTATAAATATGCAAAACATTTGGAAGTACTCAGAGTATAAATATACTCATCTTTCACAAGTACTCGAAAGCACAAATATGTACAAAATTCTTAAAACTCGAAAGTGCAAATATGTACAACATTCAGAAGTACTCGAAAGCACAAATAGGCACAACATTCACAGGTAATCGAAAGTACAAATGTGCACAACACTCGCAAGCACCCGAATGTACAAGCATGTACAACATCCACAAGTACTCGAAAGTAAAAATATGTCAAACATTCACAATTAATCGAAAATACAAATGTGCACAACATTCACAAATACGCGAAAATACAAATATACATAACATTCCTAAGTACAAATTTGAGTCGCCTCCTGCCAATGTTTGCTTTGGAATTCGCCGATTTCCATTTATTTCCCAAATGGGATAAAAGATCCTCTTCAAACCATCTGCGTCGGACTCCATTTATGGCAGGGTTTTTAACCTGTGGTACTCGACCCCTAAGGGCTGCGAAACTGGTCTGCTAATGGTGCGCGATGTTGTAATCAAAGAGAGTTAATTTATGGGATGTGGCTTTAAATTTTATTTGTTTATTAACTTTAATGATGCAATAAATACAACGCTTTGATATGAGTTCCCTAATAAATGACTGTGTAAAATATAAATAAAACCAGCCAGAATCTCCCAGTGATATCCATGGCATTATTATTTTATGGCAGCGGGAAATACGGCGACTTGTGCGCTGGTAGGAAGTCGCTAGATGGGTGCTATAAAAAAAAAGAGTGGGAACGGGCGCGAGAAGTACTTGGTGCTCTGAAAGGAGTGCAAGTATTGAAAAGAGTTAAGACCCACTGAGAAATGTGGGGGAGGGGGCATTTTCAGTTCATTAACTGCACTTGATTAGCAGCGAAGGAGTGCCCGGAAGACAACTTCAGATGCTGGAATGGCGCCTGCGTTCTGAAGTACTGGCTGTGATGAGGAGATTGATTGTGAAAAGTAACGGGAAAAGCGGTAAAAAAAAAAAATCCAAAAGTTTGTAAAGAAATTGACGTACTGAAGATGCATGAAAGGTACAAGGCCGAGTTGCGGACGGAGGAGACTACCTCGAGCGCTAGGAACATTTGTTTTTATTAAAGGCGGGTCTGGGCTATGCTTGCCACTGCCAGCAGAGGCATAGCCACATACATTATATTAGGCTATATTAAAAGAAATACAAGAAAATCTACAAAGAAAAACAACAAACAACCACCAAATCCTCACAAAGAAATAACTAAAATAACAAAAAGAAAATGCCCGTCTTCCTCCGGTGCCCGAGTACCCAGTACCCACCAAGCCTTATATAGTGGAGGAGGAGAAGGAAGAGGAAGAGAAGGAAAAAGAAGAAGAAGAGGAAGAGGAGGAGGAAGAAGAGGACCAAGAAGCAGAGGATGAGGAGGAGGAGGAGGAGGAGGAGGAAGAGGAGGAGGAAGAAGAGGACCAAGAAGCAGAGGAGGAGGAAGAAGAAGAAGAAGAGGAAGAGGAGGAGGAGGAAGAGGAGGAGGAGGAAGAGGAGGAGGAGGAGGAAGAGGAGGAAGAGGAGGAAGAGGAGGAGGATAACCTCCTCCCAAAGGTCTACAAGTTCACAAGGTGGAGTGAATTGAAGGTAAGTTCGGTAATTGCCCCTTTTAGCTGTAGTCTATTTTTAATTAATTAATTTAATTAATTATTTTTTTAATTAATGAATAAAGGCGCAAAGCAACGACTGCCTCTCCGCTAGACAGTTTTTTGGAAAGGAAATTCATAAAGTGGCGAAGTTAGGGGCAGTGAAAATGTGTGAAAGATACTAGGCCGAGGAGTGGAGAGAGGAGACTTCTTTTATCAAAATTTAAGGCGAAACCAACGAGGGTATCTCCCACAGAGGTTATGGAAGGGGAAATCTAAAAAGAGAGTGGTGAAGTTAGTGAAAGTAAAAATGTATGAAAGATATAGAGAAAGTATTGGGGCTGGGAGGGGGAGGGGGAAACTACGAGCGTTTGAGCCCGAGGGAGATTAATTGCAGGCTTTCTGATTGGGGAGGACCTTAAGCCCCAATATGTCATCAGCAGCAGAGTTACGATGCTCCACCTGAAACCCCCTCGCCGTGAAAGCAGAAGAGGAAGGGGGGGGGTGTTAAAAACAATTATCTCCCACTGGGGCCAAGAGGTAGAGGGCAACCCTCAATGTCCCGGCCTAGACCGAGGATGCGTGGACGAAAGCTGGTCGACGATTAAGTTACAAAATTCGGCGCCAGCCAAGCAAAAATAGTCGGAAATAAAACAGTCCAATGGTCAGGCCTAGACGGAAAAGGGTCAGGTGATTTCCATCTCGTTTCACACTACCGGGGACCAAATTTAACAGGACAGATAGGAGACTACTCGGAATGGGAGGGGGAGGGGGGCTTAACATAAAATGGCAGAACCTGTTGAGGGGGCAACCTCCCCCCCCACCCTCCACCCTTAACTTAAATTCTGCGTCCTTCTTTCCTTAGACGGCAATACCGATGAGTTTGACTTTGGCGATGAATGCATCACCCTTAATTTCCGCTGTGATTCCACAAGTGATTGCATTGATGGCAGAGACGAGGAACATTGCGGTAAGATTTCGATCCTAGAATCCGTCTGGAGTCTTTTATATACTATGAAGGTGTATTCAGATAGAAATCCAAACAGTTTTTGTCAGGAAAATGTATTCATTATTTCTTGTGCCAAATCATCACTAGGGTGACCAGTCGTCCACCATTTAGATGAGTTGTCTGTCATTTTAATCTTTTTAGGGCCTTTTCCCAGCAAAACTCATTAATTCCCGGATAACCTTGGGAGGACCTGGCAATTTTATAATTCAAAAGAGAATGTAAACACCTTAAGGGTTTAAAATTTCATTATAATCAGCCGAATAGTTATAAATTATTGCCAAAAAAAAACTAATTCCCTGGATAACCTTGGGTGATTTTGGCAATTATATTATTTGAAAGGGAATGTAAAATAATATCAGGGTTTCAAATTTCGTTAGAATCAGCCGAATAGTTATTGCCCCCCAAAAATAATTCCCGGGCTAACCTTAGGAGGACCTTGGAAATTATTTAATTCTAAAGAGAATGTCAAACAACATAATGGGTTCAAATTTCGTTCGGATCGGCCAAATATTTATGATGTTATTTCCAAAACAAAATAATTCCCTGGCGTAGCCTAGTATACTCTAGCCTAGTATAGACTTGCATATATAGCCTAGCATAGTATATATTAGAATAACCTAGCTTAGTATAGTATACTTGAGCCTATTACAGCTTAGCACAGCCTGCAATTTTATATTAAAACTTAGTCTAGGCTAGCTTAGCTTACCCTAGTCTAGTATAGCCTATCTTAGTATAGCCTAGCTTAGCCTAGTTCACTGGAGCTTAGCCTAGTATATTCTATCCTATCCTAGCCTAGTTAGCATATTCTAGCCTAGACTAGTACAGTATATCATAGCCTACTTACCCTACCCTAGTTAGTATAGTATAGTATATTATAGTATTGCCTATCCTAGACTAGACTATTAAATCCTACCTAGGGTTGCATAGTATGCATAACATAGCATAGCCTACCCTAGCAAAGCCTCGCTTATCCTAGCCTGGTATAGCGAAGACTAGCCTAGGGTAGCATAGCTTAGTATTTCATAGACTAGCCTACCCTAGCAAAGCCTCGCTTATCCTAGCCTGGTATAGCGAAGACTAGCCTAGTATATCATAACCTAACCAAGCATACCATAGCGTAACCTAGCCTAGTATAGCCTTTCATGCCAAGTATAACATAACATAACCTAGCCTAGCATTAACTATCCTAGACATGTATAGCCTATACTATATTATTATACTCTAGTCAAGCATAGCTTATTATTGTCTATCCAAATATATGTACTATCCTATCATAGCTGAGCATAGCATAGCCTATTCTAGGCTTGCCTAGAAGAATATAGCATATTATAGCCTAGTCTAGTCTAGCAGAGTATCGGCCGAAAAGTTATGATGTTATTGCTTAAACAAAATCATTCCCGGGCTAAACTTGGGAAGACTTTGGCAATTATATCAATCGAAAGGGAATGGAAAACAACATAAGGGTTTCAAATTTCGTTGGAATCGCCCTCATAGTTACAATGTTATTACAAAAGCAATACGGGGACCGACCGACCAACGACTGGCATAGTGAGATGTAGAGTCGCTCGCAACCTGACTCGCACGCGACTAAAAAAAAACACAAAAAAAAAGAATATCTCTCATATCTTCTATCTAGTCTGCATTAACTGGATTCTAGTCCTTTCCGGAAGGTTCTGCATTTTTTTAATTAAACCCTTTCAAAACTATTTCTTTGCACACCACATAATAGACTGGAACCGCAAATCTAGACATTATAAGCTACTTCATGAAAGTAAATTGACCAATCAGAGAAGAGTATTCCACCGAGAGTCAGTTCTAGGGGTATAAATACCGCAGTGTTATCCTAAGCTGGAAGTCAAGCAAGGGGGACAGCCGCCCAGATTGATAACATCAATCGTTATGAAAAAAAGTGGAAAATAAAGACCAACCGCCAGAAGTTCACTATAATTCCAATGAACTGCCGGAAATTAAACAACGTCCTCGTCGACAACGAAATATATCCGTACTCTAACGAGGAAAAGGTCCTGGGCTAACGGCTTTATAATTCAGGATACAAGGCCCACGTAAAAAAAACAGTCTACCTAACCAAAGAGATCTGAAGAAATTGAAGCGTTCCCGAGTCCTCAACGTGCCAAATAAGAAAAAAAAAACTATACATGGCCCTGGTACGCTCCGTCCTGGTATACCCGGCTGTGATCACGCAGATGGCAAGCTGTATCTCTCTTAGGACGATGCAGAGGGTACAGAATAAAGCCACACTGCTTCTAACTGGCACGAAAAGGATCGACCGTATTCGACAATCGGTTCTACATGAAAGAATCGGACTAAAATCGATCAATATGGAGATCCAAATTCTAGGGAGAAAGACTTGGGACAAGTAGACCAAGAAATACTCCCAACTATTAACAATTTAGATATACCGGAAGACAGAATACGCATAGTAGAAAGGACATCTCTATTTCCCAGCGGAAGAACCTGTTGGAGAGAAAATATAAGACCTATTTACACCTAGCAATATACGAAAGGAAATTAACTTTAATAAAAAGAAGCGAAGTGCCCAAATTCAAATCAAAATTCAACTAACGCAAAAGAAGAGAAGAAGTATAAAAGACAATAAACTTTAACAAAAAGAGGCGAAGTGCCCAAATTAAAATTTAACATAAACAAAAAGAAGTGAAGAAGAATCCATAATCAACAAAATTAACCAAATAATAATAAGAAAAGGAAGATATATTAACACAAACAAAAAGAGGATAAGTGCCCAAACTAAGATTTAAACTGAAAATAACAAATGAATAACTAAATACAATAACAACAAGGTAACTTTAACTTAAATAAAAAGAAACAACGAAGTAATAAATAACCAAGTACGAATAAAAGAGGAAAAATACCCATATGAAGCAAGAGATAATTAGCAAAACAAAAACCAATTGAAAGGCTTGAAAACCACGACGGAGGAACTTTTTAATGGAATCATATATATATATATATATATATATATATATATATCAATGGAAGAGCCTGACCGTCAGCAACATTATTGACGCAGGAAAAATAATTTTTAGTCGAACAAGAAGAAAGCATGCTAGTGATGCCCTATCACCAAGGCAAACTAGTAAACATTTTCACACTTATGAAAACCTACCACACATTTCATCACTTTCATTAACTTTGAAATTTGAATAACATCAGTTAGTGCTAAAATTCCGCGAACATGCATGTTTTCAAGGTAGGCTTCGCCTAAAAGAAATGACCCGAAATGCAACAACCGACGGACTCCTGATCTTCACCAGGAGGATCCAAGGAGAAAATGATGAAAAAGAAAACTACCACAGCATTCAAATGTGCTTAGCATGCTACAAGCTGGAACAACATCGACATGTCCGCCAAAAGAAAAATGGTAGTGCAGCGAATGTGCCACACCTGGCTACAGATACAAGTGCGAGTGTAGGGCTCGTTCTATAAAATAGGTAGGCTTCTGGCATCAAATTGCAGGATTTAATAGGTCCAGCGAGGAACTCCACAAATGGACGTTACACATTGACCATAAAGAACTCGAAACATTTCCGCTTGCCCCTTTAGTAGACCATTACAAGAATAAAGTTGTACTTTCGTTGCCGCGCCTTTTCAAAGTCCTTTACTTACCCCGATTACCGAGCCACCTTCGGTAAGCCCAGCCTAACGCATAACCCTCTGGAGAATTTATAAAGAGTCAAAACCAATTCGACAGAGGCGTAAAGTAGGCACACTGCATAAAGTCCTCGTCACCCGTCGAGCGCAATAGCAACGACGACTCTTCAATACACGACCTTATAATTACCAACCACGCACCCACAAACCGGTAACCTATACCACTACATAACGTGTAACACCCACCGGTATCATCACCTCCTATAAATTGATGACTTTCAACGGTACCATCAACGAGAGCACCAAGAAAAGGTGCATCAATTGTAAGTAAGGGCGAGCATAGGACCATGGCCCTAAATTGCCCCAAAATAAAATAAATAATAAAGAGGAAGAACTTAAAAGAACCAAAGAGATCATACACGCAAGCGCGATGAGGAAAAGCGAGGAGATGAGACAAACGAGGGCATCTCCAGCAGAAACTCACATCACCAGCGATCTCAACGCGCGCATCATCATTTTTATTACTCATGCAAACGCGGCCAAATCCGATTCTTACAATGAAGTTCTCAACTCGCTATTAAAGGCAAACGGACTTCCAACAGTGATTATGCGCGAAAATCCTGACTGCTCCAAGGCATTCAAGGATTCAGTAATCCCAAATCCCGAGGTCAGAAAAGCTGGACTTGAAGCAGCTGAGGAAGCGCCCTCTCCGGACGAATCCTAAGAAGAAGAGGAAGAAAAAGAAGAAGAAAAGGACACTACCTCTTCAGAAAGTGACGAGGGCCCGTGACCTCGTACGAATGCGCCGAAGGGCAAATCGAAAATCACGTGACCCACTCCGAAGAACGAAAAGCAGGACATTCGACAAATGTCCCCCAAACCAAGAGAAAAAATAAGAAACACCGGTAAAGGGAAGCCCATACATCATGCAATGAATGGCAGGACGACAAAAAGGATTCTTTACGGAAACGTATTCGGGAAGATTGATGCAGATATCATCATGATTTCAGAACACGGGATCGACACGCGTATTGAAGAAATGAAAATTTGGAATCACGATGTGTTGATCACAAATTATTCTCAAGAGCGATTCGACGGAACCGCTATTGCGATTAAAAAGGGGATCAAATACAAGCAAGTTAGGAATCCTGAAGAATCCTATCTCGTGATAGAGGTCGAACTCGACATAGGAAAGATGGTCATAGACACCGGATACCAGCCGTCAAGGAGAGACTTTTTCCTTTACAGTCTCTCACTTGCCTAATGTGGCAGAAGAACCCCCCATAGCACTACTAGGTGGCTGAATGCAAGGTATCAGGAGTCCGGCTATAAACCCTTCAATGGGATCGGTCGCAGCCTGGATACTTTGCTGGACAGAAACATCGTCCAGAGAATTGGCCCCGACTTCCGCACCTTTGTTAGAAGAATGAGTGCCAGGAAACCAGACCGATGTCTGGCAAATCGTCAGCTGCTGTTCAACTATTACATGGAACTAGTCCAGGTATCATGTAGTAATCATATAGGGATCCTACTCATTATCAATAGAAACCCTATACAAGTCCCAGCAGTAGTTAGAAAAAACTAGGCCATTCTAGAGGAGATTTACGAGGCACTCGGTGACCTTAACAGTTATCTAATCAACTCGGATAGAGCATGTATCCCGAAATACCAGTAGAAGTCCATCTCTACATATATATGGGCCGAATACATGAAGAATTTATACCGTAAACTGAAATTACTTTAGGAGATTAACACCAGAAACACATCAATTGACTCAATACAACGAAGTAAAGAGATAAAAGAAGAGCTCAACCAGTTGATCCTCGAACAATATTGGAGACGTTGGGACGATGCGATCGAAAGCCTCGATCATGATGCGTCTCCTAAAGATTTTTGCCAAAGACTCAGGAGTCTCAAAGGACCTACTGGTACAACGAAGAAAATAGAAATAAGAAACAAAGATGGAAATATCGAGACAGAAGATGAAAACATAGAAGTAATATTCCGAAATTATTGTAAAAAATATTCAGTATAACTGAAGAGGAGAACGAAGACTATGATATGAGGATTAAAGGCGAAATTATAGACGAGCTAAACACCCAAATCCATAAGACGCATCCACACCACCTGGTGGATAGACAGCGTGACGGAGGCGCCAAGATAACCGAAGAGGAACTATTTGGAGCCTTCCGTTCATTTCGAAAGAAGGTCCCAGGACAATTGGGGCTATTAAAGTTAAACTTTGAAAAGGCACCAGCGAATGTCATCGAAGGAATGAGAAGGATTTTTTACTTGCCAATTTCACTTTTGGAGAAACTCCCTGTACAATCCGTACCAATTTCGGTTTTGGAAAAAGCGAAATACGGAGATGGCGATAAATGTTATCACGGAAAAGCTTGCCCAAGCAAAAACGGAAGGGAGTTACGTGGACATTGTATGTCGGAATGTATCAAAAGCATTTGATAAGGTGTAGCAAAGGGAAATGCAGTGCAAGATCCTGCGGCTGGAACTAAGTGTAAACTTAGAAAGAACTCTTTGTGACTATGTCATGGAAAGAGCGGCGTATATCAGTTTAGGGAGCATGGACGAACCAAAGTTTATGCTGAATGCATGTCTCCCGTAAGGTGCGTATCTGTCTCCCACTCTCTACTCGATATACGCCGCATATGTCCCAGCCACTGTGAACCCCACTTGCCTCAACATTCAATTCGCGGATGATTTTAGCCAGATAAGGCAGTGTTCTTGGCGTAACGCACCTATGCAACCTCGTATGACAACGGCAGAAATCGAAAGATTAAACATCTACGAGGCGAAATAGGAAAATAAGAACTAACCAAGAGAAATTAAAGGTAGTCCCCATTGGAAGGAGACTGCTATCATATGTCAGGGTGGGGAATAGGCGCTATCCCTGGAGCACGGAGTGCAATGAACTTGGAATGAAGATTACTTCGTCTGGGTACGAGAAGCACGTCGCTGATCGAATTTCGAAAGCCTCAGCCGGTCATAACTCTATAAGTGTTCTGAAACCTCCAAGAGAACAATAATAAGATATACAATGCGCTTATATGATCTACTCTGCTCTACCCCGCTTCCGACCTCCCGCGTGCCTCGAGGTTACAAAAGAGGAGACGAAGTTCGTGCAGAACAAATGCATGTACCTAATTGCAGGTACACTCAGGCGAGAAAAAAGACGCCAAGAAGAGCTGCACAGGGAGGCGGAGCTAAGTCCCATTAAGGTAGTCATCTAAAAACGGATTAGGAATGTGGAGGAACTGATTAATCAAGAGACAAATGAGAAAGTCATTCAGAAGATTACCAGAACAGAAGAGTCAGTAGCCATGATAAATTTCCAAGCTCCCCTAGCCTCCTGGCTAACGTTAGTGAAATGTCATTCTACTCATGATAATCTGTGTACAATACCTGAAATAATGATATATAAACTATCACCGAACAATGTAAAAACACGAACTGGGAAAATTGACAGAAAATGACAAAAAAAAATTATTATGACTCATCAAAAAACGATTAAGACTAAAGAAGAATGAAGAAAGAAGAAACAAAAAACACTAAAATACACACAACACAAAATAAATGAAAAACAAAAATCTAATAAGTAAAAAATAAATAATGATTAATTAAATCATAAAAACAACAAACAGCAAATGCTCATTTCATATACAAAGAACATTAAAGATATTTTTAAGCAAATGACTTGAATGCCATAAAAATATATATATAAAAAAACAAGCAATGGCTTCGCCACTTCCCACTACGGGGGGAGCTTGCACTTCGCTACAAAGATTAAAATTTAAAATCTAAAAGAAACAGCTATGGTTAAATTTTATGGTAAATATGTAGATTATCGGCGCGAACGATGGGACCTACTATTTCGTCCGTGTTCCAAAATGTTTCACGTTTTTGGAGTACATTTAAGTTGACGGCTTGTGTGGGGGTAAACACAATGGGGGGACTACACTACGATGATCCTGAGTTTCATTAAATTGGGGGGGTCTGGGGGGAACAGCCCCCCAGTATATAATCCTAATTGTTTATAGAATAATAATTCGAAAAGGACTCAAACGCGCATGAATATTCCGACACGAGTGAACGATAATATTTACACACACAATTTTTTTTCGGCCGGGATGCTAATCTACATATTTACCAATTTTATGAACTTTACCATTTTTAATTTGCGGGGTTTTAAAAAATTCACAAAATTTCAAAACTTATATTAATTTCTGAACTTCACCATTTTATTTTTTTATATTATAAAAGTATTATTAGAAATAACTTCGATAAAAAAACATAAGTCATAACCAAACTAAGATGAAATTATTATTCAAATACTCAAAAAAATCCCCTTCTTAAATTATAGAGTTAGTGATGATGATGGTTATGATGATGATGATGATGATGATGATGATGATGATGATGATGGTGGTGGTGGTGGTGGTGGTGGTGGTGACAACCTAAATACACAAAAACAAAAATAGAATGAAAGCTTTGTTAGTCTCCTACACTACATTGTCTTTTTTATTTCTCTTTGTCTACCCACACATGCTTTGTCCCCTACAAACACACACATACACTTACTCTAATTTGTAGGAACCTCTTTTTCCTGAAGAAGCTGGTCAACAGTGAAACGTTAGAATAAACATTGGATGAAATTCGTCGCCCAAAAGTTCTCACATCGCACACACACACACACACACACACACACACACACACATATATATATATATATATATATATATATATATATATATATATATATATATATATATATATATATATATATATATATATACAAGCCGTACTTCGTATTCTTTCGTTCCACAGGCACTCCTTAGGCGTGTGGCCTACGGCCTATTTGCAATTATAAACCGTTTTTTTATTTAATCCCCTTTATAGCCTCTTTATTTAAACACCCTGAACATCTTTTTCAAGATAGACACCCTGAAACATTTTTTTTAAGTTAATTCCCCCCGGTTGATATATAGAAAAACCTTGGTGAGATCTCTTTTTTCATCTAAATTTGTTTTATATACGAAATGATAGTAAAAAAGGGCCAAAGCCCTAATTTTAATACATTTTTTGAACTTCACGATTTGTATGTAATTTCATTCCAAATCATTCGATAATTATATTTATTTTTTCTGAACTCTTAGAAAGAACTTTGATAAAAGCTCGAAACATACAAAAAAACACCCCCGCGAATAAAAGTTTCAAATAAACCTAAACTCAAAAAAGGTTACTTGTCCACTAAGCAAAAAAAAACATTTTCTAGAATTGAAAAAATTCACCAAGTTAAATTATAGAGTTAAGGATATATATATATATATATATATATATATATATATATATATATATATATATATATATATATATATATATATTTATATATATATAAATATATATATATATATATATATATATATATATATATATATATATATATATATATATATATATATATATATATATATATATATTCACTAACTCTATAATTTAGAAGGCGATTTTTTTGAGTATTTGAATAATAATTTGATCTTAGATTGGTTATGACTTATGTTTTTTTATCAAAGTTATTTATAATAATTCTTTTATAATATAAAAAAATAAAATTGTGAAGTTCAGAAATAAATATAAGTATCGAAATTTTGTGAATTTTTATTTCCCAAAGAATTACAAATGTTGAAGTTCAGAAAATTTACTTTGATATATATTCTTCTATAACTATATTTTAGCAACCTGAAGTTTTGAAAGGGAAGAAATTTAGTTTAGAGTTTCTTTTTAAAATTATTATAATTGGCGAAGTTCAGAAAATTTATAGAAATTTAACCATGGCTGCTTTTTTTAGATTTTAAATTTTAACCTTAGTAGCGAAGCGCAAGCTCCCCCCGTAGGACGGAGTAGCGAAGCCATTACCTAGAATATATATATATATATATATATATATATATATATATATATATATATGATCGATTTATTTGCGAAACCAGGTTCAGACGGAGGATCTCCGTCACCTTCAATCGCTGACAAACTAATCAATACAGAAAGATGCTTAGCCTGAGAACACACAAAATCTGTCAGCATAATTAAACTGAAATGTTTATACTTAATTTGTTCACGCTAACATCACTATCATCCTATTTTTGAAAATAATTCCACTTCCTTTCTATTAATTTTTTTCTTCTGTTTATTTCTTCACGTTTCCTTATTATCATCAGTCTCTAGCAAAACAAAAAATCAGGGAACAATTTCGTTTTTCGTGAAACATTTTCGCGGTGCTTTTCCTTTCAAAATTCAATTTAAGGGGATTTTTGTTTTACAAAACAAAGATTACATATCGTTTAAAGGGTCTATATATCTTAATTAGTATAAACAAAATATGCTCCTGTTAATTTAAGGATCTTTATGTACGCATTAGATCCAGAAGCACCCATTGAAGCGTTAAGAGAAGAGACAGACGCTTTCTTGTCCTATGACGTTCACAAATATCTTTCGAAAAATAAAAGTTCCTGTGACATTTTTGCCCGAGACGAAGAAACCGGTGGCTTTCTTCTTTTCAACTGCTCTAACGGTCGCGGAAAGATACAGGTCAGTTAAACCAAGGTCAAACAAAGTCTTACTCCTTTGGAAACGTCCCCAATACACTTCAGAAACTTGAAATAATAATATTCAATCCAACTCGATGACATTTTTTTTTTTAATTGTGATAAAAATATTCTGAAACCAACGAGAGTATCCGAGCAAGAAAGTTTATAAATAAAACAATTAGGAAAGAGGGGAAGTTTACGGAAATGCAAATGTGTTGAAGGACCATAGTTCAAGTAAACAATGAAAAGACGGGGGAGGACCACAACCCTTCTGCACCAGCACACATTTTGCAATAAAGCAAGGTGACCTTGTTGCCCTCATTATTGGCAAAAAATGTAGTTTTAAAATATTTTCAGAGAAATTTAAAAAGAAAGGTTTTTAGTCTAAATGTTAAGAAAATAAAACAACACAAGAATAAACTAATCAATAATTGACATTTTCTAAGTTTTGATCACTTAAAAAAATCTCGCCATCGATATTTTCAACTGTTCCTCAGATAAATCAAATTTATCCCTTACTTATAATTTATTATAATCCATTTTTACTTAGTATTCGTTAATATTACAGAATACGCAAGTGTTGAAAGGAAGAAAATATGAAGTGGGCTACAACATCTGTAATAGTTACGGTTGCAAAAACAGTTCAACATTTCATGTTTGGACTAAGCCAGTGGCCAACACAAATAATGTGGTCCTGAAGTCAGGGTATCTTTCAGTGCGGATTCCGACTTTTGGAAAATACACTTGCAAGTAAGCTGTGTATGGATGAGTGTGACGGAATATTGCGCCTTAGAGAGGGTAAAACGCTCTCTGACAGAGACTGGTTTCGATTAAATTCAAGACTTCGCACTAAACCTTATTTGGTTGGTTGTTTACGAACAAAGTGAGGGTAAAAAAGGATTGAACTAAGTAATGAAGTCACGCCTTAAATGATATTGCATCAGTAGGATACGAACACTAAATCAGTCAACCAATCTCGATTGAATGAAAGTCCACCAAAGGTATTCCTGTGTGATTTCGTAAGAGGTTTCAATAGTTCCATTTCCAAACTCCTATAAGGAGTTTACAAAGCCTGTTAAAGAATCATCCGGTGACCTACCTCCTCTTTCATACTTTATCCTTTGTTTCTTCTTTTACCCATCTACACTCTAGACCCCAGATCATAAGCTTATTGGTCCCAGAGTCACGTTTTTCTTTCAATAAATCATCCTTAACGTACTTCTTTTTTTTTTAAGATATGTTTACATTCTGGTATCCGATGACACGAAGTCTGCCATGGAGGATTCTGTTGCCATTGCTTATGTAAAAGAACTTCTTAAAAAGGGTCAGATCGATCCTTCTCATTTCCCACTTACCCTCACAAAAGATGTGGAGAGAATTATATGGCATAAAAGAATTTTACCAGTAAGTTTTCTCTTTTCTACATTCTTCAGGTAATTACATCCAGTTTGGAGCAGAAACTTAAATACACGTCACGGGTGTATATTTTCTCCCTAATGGGGTACGGGTATTCGTCAACCTTTACCTTCCTTTCAATGTTACGAATATTAGTCGATTTTCATAATCTGAAGTTTTTTCCGGTTCTTGGCAGAGTTTTCACTGCTGTAGTGTCTCCATACATGCATATAATTATCTGAACTGATGCCCGTTGGATGTTCATTTGATTTAAAATTTTGAAATATATTCTTGTCAGCTTGTAATACAATAACGCGACTTCTTATGTCTTCATTATCCATAACGATGAAGCAATCAATAAGGTTTCTAGGCCTCAAATTTGAAGCAAAGGTTTCATGAAAGCCACAGCTCTCTTACATCATTGCCGCCAGCCGCTCTATTCCTAACCTCTTAAGTTATCGATTCCACATTACATTTTTCACGAACCGCCACACATTATTCCGAGTTTACAGTGCCTCAGGCCAGTGCAAAGTGTACTTTGGCTGTGCGTTGTAAGACTCCGCATCATCCTAGAACCTCCATCGCCTTGACCAAATTCTGAACCTGATTCTTCGTATGTCGACAGAGACTCTCTACTCTACTGCAGGGGTCAGTTGCTTTCGCGCGGAATGTAACCTTTCCTGCTGAAGACCACTCTTCTCTACCCTTCCATTCCCTCTGCCACCAGTCTATCAAATCTTTATACAGGCGTTCTTCCGCTGGCGATGACGCCCGCAAGAATCTACAACTACCTCTTGCCAGGCAGCTAGTCGTTAAAACAGACTACTGTTTACTTGTCTAAGTTCCTTACCTATGCGTACCACCACTCTCATAAGACGGGCATCTACAGTGATAGCTCCTGGTCCTTCCACAGTTCGTCTAATCTCGCGGTCGTGAAAGCGGAGCTTCGGCGCTCCTTTTTCTTAGCGTTGGGTGTTATTTGTACCCGGCAGAGCTGTACTCCATCCAGGATGCTCTCTGTACGGTCTGTTTACTCCCTTACACTGAAGCCATACTGCTCACGAGCTTGCGATTTCATCAAATAATCTCAGCTATTTTTTGCTTGAAGCTCTATCACGTCTGGGTACCTGACAAGTAAGCAGATGACCAAGCTGCTTGGTCTGCCTTCGCCCCAACACGCCTAGTCTCGTTTTCACCCAAGGATCTCTCTGCACATATGAAGAAGATCCCTTATATACATTGGCTTACTGCCTGGTAAACTGGGCTTCTCCCTCAAATTCACCGCAGTAAACCCATCGTCAGCAAATGGGCATCATCCTTCAAACACTTCCTACATAAAGAGGTGATACTAGACCGCCTCCACCTGGGTCATAAGAGGCTAACCCAAAGATACCTTATGGCCCGCCAACTCTCTCCCACCTGTAGTCGCTGCCGTGTTCCATGTGCTCGTTTAGTGGTATAAAAGGTAGTGAGAGACGTTCAAGGCTTTTTCTTGAGTGCTTTTTGAAATATTTCATCTTTTAAATATTCCTGGACCCAGTTCAAGGTGAAGAGATTTTTTGTCCTGTTTCGATCGCTCCCTGCTAAAGATAGCACTGTATAGGTATTAAATTTTAATGGAGGGAAATTTTACGAAATTTAGGGAAAAGTTGCAGCAGGTTAACTAAAAGGGGATTTTTCATGATAGGACAGTATTTGATATGTGTATGAGGAGGGGGGGGAGTTCAAGTTTTTTTTAAGCTATTCAAAGAGGATTCATACTTCTTAAAATAAAGTAGAAATCATTAACTGTAATAAGGACCTGAAAGCTTCTTTTTTTCACAAATATTGAGAGAAGGATAGAATATGCACCTTTTAGATTGATGGTTGAATAGTTGATGGGGATGAGGAAATGGTGTCAGCTCTAAAGGATCACTACAGCTGTCTTTGGCGGCAATCAGAATAGCTCTGAGGAATGGGAGTTTCGAGATTAGAACTGAAGTGAAAGGATCACTATTAATTTAGAGGAAATTCTAAGTTATATCAATCCTAATACAAGAGTAGTATCAAATAATATGTGTTAGAATTCTTCATGAAGGACTTGATCATTTCCCGTTGCTATCGAGTATCATTTTAATGTCAGTTTCATAAAACAAAATACCAGAGGATTGTCAATAATTACCTGCCTTTTATCCTAACGTCTATTGTTTGTAAAACTGTGGAAAAATGGTTTAAAGATAGGTTATTTTATTTCTTAGAAAACAATAGTTCGGTAAAAAAAAACACAACAAAGTAAATCATGTTTATTATATTTATTTGCTTTCCTTGAATATGTGAGGGTCAATTTGGATAAGGGAGCGACACACTAATGTCTTTTACTTTGATTATTTTTAGTAAGGCCTTCGATAAACAGCCTCACGGTAAATTGCTTAATTAATAAGTTAAAGGAAAGTGTGGTTTCTGCTAGCTTTTCTAGTTGTATTAATGATTAGATAAGGAATAACAAAGAGAGGATGGTTTTAAACGGTTATAAGTCAAGATAAGAGCCTCTACTTAGTGATGTGCCGCAGGGCTCTGTCCTCGCTTTAGGGTTTTTTTATATTTTATGTTCATTATCTTGAAAACGGATTGCAAAGCAGAAGTTGTAAGTTTGGTGATGATACTAAAATAAATGCCCAAATGGTGAGTTTAGAAGGCACCACTCATCTTCCTAAAGATTTAGAAAAGCTCGTTGGTTGAGCAGAGAGGTGGTAGATGGAATTTAATGCAGGCAAGTGTAAGTTAATGCATATAGGTACAGAGAATATGACTTGTATTTATGATGCGAATGGTAGTTGATTAAAGAAAGTTGATGAAAAAGAGATTAAGAGTTTTTTTACTCGAGGGATGCTAATGTACATAAACAGTGCCATGAAGCCAGGAACAAAGTTAACAAAATGTTAGGTGATATAGAGATGTATCATATAGAAGCAAAGAGGCGATTTTTATGCTATATAAGTTTTAGGTAAGATTTCATCTGGGATATTCTTTTCAGTCTTGGGCTCGATATCTGGAGCAAGATTTGTTTATTATTGAAATGGTTTGAGTAGAGCTACTAAGCTTATCCTAAGACTCAATGGCCTAGGATATGAAGATAAGTTGAAGCAGTTGAAAACGTTTTCTGTTTGACGTAGACTTTTTAGGGTGGCTATGAGTCATCTCTTTCTACTTTTTTACAGATTCGGATGAGAGCACTTTACGAGTCTTTGGAGTTACTTATTTGGTGAAAGGAGAATAATGGGTGATGATGTGAAACTGATGATGAAGCAGTATATGTTGGGTGTTCGAACAACTTTTTTTAGTCAAAGGGTAGTCAAGTTTTGGAATAGTTTGCCCAGTAGGCTGGTTAGCAGTGTCAGGCTTGGCAAGTATAAATCGAGGTTAAAACCACTATATGTATAGTTTAAATATGATTTGACAAAGACTCTGGGCATTCGGATTTATAAATGTATAGAGAAACAGGGGGTGGGGGATGAGCAGAGGACTAAAAAGGTAAAGTGTAATAATGGTAAGATCAAAAAGAACGATACATTGAAAATATAGTAGACAAAGATATAGGATCATAAGGAAAAGATGGATTTGTTAAAGAAGAGGTCTACTGAGTATAGAAAATTTGGATGTTATTGCGATAGGAGTCATTGCTTGATTTGTTAGGAAATAACTTTAAACAAGAGCTCCAGATTGATGGTTATATGTTTCATAGAGATAGGAACAGTATAAAAGAAAGATGGGTCATTATTTATATTAGGGATAATCTTCAATGTTGTGGAAATACAGTCAAGGGGGAAGATAGCTTCCATGTAGAGAGGAATAGAGTAGATCAGGAATATGAGACAAAAAGTTAGCAGTTAATTGCCAGACAGAATTCGAACCAAGGCTGTTGATCTTAAATAAATGTCGGATAAAATTAAAGATGTTAGGAAAATTAAATATTTTTAGAGAAATAAAAGGGAGGGTCATTTAAGACAAAGATACAATGAGCTAACTCGGGGAGTTAAAAAGTTAATTAGTGAAGCAAAGAGAAAATAAAATAGCAAATAAGGTGAAGAAACATCCTTAAGGTTACTTTTAATTATACAGAACTAAGACTAGACATAAAATAGACGGACTTAAAACTACAGACGGAGAGTTAGCGAGTGATAGTGATACAATAGCTAGGATCTGAAATATGTATTTTCTTTCAGTATTTAAACTCTAGAATAATTTAATTGTACTTGATGAGACCATGATCTTCAGGGGTAATGAGAAGAAATTGGAGCATATTTTAATTACCAAGGAAAAAGTCTCGAAAGAAAGTTAATAGAATTAAATCTGGTAAAGCACCAGCAACCAGACGAGAGTTTTCCTAATATTCTGAAGGAATGTAAAGATGTGTTAAGTAAGCATCTAGCATGCAAAACGTTAGAGACAGGCGTTGCACCAATGACGTCGATGAATGCCACTGTGGTACATATCTTTAAGAATGGGGATAAAACGATTGTATAATTAACGGCCAGTGACTTTGACATCAGTGGTGGAAAAATGATGGAATCTGTAATAGCGTTATTTATCAGGGACTACTTAGATAAACATAAAGCAGATTAAGGAATCTCAACACGGCTTTACCAGGGGCAAATCGTGTTTGACGAATGTAGTCTCTTTATATAATGGTGTACGATGCTGTAGATAGAGATGGGAATTATGATATTGTTTATTTGAATTTTAGTAGGGCTTTTGACAAGGTGCCACAGCTACAACTTATGAATAAAGGTAAAGTGCATGAGATCGATGGAAGTACTTTTAGGTTGATTCAATCATTGCTGAGTGACAGATAGCAAAACTTACTATTGATGAGATTAAATTTGAGTGAGAGAATGTTGCCAGTGAAGTTTTTCAAGGGTCGGTGTTTGGGCCGTTGTTGTTCTTGATTTATATTAATGATCTCGACATAAGTATAAGTAGAGATCTGAGGAAGTTTTTTAATGACATTAAGTAGGGTAGGATTATAAGGTTTGATTCCGGTGTAGAGATAATACAATACTAATTGATAAAACTATTCTATTGGTCGGATAAGTGGCAAATGGAATTTAAGATAAGCAAGCATAGTGTACTTAGTATAGGTAGGTGTAATCCACTGCATATTTATAAACTGAATGGTCGAGATTTAGGAAGCTCAGAATGCGAAAGAGACTTAGGAGTCCTTGTAAGTCATGACCTCCGGCCTAGAAAGCAGTGCTTAAATGCTAGGGGTTGAGCTAATAGAGTATTAGGTTTTGTTGCCTATGCGAGGCAATTTTGGTTACTGTATTATAGGATTGATATTGGTTTGCTTGAGTCTGTGCTGAGAAGGATGACTAAGATGATTCATGGGGTGAGGAGAATAGCTTATGGTGAAAGGCTTCGGAGACTAAATCTACATACGTTAGAAAGGAAACGACTTCGAGGGGGCTCGATTGAAGTCTTCAAGTGGGTCAAAGGTTATAATAGAAGAGATATACGACGGGAGGTCAATAAGTTTTGCAATTCGGATATAAGGAAACAGGATATGAGAAAAAGTGTTCTATTATTTTTTAATATAACTACCCTCGACTTCAATGCACTTGCGACACTTGTCCCTGAGGCTTCGAATTCCCGACAACCAGAAATCTCCCGACTGCTGTTCAATCCATTCGGGGACGGCGAGCTGGACATCTTCATCGTCCTCAAACCGGCGTCCACGCAGTGCAGTCTTGAGATGGCAGAATAAAAAGTAGTCGCTAGGGGCAAGGTCTGGCCTGTAGGGGAGATGGTTGAGCTCCTCGAATCCGCACTCACGCAGGGCAGCTTGTGCAACTCTGGCCTTGTGGACTTTGACGACGTTGAAGTCGATCATGGGGCGTGAGGTTTCTAGGGACCCAACGGGCAGAGACCTTGGTCATGGCCAAATTGTCGTGGATGATGTTGATAATACTTCCATGTGATATTCTAAGTTCTCGCTCGATTTATTCGACCTTCGAGGATCATCCTCTCCACACGGGCCACATTGTCCTCGTTGGTCACGTCTGACGGGCATCCTGGACAGGGGTCATCTTCAAGGGACTCACAACCATGGCAAAACTTTATATTCCAGCCAGCAATGGTTGCATAGGAAGTGGCGGTGTCGGTGTACACTGCAACCATGCGTTCATGGATCTCTTTTGCATTCTTGCCTTCCTTGGTCAAAAATTTGATCACTGCGCTGTGCTCAACCTTCTCCATTTTTGAAAAATTTGTGACTGACGATCTGCGATCAGCTACTGCTTCTTAAATAGACGAGGCATGAGCGTGCGGCTGCAGGTCCTGACTTGTCATAACTTGTCCTAACACCCCCACAAACAGCCATCCCCCTTCCTCTGTTTTGCCCTCCCGATTCGCAAAACTTATTGACCGCCCCTCGTAGGTAAGGTTCTTATTTTTAGTGAGCAGGATAGGACACGTGTCAATGGGTTTAAGCTAGACAAGTTTAGGTTTTATGAAAGGAATTTGTAGAAAATAGTTTACAAATCGAGTGATCGATGAATGGAATAGCTTAGTAGTCATGTGGTAGAACTGTTCTCCTTGGGGAGTTTAAAGAATAGACTAGATAGATTTATGGAGGAGGATTCTAGATGGGACTAAATTGCCGAGGCAATATTTATAAGTCAGGGGATGGTTCCTCTAGGGCTCAGGTGATACCATTTGGGAGGCGATAAGTACCTTACCACAAGATTTAATTTGAAATTTCCTTTCAACAGATTAATGTTTGGAAGGGAATCGATTCGTGCAGATTCGACTTTATGTTGTTTAATCCCGTGGTTAGGTCACTTATCTCCCGGCAAATAGGAGCTAACCCTTACATATAAATATTTCTTCCATGTCTTTTTGTGCGTGTTTTTTCATAGCCAAAATCAGAAAGTAAATTGGTTCCTTTATCTCGCCTTAATCAATACAACACTTTCTATCATCCCTGTACGAGTTAGATTTTAAAATTGTATCTATATTAACTCAAGACGTTATTTCTTTCTGTCTTATTGAATATTATATACCAATCTGCTATTTTCGTAGCTTCCTATGGATTAGTGACTGTTTCAAACACATTCGAACATTTGATTAAATTTTATGCATAAATGACTAACAAAAATTGCCTTTATGACGTCATCTAACGAAATAGCATTTAAAGAATTCAACCCTCTTCACATATTCCCTTCTAAACTAAGTAAAAGGTAACAGAGAAATCGTTAAAATTATTTATATCGTGTCTAAACCTACGCCTCTATTTATACTTCTACTATTTATTGACACTGACTTAAAACAACTGTTCATGTTTTAGAATTTTCAAACTGTTTAAATGTTAGACCAATAAACATATTTTCTGACTCCTACTTTAAACTTTTGCCAATTAAAGTATCACATAAATCCTTCGACCATTTAAACATAACAGCTTTTTTTCCTAAAACTTTGAAATACGTCTCTGGGCCGGTAAGATCAAAGACCGGTTAAAGTCGAGCCTTTTCTTGGACTTCTTCAGCTGCGTGTCCATAGATAAAATCTTTTCTAGATTTAATTCCAATCGAATTACCACCCATTTCACGAAATCTAAATTTCTATTTTCTAATTTTGCTATATTTCCTTCTGAGAAACATATCATCTGATATTACTTCTGATCCGATCTTACCCTATTTGTATTATTCTCATCCAAATCTATTTGAAATCTTCTCTTTATTTCACCATTTTGGCACATCAATTTCACTGAAGTGGCAACTTGTTTCAATTTAAAGGGTGACAACAGGCTACATTATTAAGTTATTTCATTAAGTATAAGGTTTTTTTAAAAAAAAAACAGGGTCGAGTTTAAATAAGCCAGGGGGAATATTTATATTAGACAAGATGTCAATTAATGAACACTCGACAATATTTCTTTTTGTGAAATCAGCGGAATGATAAAGGAATTTTGCAGAGTTCAAGTCAATGGGGTGGTTATTTTCGGATAAATGTTTTTTGTTTTTTCAGCCACCATTTCCATTCATATACACGGCGTTGTTGTGTGTATATCGTTTTAGGGATGCATATGTCTGTTATTAGTTGCCTATTGTTCTTTTTATTGGTATTTCTTTGTCTTGTTTTTGTATTTTTCCATTGGTTTGTACTATGTGATGGGCTTTCCCTTCGTATCTTTGTACCCTACATAAGGTTGTCTTCTCCATTTTCATGCTATTCCTTGAAAATGAACTTGCAAATATAGTTCGAAAGTGCTTGGATTCATCTTTTCATTTTCCTATGGGTTAATTTTCATATTATTGCTTTCCTCACGTGCCACTTTGTGAGTTTTTTCATTATATATATTTATATTGGAGTAACTCCATGATCAAGAGAAATGAAACTTAATAAAGCTAAATTGAAAACATATCAAGTTTTTTTCTACAAATTTCCAATGAAAATCCTGTGAATTGGTATTTTTATATTCAATTTATTATAAATGTTCAATGTGTGCGCCGCTTATGACGCGCCACACATCAAGTCGGTTGGCGATTTCCTGCCACACTCAACGCAGCGTATCGTGTGTAACAGTAAGGAGAGCCTCAGTGATTCCCTCCTTAAGTTCGTCTACACATGTAGGCAGTGGTGGGATATATTCCAGCCCTTTTACATAACCCCACAGAAAGAAATCACAAGGTGTCAAGTCAGGTAAACGTGGGGGCCATTTCAATAGCACGTCATCTCCATCACCAGTGTAACCGATCTATCTTCCTGGCAGATTAAGGTTGATAAATGTTCCCACTATGAGTTTCCAGTGTGGTGGAGCCTCATCTTTTTGAAAAATGAATTAGTTATGTCCATTTTCCTAAAGTTCGTCAAGTAGCCAGTCCTGAAGCAACTCCACATAGGCGTCGCCGATCACTTTTCCTTCGAAGAAAAATGGGCCATTCATATGGTTTTTTGAGAGGGCACAGATCACATTTACTTCTGGTGAGTCCCTATCGTGTTCATTTGTGGCATGTGGATTTTCTTCGACCCATATGGGAACATTTTGCTTGTTTACTTTGCCATTCGTACAGAATGTTGTCTCGTTGGTGAAAGCAAGATGGTTTTCAAAGTCATCATCATCAAGTTTCTCTTGCATATGTTTACAGAACGTTTTATGTTTTTGTTTATCATCCGGCTTTAAAGCCTGCGCAAGCTGAATCTTGTAAGGGGTCAGTCGCAAGCGTTTTCTTGTGATACGCCAAACAGTTGACTTGGGGACTTGGGTTTCCAGGCTTGCTCTTCGTACAGATTTCTTTGGACTCTGACTAAACGTTTCCCGAAGTTGGTTCACCATCTCTTCTGAAACTGCCGGCCATCCAGATCCTTTTTGCCCACACAAATAACCTTCCTCTTGAAACTTCTTAACCAAGTCCAATCTGCTTCTCCGTTGCCACTTATTTATGAAATCTTCCTACTAATCCACGTTGCGCATTCACATTTAAATGAGTTTGGGTGCACTTCAATACAAAAAACGCCTTTTATGTTGCAGTAAACGGCATGACTAATTCTGAACGGAGAAATCTGCGTTAGATTATACTTTATAATTGTATTGAATTCTAGACATACTACTAAAATTTGGGATAATTTGGACAAAAATTTTTCACGTTATTAGATGATGAAATGATATGATATTTTGAGGGACACCTGCTATATATATGAAACTGATGAAAAAATCTAATGTTAAAATTAAATTTAAACACAATAAATAAAAACAGGTAATTATAATCATACAAGCATAAAAAAATATGCTATATATAAAACTGATGCGTAAGTTAAATGTTAAAAATCAATTAAAACACATTAGTTAAAAAGATACGAATAAAATCCAACAAAACATGAAAACTCTAAAAACAGAAACTGATATTTATCATTAGAGTTGATGAGGCAACTAATGATTACAAAGAGATATAAGATACCACTTTGGAGGGTTTCGGGTTGATTAGTTGGAAAAAAGTTGCTTGGTTGTGATACTTATGTGTTAAACAATATTAAGTACCAGGAGTAATCATTTAGTTCCATATTTAGTGAATTAATGAATACGGAGTCAAGAATTATAGTTAGAAATAATTAGAAGCAGAAGTTAATAGACTAAAAGAATCTTAATTAAAAAAAAATGGTTATGGTTTGTGGAGCGTTTCCTAATTGATGAGGATTTGAGATTGGAAAGGAGAATTTTGGTTCTGTGTGATCGTCTCAAGTGTTTTGCAATCATATATTTTAATAGTAGAATTGTTTGGTCTACTTAGCAAATTTGGCCTGTCGCGCACGTAAATTTATATACAATGGTGGATGGCGCGCACAGCAAGATAGATTCTCTGTGAGGGAAGAGGAAAATTAAGAGAACGAGAATTATGGACAATTTATTGGGATAAAATGGCATTGAGAGAAGTAGTTATCAAAAAATGAGAACAAACTTTTATTAAATTTATTAGTAAGATGTTCAATACATGGTAACTTGCTAAAACCATTTAGGTTTATAACTATTATTGATTGAGCTTGGCGAGAAAACCGTTTTGACTAATATTTTGAGGTTAGCTTGTCAAATATATAATCCGTAAAAGAATTGAAGAGCAAAAAAGGTTTCTCAAATATTCTATTACAGCATTAAAAGGAACCCATTCGAAGGAATTGATGTAAGCTCTATGGAGATGGATTTTGATGCTGGCTGATCTAAAATATTTTGAATTACTGATAAAGAAATGAAATCCAAGTTTGGATTTGTTGTTAATTGGTTCTCATACATTGATGTTGAACTTAGAGCTAACTTTTTTAACAGTGATGTTAAAAATGAAGATTTTATTATCAGTTTCTATTTCCATTGAGAAGTTAATACCAGGATGTTGGTTTTTTAATTCAAGACTAAAGGGGCATGGGCTTTTTCCATGAAGATAAAACCATCATTAACGTAGCTTTTATAATCTAACGTTTGAATTTTGCAGAGTACTTAACTGGAATTTTTCGTGATAACATGGAAAGCTGTTACCAAAATTGGGTCCGGGTAGAGAGAGAGGGAACCCACGACCATATATTCGTGCCGATAATAAAGACTTCCATTAGAGAAAAATACTATATTTTCCACAATTAATTCTAACATGAATAAGAAGAAAGACTGAGTCAGACCTAAAATGTCATCTTGGTTAGGATAAAAATCTGATATAATATTGCATATTTCCAGGAGAGATACGACGGCAAAAAATTACTACATTAATGGAAATCATAAATGCGTTATTGAAATTCATTTGGGAAATATACTTCACAAAATCAAAAGAATTTTGTAGATTATATTCATTGTTGTTTAGTGAGCCAATGAGAGGGACCCAAAAATTTGATAGGTTAAAACTCGGAGCATTAATCGCTGAAGAAAAAATTAACTATGTGGTATTCCAACTTTGTCGAATTTCGGCAGATATTTTTGGTGCAACAATGATTTCAACTTGTGACTTGAGTTTTCATTCTTGTCTAGCCATTCACTCCACCTATTATTCTATTATATAGGATCCATTTTCATCACAGATCTCAGTTCTCTTCCAAAAATGGATCCCTTTTCTGTTTACAATATGTGATGAACAGACTTCAAGAGCTCTGAGTTTATTCAAATCACATTTCCATTTTTACCTTCCATTTTGCCTTGAGATCGGGTGATATGGGGCTGAGGGCCCAAAGTCTTCAGCAAGTGTTGGTCGTGAGTTATTGGCCACTGCAGCCGATAATTCTTCATCATTAAGAAGAGGTTTGGACCTCTTTCAAAGTTCAAAATTGGCGTTCATTTTTCCAGAACTAAACTTATTGAACCAAACGCTGAGCAGTTCTCACTGTAGTGGTTTTCCAACCTCCCCAAATGCTTAGTCTATATTATGAGCAACTTGAACAACAGTACAGTGGTTCAAATTTACAATCGTACTCGAAAATTATTGCACTCTATTTACATTGAATCTGCAAAATAGATACAATTACATTACATATTAAATAATTAATTTAAAAGTTTTCCGTCATTATTTAAAAAAGAACATTTAATGTGATATAATCTAGTAATTCACTATATATACTCTTATCCTCAGGGCACTGATAAAATTGAGTTGTTTAGCAAAGATCTGGGTGAAGAGAACCTACACGAGAACGTATACATCTCAACCGCCTGTGTGGTAGGTGAAGGTAAGCATCTATTTAATATGATGACACATATGATGGCATGACCCGTTATGTTGACGCCTGACAGAAGCACCGTAGAAGAGCTAAAAGGTTCGTATGGAAGAGCACAATAATTCAAAGTAACGAACTTCACCCAATTTTCATGGTTGATCCAGGCCAAATTTTATGATATAGAAATTGAGCGATCGAATGAACGTAGGACAGACAGACAGACGAAGGAAAGGATGGATAAAAGAAGGAATAGTGGTGAAAAATCGAATGATGGCAACAAAACATTAAACTTAAACCACCCTAAAGAACTCATTACACAACTCACAGTTCGAAGAAACCCTTAGATACGAACAAAGTATCTGCAAGTATCTTATTTCGTTGCGGATTTGAAATAATTTAAATTTTTACGAAATTTAGGTGATCGCACGAATGCTTTTTCAGTAATGACGCAAAGCGTTTAAAGACGACCTTGATTGACATCAAGTATACGTCACCATCCCCGCATCCAAAGGGAATAATTAATCAATCGGTCTCAGATGAGATACGGAAAGAACACAACAGAAAATTTCAGTCAAAGAGGAAAATATACGAGATGTATCTTTTCTTAACTGCTGAAGTCGAGAAGGTGCATACAAAGCCCCCAATCCGGTGGAAAGTTAATGAGAAAAACAACAACACGTAAATATATAATGTAAAAATACCCGCAGAAATAGAAACACCAAGTACTTTCAGCTTTATTAATAAGGACTCTTCAGGTAATAAAACCCAGGAAAAAAATGGCATAGATATTGAAGTCAAAATGAGGGATTCGGGAGTGAAAAAGGATGGGGAAAGAGAAAGAATCCTCATCCAAAGAGAACTGACGATTAAATAAATGAAGAACGTCTAAAACAAAGAAACATGATCATATTATGTAATAATAAAATATTTTATTCGTAAACTTAAATAAACAGATTGGTATATTGAACTTTTAACGCAATTGGAGAGGAATGAATCAAAAGAGAATAACCCCTGACTTAAATTAAAATTAGGAATAAATTGAATAAAAATGCATTCTAAAATGTTATGAGCCGCTGTTCATCGTTGAACTTGACCTTATGTTGCTTAACGCGTACTGACACATTATTTCTGTCTTTCAAGTATTGCAACTACTATAACTAGTGAAATTACATACACAATATCACTTTTACTGTAAGCGTTAAATCTAGATAAATGGTTTATACACTGTGAGGGTATAAAACGTACATACTCGCATGCCGCCAGACAATCGTGGGAACGAAAGAAATTTGTCGTTTTAGTTGACCTTCGTCTCCTCCCCCCCCACCCTCCCCCGACATTCTACCGCCCTCCTCCGCCTTCCCCTTGACCTAAGTCGTTATCCGTACAAACTTCCCCAACAGGCGACAGGAAGTCTGACGAAAGAAGGCCTATCTCACAGAGAAGCCTAAATTCTATTTGCCTGCTTTATGATACCATGGAGATTGTCCAGAAGGCGGTGCGATAAGCGAATTGTCGTAAATAGAATCTCTCTCTCTCGATTTCACACAGTCCGCGGTATAAATGACAAGGCCATTCATCCCTCTGAAGAAGTGTTCCAAACCTACTCGCGTAGCCCTCACGTTGAACGAGAGTCGTTGCCGTAACGTATCGACTGCCAACGCGCCGCTGAGTTAACTTGGTCGCTGTCTCAAAGTGTTCCTGAGGCAAATCCCGCCCTGCAGAGTCTGTGACTAGAAGAATACGCTCTGATGCTCAACATAACTTGAGAAAGAAAAGGAACATCCAAATAGTTACTGGAAGTTACTATTTGTTAGTGTCACGTCCAGTTAGGAGTGAACTAACCGGAACTGCAGTCAGCAACCCCAAACCCGTCGTCTTATCCCCCCTCTCCCCGAGAACTCGTGTTAACACCACCCGAACCACCCCGTCTGGACCTGAGTAGTCGTCTCTCCAATCCACCAATTAATGGTAATCTGTAAACCCAGTGTCCCTCTATTCTTAAATTATCTATTTAATTAACAGTGATTGATACTCCCATTGAGTCATTATAAATCTAGACGCTTAACGTCAGTGCTATCCTCCCCTCCTTGTTTAAAGAGATTCAAGCGAGTCATTCCCTGATATTATTATTTATAATTGCTTTCAACCCGGACTAATCCGTGTTTAATATTTAATCCTTATTTACCTAAATGCGCGTTTAACTACTGCTAATTATTATTTTTGTGTAAAGTAAAGTTTATTTTTGTACGTGTGTTTATTTGTGGCTCCTCCCTTTTAAAGGAACCCTTGGCAAGACTTTAATTAAGAATCCCTTCGGCTAATTTATTCAACCTGTATTATGCACTCTTAGAATTTAACAATCACAAACCTTCCCCCAGTAACAAGTGGGACTTTTATAGTGAGAATCCTGGCTGCGGCACAACCCGCCTCTAACCAGCTTTCGCACGTTCAGTAGGAATTAAAGCCTATATATATATATATATATATATATATATATATATATATATATATATATATATATATATATGATCGTAGATTGAGTCATAGGGTCTCAATACCATCGACTCAAACAAAAGCGGTGTGTCCAGATCAAGGACTAGAATAATTATTGGACTAGACTATGAGCAATTCTACGACATACATGATAAAACACATGATGAGTGACACACCTGTTACTGGTAGCCATTTATCCCCATTAAATATATTCGGATTACATACAAAGTTTTGTCGGACAAAAAACATTGATTCGAGAAACCTAAAAATTATTAAGCTTCAGTGGTAGAAATTCCTGATAAATAGTTACATTTTATATGAATCAACCGAATTTCCGTAGCCATAGAGACTTCAGAATAAAAATAATATCGGCATTTATTCGCTCGGAAAAATCTGTATACGTTTTATATGTATCGAAATTATCATAATTATATAATATATACAGGAGTTGGAAAAACTAATGGAAACATTAACTAATGCACCCATTCACACCCAAAAAGGTTTTAAAACTTGTTTAAAACGCCTGATAATGACATTGAAAACATATTGGTTTCCATAATTCACAGATCTTGCCATAATTAAGGTTTTTTTTGTGTAAATTGGAGCAAAAACTAGGGGATATATTCCCTCTAAAAAGCGTCTACGAAGGAGCTAGAGCAGATTTCACCCGAAAACAGATAAATTCGTATAGATACAGCACAAAACTGTATGAAACGATTAGTCAGCGTATTGAATCTATTCATACTGCTAAGGAGGAAGGGACTCAAAGTCAGTAATTTAATAAATGTTCCCATTATTTTGTCCAACCCCTGTATATATGTATATATCAGGTTTAGCATAAGTTCTATTACACTCGGTTTTTTATTTTTTCGAGAGATTTACGTGTGTGATAGATGATAGAAAAAGTTCCGTCAAACAAACTTAAAGCTCTACTTTTTGAGCTTGTTTCATTGAAACAAGCTCAGATGTGACGAGATGGAAAATAAAAGAATTGAGATCTCTGTCCGCCTGCGCGCGTGCCACAACAAGCCTGACATCGCCAAGCTACTGAACATCAGCCGGATAACCGTTCACGTAGTCGCGGAGAGACTCAAGAGCGGGAAGACCTCAAAGATCGACCTTGTTTATGCACACCTCAAGTTGTGGCAGTGGGTGTGAGAAAAGCCTTCGAAGGTGTTGCAAAAACTAACAATGACAGCACTCGCGAAGAAGGACATTTCGGTGGCCATGGTGTCCAGGGCTGTCTAGGAAGAGGGTGGCAAGTGCTTGATGTGCGTACAAAGGCCTTTACTCACCGACCCTATGCTATGACCTGAAGAGTCATATCAATCGAATTCTCCTTTTTTTCTGATGAACGAACCTTCCCCATCGATCAAGTTATCAACAAGCAGAAGGATCGCGTGGTAAGCTTCGGCCTCGATAATGATGTTCGGCGTCGTGGCTTTGAATAGCGAGAAGATGCCGCCGATGTGATTCGCGACCAATTACAGGGATCTGGCCAAGGAAGTCCTGCCTTAGGAGAGAAAGAACATGAAGATGACGGAGTAAATCTTTCAGCAGGTCGGTGTCCTGGCCAACACGGCCAAGCCAGTGCAAGAGTGTTTGGGTCGAACATGTATTTCTGGTCCAAGGCATTCTGGCTGTCGCAGTCGCACGACCTCAATCCCCTCAACTACATCATAAGGGCGCATTTCGAGGGCAAGGTCTACAAGAACCGCCACAGCAATATCGACGAGTTAAAGATCTCTGTCAACCACGTATGGGCCAGCATAAAGAAGGACTTCGTCCGCAACGTGTGCGCGGTCTTCGGGTGAGTAATATTACAAAGTAAACATATAATTATATGTTAAAACAATAAAATCGTGTTTAAATTCATCAAAAACTATCATTGTGTCCTTTATTGAGAGAGTCATAATGAGTGTAACAGGACGTTTGCAATACCCGATATATATATATATATATATATATATATATATATATATATATATATAGATTCAAGTGATCCGTTCTTTATAGTCCGAAGTTTCAATATATATAAGAGAACCAGGGCAGCAGAAAAGAAATTCATTTTTTCTTTCTTCATTAAATTTCATTTAATTTCCTTCAAAACGTTGGTTGAAATTAAATGAAGAAAGAAAGAAAAAATGCATTTCTTTTCTGCTGCCCTGGTTCTCCTTCATATATATATATATATATATATATATATATATATATATATATATATATATATATATATATATATATATATATATATATATATTTAAATTTCTTAAGTGACAATAAAAATCCAGAAGCAGCATTGTAAGATTCTTGGTCCCAGTTATAGCTAGGGTCTGCCATCTTTTCTAAAAGGATAACTAGGGATGTCCTACATTCGTAAACAGTTTCTTCTAGCCTAGAATTATAATTCCTCCGTGTGTGACAAACTCTAGGAAGCTTCTTTAAAGTACTTCATTGGTTAAAAACGTCTGTTCCTTTAGACGAGCGACTAAAAAAAGCTGCTAATCCACTTAGAGTTATGAAAAAGCCTTTACATTCACTTATTTTGGACGCTGATTGTGAAAGAACCAAAGTTAACTTGTGAGCCAAACAGTGTATGAAAACTGCATTTTTGTATGCTTTTTTTACTTGTGATTGAAGTCCATTCATTTCACCTGCCATCACTGCAGCTGCCCGATCATAACTCTAAGCAAGCAACTTTTTTTCACATTTAAGATTCTGCAATTGGTCTACTACTATCTTACAAATAGTATCTGCCGTTCTATCACTAGACAAATCCACGAATCCCATGAATCTGTCATAAATATTGTCGTTTAAATAATAACGAATCATGAAAGATAGTTGACATAAATTAGCTACGTCAGTAGTTTCATCGAGCATTATTGCGATGAACTTTGCTGGTCGCAATCTCTTTTATTGTCGTAATATTTTATCTTGATGTTTGATATATTAACAAGGTAAGCATTGCTTACCCTGCGTGTTAACTAAACACGAGCCTGATATATATATATATATATATATATATATATATATATATATATATATATATATATATATATATATATATATATATACGAGGGGCGGTCAATAAGTTTTGCAATTCGAATATAAGGAAAAGAGATATGAGGAAAAGTGTTTTATTATTTTTCAATATAACTACCCTCGACTTCAACGCACTTGCGCCACTTGTCCCTGAGGCTTCGAATTCCCGACAACCAGAAATCTCCCGATTGCTGTTCAATTCACTCCTGGACGGCGAGCTGGACATCTTCATCGTCCCCAAACCGGCGTCCACGCAGTGCAGCCTTGAGCTGGTGGAATAAAAAGTAGTCGCTAGGGGCCAGATCTGGACTGTAGGGGGAAGGGTTGAGCTCCTCGAATCCTCACTCGCACAGGGCAGCTTGTGCAACTCTTGCCTTGTGGACTTTGGCGACGTTGAAGTCGATCATGGGGCGTGAGGTTTCTAGGGACCCGACGGGCAGAGACCTTGGCCATGGCCAAATTGTCGTGGATGATGTTGATAACACTTCCATGTGATATTCCAAGTTCTCGCTCGATTTCTTCGACCTTCACCCGTCTATTTTCGAGGATCATCCCCTCCACACGGGATACATTGTCCTCGTTGGTCATGACTGACGGGCGTCATCTTCAAGGGACTCACTACCATGGCGGAACTCCCTATTCCAGCGAGCAATGGTTGCATAGGAAGGGGCGGTGTCGGTGTACACTGCAATCATGCCTTCATGGATCTCTTTTGCATTCTTGCCTTCCTTAGTCAAAAATTTGATCACTGCGCGGTGCTCAACCTTCTCCATTGTTGAAAAATTTGTGACTGACGATCTGCGATCAGCTACTGCTTCTTAAATAGACGAGGCAGGGGCATGCGGCTGCAGGTCCTGACTTGTCATAAGTTGTCCTAACATCCCCACAAACAGCCACCCCCCTTCCTCTGTTTTGCCCTACCGATTCGCAAAACTTATTGACCGCCCCTCGTATACATATATGCGTTATTAAAGTCAGTCAACAGCTGCGGCAGCGTTATTGATTTCGACTTGCAATTTCTTGATTTGCTTTACAAGTCTCTTTAACAGGATCTTCGAGGAGAGAGAAAATAGCCACTCCGTTCTGAAGACAACACGGAGTCGTGGGGATGACTGGGGCATGGAGTCACTGGACGCCTGGAAGATATCAACGATCTGGTAACAGATGAAACACTGTACCATTTGTGCTGCAAGCTTCTTTTTGAGAGAGGTAACCATTACTCTAAGACTGAAGAGGAAGGAAAAAGGAAGAGAGGACAGAGGAAAATTGATGAGAAGGGAGAGGCAGTTTTTTTTAATTCTGCGAATGGTTTGACTCAGAATTAGAGCCAAGGGTGATTACCAAGTCCATAAAAAGCTGCAAGAGTTTGCTCAGTCACAAGATAAGAGCCTCTCTTATTCAGAGTATTTGCTAAAGATAAAACTGCAAGAGAAATACCATGGCACCTTTTATTTCACAACACAGGAGAGAAGGGCAGATGTGCTCTCTCTCAAAGATGGCACCGACAATATTCTACGAGAGCATCATGTTAATTTTGAACATGGAGATGAGAAGACTCAGATCATAAAGACAGCCCTCAAGCTTATATGCAATGACATTGCCATGATTAATCTAGATCCGAAGTCATACCCCACCACACACAACATAACTGACATCAATAGTAAGCTGGAACTTGTTCCTGCAAGCCTTCAGATGTTCTTGAGACCGATTGTCAAGACAGATGAAAGAGTTGCTGTTTGGGGGCAGAACTTCATTAAGGCCTGTCGACCGCGGTCAGGAGTATTGCCACACCAAATTAGGCTTGCGATACAACTTGATCATAGATTTGGGTCAAAATGGATGTTCAACAAGTTACATCTGCTGGGTAATACTGAGGCTTACTCGGAGATACAGAACTACAAATACTGCTTCCTTAATAGCAGGAGTGCAGATGATGCCCCAGATACTTCTGGCACTCTTGACACTCATCAATGATGACGATGCGGTTGATGCTGCACTTGAGGATTAATTAGTGATGATAGCCAGGAAAGTGAAATGTCGAGTAACGTTCAGGTGGTCTCTATGTAGGTTGGGGAAACAAACAATGCAGTCACTCAGTTTGTTTGGAGACAATATAGATTTAACATTATCTCTATTCATGGAAACACTTCCTTCCATTCAATAGGTTGGATCAAAGTTACCTCTCCAGAACCACATTTGCCAGATCCACAGATAACAGCAGCTGTTTCCAGGGTGAAGTTGAAGGCACTTGACAAATCTAAGATCTTGAGAGGAGCTGAAGTGAAGATTCTTCCATTTACCAACAAGAAAACTCAGGAATAAACACCATTATGTTTCTCCCCATTGCTGAGCTCTCCTCTTCTCTGGCTAATGACCAGCCACTTCTCACCCCGGGCAGCGGGGTGGGTGATTAAAGCCCAAGATCCTGAGTTCCCACACTCCCACTAGAATGGCTGGGTGAAGCGAATCCATGCGTATAATGCAAAGCAGAGCACACAGATCGACTTTATCTCTTAGTCATTGAAGGTGCCCTAATGACCTCAACACCATCTTTACCACTCTTAAAGAGTGCATACGGCTCTCTGATCACAGAATCGCCATAGTGACCTTTGATCTTCCGATTTGGCTGAAGGCTGTGGATATCATAAAGCAGGCAAATCCACCCGTAATTGCAAGGTTGTGTGGATTTCACCTGCTGAAGTCTTATCTTGGATCAATGAGTAACATTATGCAAGATTCTTGACTACTAGAGTTGATCCAGTTCATTTATCCTGGAAGTATGACAGCCAACCACATCATGGATGGATGATACTTTGACAAAGCAATCCGTGCTTACCTCCCGATCGATTCAGCCATCTATCAGCACATCGTGAAACTTTCCTTCATTGAGGAGGAAGGAGTATTGTGACCTGAGAACCTTCATGAAGAAGGTAACTGGTGTTAAGATGGGAGCCAGATACACATACCGAGTAGTGGTAGTGTTTGAGCCGAGGTTTGACGAAACCTTCAAACAAATCGCATAAGGGGGAAGGAGACATACACTCTGGGTGCAGCACCACCACATGGTAGATGTGATCAAGGTCTTTATCAGAACCGAGTGAATTGCAGACTACAACAGATATATGTCTTGCATTGTTACCAAGATGCTTCACATCTTTGCCGCTGCAGGCCATCATCGATACGCCAAGGGCGCACGGCTGTACTGTCAACTCATGAAGGAACCCGAAACTTTGCCTACTTACAAGGCCAGCTTAGAACGTTTCACTGCCCACGGGAACCACGTTGCCCGTGACTCCAGTCATGAGTGGTGTGGCACTTGGTGTGACATCTAAATTGAGCAAACATTAATGAAGGCAGCCAAGTCAGAAGGTGGACTGAGCAGAAGGAGAATGAGAAACAGCATTTCTGGCCACAAAGCTGGATGCTTATCCTCAGTCACTTCTCCGATGTTAATCAGTGGATAGATGAAGACATCAGTAAACATGCTCCACTCCACAGAGACATGTCAAGACACAGATGAAGCGAGATGCCGAGGCAGTTGAACAAGCCACTCAACAACGATCAAGACAAGGAGTTGCTGGTCTCTTTTCAACAGGATTTACAAGCACAAGACGACTCAGTCAATGCTGAGAAAACACCTGAAGTAGGGATGGAGACGTAGATCAAGCTGGATGGACAGTCAGTGACATCGACCATGGATGTCAAGTCAAAGGAAAAAGCCCTGTCATCACTCAGAGATTATCATGTTCAACGAGAAGAAGATTCACTTTGTCTCACTAAAGGTGTTCAACCGACTGATCCCTTTCGCCCAGAGGGATATGGCAATTAAGACAAGCTTACAGTATGAGCTGACTCCCGTTCCCATTGTCCGTGTTCAAATGTGCAACAAAGATCAGAAGAAGAACAAGGCAAATAAGGCAAACTTTTCTAAGAGAAGTCTGAAGGCATTAACTGATCCACTTGACCTCACTAACTAACAGTGTTGCACCCTCGTGATTGATGGCGGATGGCTTCTCTACATGGTAAAGTGGGAACAACATCAGACCTGGCAGAATATTCCCAACAGTTACGTGAGCTACGTGCAGTGTTTGGGCCGTTGCTCTCAAAAGATCATTGTGGTCTTTGATGGCTACAGCAGATCACCAAAAGATCACGACTACACCCGGCGTACAAAGAATTCCTGCTGTGATCTCTAGATTCGACCGGATAGGTTTCACTAGATCCCAAGAGCAAAGTTCTTGGACAACACTCATAACAAGAGTGGGCTCATCCACCTCCTTTCGTTAACATTCCGAAAACATCATATTACTGTGGAGCAGCGTGACAATGATTCTGACACTTCGATTGTAACAGAGGCATTGGCTGCTGCTTCAAATTGCTCTGTTGAGATCAGTTACATTTGTGTCTGTATTTTTTTTTCATTGACTACTAGATGGTGCACGAATAGGGTATAAGGTAGTTTAAAAAGAAGACAATTCACATTGTTGAAAAGTTTGATCAGTTTTTGAACGGTTCATTTTGCTTATTATATCTTGTTCTATATTCAGTTCCGGGCAGAAGATGCAGACGTGCTGGCATTGCTGGTGCACCATAGCTCAGAGAGCCACCATCCACTCTTCTTCACCAAATCAAACGGGTCTTATGACGTCCGAAAAATCCAAGAATCTATTTCTCAAAGACAAGGGGGCTACCTGCTCTTCTGTCTTGCCTTCATGTGGTGTAATGGGTGCAATATGGTTTCTGCAATCGCTAGCCATAGGAAAACAGCTCTATTTGACTGTTAATGATGATAATACTATTAATCCTTTGACAAATCATAATAATAATAATAATTGTCATCGTAGTGCATTTTTTCAGGTTTTGTACTGGGGACGTGGATGAGTATATGGACATCTTCCTTGACATAGAAGCCAACAAGGATGCAGTGATTCAGGCTGGTACTGCGATTTTCCAGTACATTTACCATGAACCAGATACTGCATTGGGTTCAATTTGGTGAAACATGTTCTGAAAACAAGGCGGCGGCAGGAGTGATCAAACCAGAGACTCTAAATCCAACAGAGGGTGCAGCTGCCCAGCATTCACTCCGTGCCTATTTGCAGACCCGGGGCTTGATCTTTCTACAAAGCATGTCTAGGAATCCTTCTTACTATGGATGGACATTAGGTGTGCCTGAGTATGAGCTAGTTCCAACACTAGACCCTATGGCTCCTGAGGATCTACTGAAGTTCACGAGCTGTAATTGGCATGGAAATTGCAGCAACTGGCGGTGCAGCTGCAAGAAGAATGGGGTCATGTGCATTTCGGCCTCTGGAGTCTGTAAAGGCATTATATGAAGAAACTGCAGTTTTCTTGTTGTTGAGTCTAAAGAGGACATAGAAAATGACTCTTGAAGCGTCTGACATGAATGACAAATGTGAATGTCATGTGAATGACAAATAATTCTGTTTGTAAGAATGTGAAATAAAAACTACTTTGAATATAATGTAAAAGTGGGTGGGTCCTTTTTCAACAATGAAGTGTTTTGGTGAAATATAAAATACTAACAATTAACTCAGCAACATGAAAATACCCTGATTTGACCCCTCATAATTTAGTTAAGGCCAGATAAAAAAACAAAAAAACAAACGATATTTCGACAATCATTTATCGGTAACCTAACTTGAGCAAGTTTTTTCAGGGTTTCGTACGGGAGTTAAATTTCAACATTTTAAAACATGTTATTACACACTATTACAAACATATTGGTGAAGAAATTGTTTAGTAATGATTTAGTTTTGTAAAATACCAAACGAAGGGGAAAAAGGAAAGGTCCGTGTTTTCCTAATTAAAATCATTTAAGTTGGAGAACAAGGAAGGAAAATAAGAAAGAATCCGAATACAAAGGGAGTTGTAGATTAACTTAGTGATGAACTTCTAAATTGAAGGAAGTAACACGACTATTTTCTAAGGATACAATGCTAACAATTTTGTTTATCACTAACTTAATACAGCTCTTCCCTAATCGTATCATGTTTATTAGTACTTAATTTTACCATGCTTCCCTTAAGTTAGACTTTTATCAACGACCTAATCTTCTGCTCTGTATAAGAATTTTATCTCTTCTTTTCTCCCCCAAATCCCTTCTTGTATTTTGTTTGCATCGATACCTTTCTCCTGGCTTTGATCTCCAATGGCTGAAGAGGTCTTTCTTGGACTGTACGTTTGTATTTATTGGGTCTATTTTCACATCCTAACCGCTTAGAGTGGAATTCTAGGCAAAGAACCTTTGTCATTTGATGAAGGAAGCGCCCGACAAATTTGCCATTAGCGTAAAAGCAAACACCTCTAATCTCAGCGAACGAGAGAGTAGCGAGGATTCATTAGAATAGCAGAAATTCGCAATAATAATACAGGTAGATGTAGGAAAGTGATATTAATGACGCTCCCCCCCCCCCTCCCAACATAATCGCGGATGTTGCAATTGATCCCCTGCAGCATCAAGACTTACTTTTGCCCGCCTAATCATATTTAGAGGCGTCCGGGGTAAAACAGTGACAGATGTATGTACACTATTCTATGGAGCCCAGGTTAACTTTTTGGGCGCCATCTTGTAGAGAAGTTACTTAGATGGGAAGCTGTAGATTCTTAGAGTTTAATTTAAAATTATTTTACAGGAAGGAGCAGAAGAGTGGGCGCCACAAATTTTACAGGTCCATTTCATTTCTCGACCGTCATCAACGCACATCAGGATCATGTCTACAACTGGCTTTGGATCATAATATTCTCGCTTAGCTTCTTTATTTTTACTCTCTTTATCATCCTGTGCCTTATTTTGTTTTGGTGAGTAATCCGATATTTCGTAAGACCTTAATAAAGCAAATTGGGAATTGAGTAGATTCGGCCTAAAATATATTTTTGCGACTCGAAGGGTTCATTCCACACGAGAACAAGTGTATCTTTGCCAACTAAGGGGTTCGAACTTGTGCCTTGATGTCCGTACATTGGCTGTGCCCACTGTTGTCATCCAGATAGATATAAAAAGGCAATGTCTCAGGTTGAAAGATGCAGATTTTAACATGTTCACATCCGGAGTCCTTTATTAACTCTCTAAACCGCTTTACTGAAAGAACTAAATGAGAGGATGACAAGAACCATATAAACAAAAACTGCAGCAAACCTAATATTTGGAAGGTGAAGTGTTCTGAACAACACTTCAAAGGAATTCGAATCGAAAATCCACGGAACTTGGGAGTACGAACTCGAGCTCTCTGGCAGATTTAATTACCTCAAATAATAGGCTGGAATTCTGTACACATTGGGACTTATAATGGCCGGGAAAACCACAGGAGTAGCATATAACCTGCTTATTCTGGTGCTGGTTATTGTAGGGGGTATTAAAGACTGAGGGTTTTCTGTCTTCGTGGGCTACAAAATAATATAATTGCAAATTCAAGTAAAGAAAAAGCGAAACCAAATATGAACAATATGTTTGGAAAAGAGGGGATATTTACAGAATCATGGCTGAGAACCTCGGAACTATGTTCAGAAAGGACGGTGCTGATAATTATCAGCACCAAAAAACACGATGAGCCACTTAAATTGCTTAAGGATACTGGCTTGGAATCGTTTCAAAGGAAGCGGCCTTCACGGGACATACTGGCTATTGTAGAGACAAACACTCCAGTCATTTCTTTCAAAGCTTGGATTGTGCATTAATTTGTTAAATTATTTTCACAGGAGGCAAAAGAAACACACGAATTCAGATGAAGACATTGAAGGTAAGGGATTGACGGCCAAATCCGGTGCAAACATGTACTCCTTTTCGATTGTTCTATGGAACTTTTCGCCTCGACTTAAGATCTATTCCACACACACACACACACACATATATATATATATATATATATATATATATATATATATATATATATATATATATATATATATTAGAGTAGTGTGCTAGGGCAGAGATCTCGATTTAGGAATCCATGAATTAAACGAATTCGGTGGAAGGTTAGTAGGTTGGCGACACGTAACCCCCTCCCCCCTCGGATTAAATGGCAATAATAATATTATCACTAAGGGATAATACCCTTATTACTATACAGCAATACCCTTATCACTTGGCGGTAATTTCTTTATTATTTGACGATGATAGCCTTATCACTTGTCGATAACTCCCTTATCAATTCACGATAATTTTCTCATTACTTGACTATAATACCCTTATCACTTTACGCTAATACCTCAACACTTGACGATAATACATTTATAACTTGTCAACAATACCTCATCACTTGACAATAACACTCTTATCACTTGACGATATTACCCTTGACGATAGTACACTTATCACTTGAGGATAATATCTATATCACGTGACAAATAATACCTTTATCAGTTTACAGATATACGGTTGTCACTTAACAATAATACCCTTATCACTTGACAATAATACTCATTGCACTTGATGATAATAGCCTTATTACTTAAGGTTAATACCCTTATCACTTGAGGGTAATACCCTTATCACTTGAGGATAATACCCTTATCACTTGAGGATAATACCCTTATCACTCGACGATAATGCCATTATCATAAGCCAGTCTCGGGAGCGGACGTAAAATGAGTTCCCAAGATCAAATTATGGTTCATTAGTTTTGCATAAGATAGAATGATTAGGATAAACGATCATCTTTTTTATTAAAATGATCAGGATTAACGATCATCTTTTTTATTAAAATGATTAGGATTAACGATCATCTTTTTATTAAAATGATTAAGATAAACGATCATCTTTTTTATTAAAATGATTAGGATAAACGATCATCTTTTTTATTAAAATGATTAGGATAAACGAACATCTTTTTTATAAAAATGATTAGGATTAACGATCATCTTTTTATTAAAATGATTAGGATAAACGATCATCTTTTTTATTAAAATGATTAGGATAAACGGTCATCTTTTTTATTAAAATGATTAGGATAAACGATCATCTTTTTTATTAAAATGATTAGGATAAACGAACATCTTTTTTATAAAAATGATTAGGATTAACGATCATCTTTTTATTAAAATGATTAAGATAAACGATCATCTTTTTTATTAAAATGATTAGGATAAACGGTCATCTTTTTTATTAAAATGATTAGGATAAACGATCATCTTTTTTATTAAAATGATTAGGATTAACGATCATCTTTTTTATTTAAATGATTAGGATTAACGATCATCTTTTTTATTAAAATGATTATGAGTAACGATCATCTTTTTTATTAAAAATAAGCATATTTTAATTAAGGACAGTTTGTCACTCTTGATAGAAGAATTGAAAGTGAGAAGGGCGCAAAAACGAAATTAAGTTGAAGAGAGGCAGTCTTTTTCTCTTTTTCACTATTTGCGCTTGTCTTCTTTATCTGCCTTCCCCCCTCATCTCTCTCTCTCTCTCTCTCTCTTCTCGTTTTCACTGCAGCAATTCCGATTTTTTTCCTCTAGAAAACCAGAGGAATATCCAATGCGTAGCTTATCGATCTCCTTCACTCCCATCCCCATCATTCCCAAGTTTCAACTCAATTTCTCCTATTATAAAGACATAAAGCTCGCTATAATATATTCCTGCATACTGTTCTCCTCATTCTTTTCATAACTCAGTTCCCAATCTTGAATGTCCGCATTCCACTTTGAACCTTTCATATTTATGGTTTTTGTACTGAAATCATGCGAATTACTGATATCTGTGAATATAAAATGGAGTAAATAATCCTGGTGCTTTCGTTGCGCATCGGAACAGATTGAAGAGATAAAAGCCATCGTTATCCCTTCCACCTCAAGTATTCGTCGTTGGCTACGAAGTCTTTACATCTAAACTCACAAGCATTTTAATTTTTCTATCACTTATTCCTTCCTGTACGAATCTCTTTTCAAACTCTTTCTGGGGGATACTTTCGTTTGATTTCGCTCTTTTTAACTAATTAAAAAAAATACCGTTTTGTTGTATTACCAAGATCTGTTTACCACTTAAATGCACTAGGCTAAATTATTAATCATTTTACCACTTAAATACACTAGGCTAAATTCTGAATATTTTTACCACTTAAATACACTAGGCTAAATTCTGAATATTTTTACCACTTAAATACACTAGGCTAAATTATGAATCTTTTATCACTTAAATACACTAGGCTAAATTATGAATTTTTTACCACTTAAATGAACTAGGCTAAATTATGAATCTTTTATCTCTTAAATGCACTAGGTTAAATTATGAATCTTTTTACCACTTAAATACACTAGACTAAATTATGAATCTCTTTACCACTTAGATGAACTAGGCTAAATTATGAATCTTTTTACCACTTAAATGCACTAGGCTAAATTATGAATAATAAAAATTAATAACAAGAAATTTCGAATTTGGTCGCTTGTACCATAAACATCTTTTAGTACATCCCATATGCATTCATCCCAATCTGGATGTATCACTACTTAAACTCCTATATTCAACCGACCATCCAAACAACCATCACTCCAACCACCTTTCCTCAGACCATGGTAAGTGGGAGAGGTCGACTTGCCCTCACTTTTGCTATCTCATTATGTTCTGAAAATACTTTTACGGCTGAAAGATGAGTATTAGATATAACTAAGAGGGTTTTTAATGCGCGCTATCAAATCATCCACCTCAACTTCAGTCATATCAACACATTCACTGACGTCATCGTTTTGTTATAACTAAGCTGTGATGTACAAGGGACCAATTAATGGAAATTCATTTCAACTTATCACAGAAAGGGTGGAGATGTGAAAGAATTTCATCAGTCCTCGTACTCATTCATAGTTTTCGGCATGCACTTTCTCTGGGTGTAGTTAGGGAATGTTAAAGTGCTAGTTTGTGAGTGAAGTTTTATTATACGAAAATGACCCAAAATGAGGGGTGAATAAATTCGCTTCCATAAGCCTGGATTTCTGGAGAAGAGAAATAGAAAGCTAGGAAGGATAATAAAAAGTAAATAATATAAAAAACAATCTTTGTCAACACTCACAAGGTGGTTTCAATTCATTTTAGGGGCTGGGGGTATTTAAGCTCTATAAATTTGTTTTAGAGGGTTCCAAAATCATTTTCTGATCACAGAATTTAAGGTTGATGAGGTTTGCTATACTAGTAATTTTTGTCTTTTTTTTATTCTATGTTGTTGTTTTTCTCTTATTTCTTCTTTATCGCCCTTTTTCATGTTTGGATACCCTGCACGTGGAAGCCCTCTTAATATTTAAAATGAAGGAACAGAGAAACCACGTAAATTTCAGCTGTTGTACTCAAAGAAAACATTTCAAAATTTAGGGGAACAAATTCTCTCAAGTGGTCAACAATTTAAAAGCTCAAACCTGGAACCCAATGAACATTATTATGACTTTTTTTTCCTTCTTCATTCAGGCAAATGTTTTGAGATGACAATTCAACCTAAAGCGGAGTTTTATCGGGAGGAGAAGAAGCAAAACGGAGCTTCCGATTCAGAACCGCCTCCGACGAAGGCGTTTCTAAGCCAGGAAAAATCTTCCGGAAAAACTGAGGAAATGAATCTTTACGTTTAAGATATTGCGTCCAATTGTACCCGAGTTTGAGTCAGAAAATGAAGGTAGAATTTCCAAAAATAGTTCAGAAAATTAATAATAAATGTGGGTTAACTTATACATCACTCAAAATTTCCTTTAAAAAATAGCACTAAAAATATTTATGCTTTAAAAATGAAAGCAAATACAATAAAATAGGCTTACACAGAGCGAACGTCCATAAAAAATTGCCAGTCTCTAACCCACGCTTAAATGGATCAAAGGAGAGGGGGGAGGGGAGTTTATAACAACAGGTATATAATTCCACATTCTAGAAGCAAATGCAGTGAAAGTACTATAAACCATGCAGCACGGCCAACTACGAGGAACAAAAAATATGGAGGCAGATCCATAATGTAGGGTTTTTATGGTCCGTAGTATGCCCAATGCAAAAGAACTGTAGGAGTTTGCTGCTGTGTGTATGGCCTTGTATGTAAGAAAGGGGACATTGAAAGTGATTTTAGATATAGTGTGCTGCCAGAGTAATTCACGAAGCAAAGGCGTTGCATGAAAGAAACGCTTCTGGTGGAGAAGAATAGGAGCCGCAAAGTACTGAGCAAGTAAACGGGGTCGAATAAGGGTAGCTTATGATCCTTCGAAAGTGAATTAAGAGGTGCAAGTAACGAAATCATGACTGACAATCTCGAAACTTTTGCGATCAAATATAGAGCACCATTGGATTTGAGAGTTAAGTATCTATCAAAGTTGACCTCAAGAAAAATGACAAGTGTTTTACAGCGAGCTACATCCAATGGCGTATCCAGCAGTAATACCTCAGATTTGAGTAAAGAATTCGTTAGCAGATGGAAGAATCCTACGTCTCATTGCACAATAGAAGTTGAGAGCTATCCAAGGTAACCTTGAATTTTCGTGGCGTTGGAGAGGAAGGTTGCCTCCATTACTTGGATTCGGCTTTGGTTTCCTGATGGAAGTGAGGAACCCACATTTCATCCAGGGTTTCGATTCTGGCCATGAATCCCTCCGGATCCTCTCTCATTAGGGTCAACATCTCCATTGAGGTCATTATCTGGTTCTTCTTCTGCTCAGTCGTCAGCATTCCTGGAACCCATCGGGCAGACACCGTGGAAAAGTTTAGGTGATCGTGCAAAATGGGAACAATGGATCCATTACTTAGCCCCAGTTGAGAAGCAATGTATCGCACTGAGATTCGGCGATTATCCACGATCATGCTATCCACCATGGCCACAGTTTCCATGGTAACTGCAGTTGACGGACCACCACTTCGAGGGTCATCCTCAAACGAGTCTCGTCACTGCTTGAAGAGAGCAGCCCAATGTTTGACAGTGGAATAAGATAGGTCACTGCCTCCTAGTGTTGTCTTCAACTCTTCATGAATCAACTGTGGCGCTTTCCATTGAATCACGGAAAACTTTATCACAGCCCGCTGCTCAACTTCACTCATTTTGCCGAAAGGCGCCATCGTCACTGAAGAAAATTCACCGTTGAACTGAACAAAATGCGCTGGGAGGATTCCAGCTAGTGCATTACCTGTTGGAACATGTATGAACGTGATCCAGGTGCAGCGTGCTCCTGTCTTCCTTCCTTGCATGTTCGGCCGAGAAATCATTGAACACTCCGGTTTCTAAGAGTTTAAATTAATAGGAAGAGAAAAACAGAACTGCCTGAGGAATTGGTCAGAAATTGCTGTGGGGGGTCAAGTATGGAGAGACGGCGAATTTGAGAGGAGGAAACAACAAGGTCAAGCATATCTTCATAAATGTGGGTGTGATAAATGGCGAAATGAAAGAGTGAAAGAAAGTTCTAAAATATGAACAAGTCGTGGATAAAATGGTCAAGAATAATGACATATTCATAGGGGTTAGAAAAAGCCTTGTTTAAAAATTCCTCCGATTCTTCAAAGAGGTTATAGAAGAGGTACCCAGCTCTCGCGGCTAACCAGGTTTTCTTTTTCTTTTTTTTTTCTTTTTGTAAGAGAGAACTAAGAAGTATACTGTTAAAATTTGTGGTTCTTTTATTCTTACTCTGTATAAACTTGGAAAGTCGAAATATTCAGAATCTCTCCAGGTTGAATAGAAATGTTCCACAATCATCTGGAAAAAATCATTTTTGAAACAATCTTCAATTGATTTTGTTAAGAAATTCATATAAAAAATTATAGAAATGGTGTATCTTTTATACCTCTGTGGGGGCCAATAACTATTACAGTTCTCTACAGGAGATATGAAAGTTTGTTTGTGGATCAATTTTCATCAACGATTAGCACTCGGCAGCCAGTAATTTAACTCAGAGACAAGAAACCTAGTTGATAAAATACATACGTGGTAAAGAAGACAAGTATTGATCCGCACTATCAACAAAGGAAGGTTAGAAATAGGTTTAATATCTTAGCCAATGCCAGTGCAAGAGTGGCCCAAGACCTACAACTGACTAATCTGGTTTACTAAACTCAGATCCTCTACTATTAAGCTACTATGCTTTATATGTAATATGAATAATGAGCCATTAAATAGTGAAGTGGTTAGAGATATAGTATAAAATTCCACAGAAGTTTTTTTTTAGCTTGAAGAGATAATGAATTTGATAAGATGATGCTTTAGGTGGGTTTGTATCGCTGTGCCATGGTAGAGAATCTGACGGGTAATCAGGAGATCTGGATTCGATTTTAGGGCAGGATAATTCAAATTTTTCCGATATATATATATATATATATATATATATATATATATATATATATATATATATATATATACACACCAGGAAATGGCTTCGCTACTAAGATTAAAATTCAAAATCTAAAAAAAGCAGCCATGATTAAATTTTTAGAAATTTTCTGAACTTCGCCAATTATAATAGTTTTAAAAAGGAACTCTTAAACTAAATTTCCACCCTTTAAAAATATCACGTTGATAAAATATAGCGTTAAAGAAGAAGATATATAAAAATAAATTTTCTAAACTTCATCATTTTGTTTTTTGATATTATAAAAGAATTATTAGAAATAACTTTGATAAAAAAACATAAGTCATAACCAAACTAGGATGAAATTATTATTCAAATACTCAAAAAATCCCCTTCTTAAATTATAAAGTTATTGATGATATATATATATATATATATATATATATATATATATATATATATATATATATATATATATATATGTATATATATATATATATATATATATATATATATATATATATATATATATATATATATATAAAGGCAGATTTTGTTAAAGACTATAGTATATTTGCCTTTATTAATTTTCTTGGGAAACTTTCCATTTTTCATATTATCTTTTTTAGTTCATCTTGTAGATGGTTGTCGTATTATTGTATTGTATTTGGTGTTTTAAGGAAGCCGGTCTGATCCTGTTAATTAAGAAAGACAACAATACTTCAACAATACTTCAATATTAGATGGGGCGAGGCCGCAGAGGGGAGAGCGAGGGGTGAGGAGGGTGGCATCGCGGTGCCCAAGTCGGCTTGTTAATTAGAGACACCACCAACCGTCACCATCTTTGGTGTTCCTTTTGACTGGCACCGCTTTTTGGCGATTTAACTACGGGCCTCCGGATCTCGTAGGTAATTGGGTCCTTTGAACGCTGCCTTAGTGCCTTTGGTGGTCAACTTAGCACAGCGGCTCGCTCCGGCTACCTATGCGGTGGGGAGATTAAACAGGGTAGGCAGTTAGACTGTTATTCGCCGGCTAACCTTCCCACGACTCTTCTCATGTGGCTCGATTCTCTTGCTTTCTCCGCAAGGGGGGGGGGGGCCTTTAATGTATTCGTCCGCCAGGCCCTCCGGGAGGCTTTATGTTGTAATTCCTCTACAATGGTAAACAACGTCTCTTACGCGGTTAACCCTTTGCCTGCTGCCAGGATAATTCCAATGGGCTTGCTGAGTGCGGCAGATATTCATTTCTTTAAATATAACTATTTACTATTGTTTTTATCTGCCTAGTTACTTTTTCCACTGCAGTGATTATAAAAATATGTTTAGCATTTTAAAAATGCGCTCGTTTCGTATCCAAGGGCACTTTGACAGTTCGCAGTTTTATTCTTTCACATCCGTGACAAATACGAAATATTTCGTCAAAATAATATTATTAGAAAATTTAACCGGCTCTTTTTATTTTTCAAAATAAAATTCAATCTTTTTGAAAAAATATTAAAGTATCAAAGCACACATTCGAACGCGTGGACAACGCGCAAAAATTAACAGCTGAGAAAGGAATATCGTGGGATTTACTGACCTCACTCCCATTTTATTTCTTTCTTTCTTTTATGAATTACTTACATAAGTTTATTTTTATTTCTAAATAGACATAATTTGTATGTTTCCCTTCACTTATTGTAAATCTAAAAACTTTTTATAACGTGGATAAAAGAAATATTTGTAAACAACCTTACATTTCGTTTATTAAACACCATTTTACGCATAATATATTGTTGCATTGCATCGATTCCCCCTACTACTTCTTCATTTTTTAAAAATTGAGATATGTTCTTTCTTTTGGAATGAAATATTCCACTCTTACAATTAATTGCACAACACAAACGTTTTTACTCCAATGGAGTACTCAAAAGCAACTCAATTTTGTACGCATCTGGGTTTTTTTAGGTGGAACGGCATCATTCTCTTTGTATGAATTCCTTTGCTTCAAAACATTATAATAGGCATTTGTTTTGTGACAATTATATTTATCAAGTCTCCATCGATACACTGTTCGAAAATAATCTACTTATTTTGAATTTTGCGTAATAAATGAAGAGGAAGTCAAACCTGATAGTGAAGATTCAAACGTAGGCACTGAAGGCATAGACTGAAGGCCAAAGACTGGCCGCTTCGTCCGTTTGCGTGGTAATCAGCATGCTGAGTATAAGACTATTCCGTCATATTGATAATATTATACAATTTTAATAGCTCTTTGCATTCTTCCAAACATATTTTGTAATAAAATTTATCAAGCATTTTATCTTAAAGTGAAATTTACTGCTTTTAAAAATATCAAAAATAAAGGCACACTTTCGAACGCGTGGAAGCACGCTAGAATATTACGTATCAGCTAAAAGAAGAATATTTAGTTTACTGGCCTCCTCCACATTTACTTTCTTTCTCTATTCTATCAGTAACTTTTATTTTAAGTGCATATTTTTTTATATTTCCATTAGCTAATAGTAGATTTAAAATGCTTCCTATAGCGAGGATAAAAAAAAATATTTATTTGAAATTGAAATAATTATGTACATTGAACTAGAAATCTGTTTCTGTATGGTACTTTTTAAAACAAGAGTGAACACATAATGGTACTTCACATTCACCACAGATATAATTTGTTCGTTGATTTTTTTTTCCAGTTTTTGTTGTTTTGGTGCATATATGACAAGTTCTTCTTGAAGGAAGAGGCATCATAAAATCAATACCAACATCAATAAGGCGCGATGGTAGATTACCAATATGTCTAATATAATAAATTCGATTTTTCTATATTTATCTACCATTTGTGCAATCACACTGTTTGAAAAATCCTAAATCGTTTTCTTTCACTCGTTCGTTTTCTCCTTGTATATATAATAAGCATTTAAAATAGATAAGTCAACAAGATGGAAGAAAAACTTCATATACCATCCAATAGTTTTACATAATCACTCTATAACATTTTGCTTTGTACTAAATAATCACACATTTAGGTTTCAAAATAATGTTATCATCTCTATCCCTTTTCCCGCTGTCGCACATTTGATCATCATGCATATTTGTAAGAAACTGTACATAATATATTATTGCATTGCATCGATTCAACCACCCCCTTCTTCATCTTTTTAAATTTAGGCATGTTCTTTCTATTGGAACGAACTGTCCCACAAGCCCCAGTCTTATTTTCTAATAATTTTGCTAAGAGATCAGGGTTTGTGTACCAATTGTCAACAAAAAGAACATGGCCATGATTCAAATATGATTCAAGCAGTGTCATTACAACTGAGCCCCTCACACCTACTTTATTGTTGATAGTAATTCTGTACCACCGGTTCCAGTATAAATGATCAAATCTATTACGTAAACAGTCTTACAATCGCGCAATACAAACGTTTTTACCCTGGATTTATGTCTTTTATTTGGATTGGATTGTCTGTAATGGAGTCTTCCTCTCCAAAAGAGTAGACTCTCATCTATGCAAAGGGCTTTGAAAAAAATCAGCTTCGATTTAAATTTCTGTCTAATGAGATCCAAGAGAAGTTTAATTTTTTCTATCTTGGTAGTTCTTTCAATTGTATTATCGCTAAAATGTAAAAGTCTCAATATTTGCAGAAAGCGATCTCTTGACATGAGCATTCCAAATATCTTTTGTTCGTGAAGTTCATTAGTTGACCAGTAATCATGTAGCCGTTTTTATTTACTGTGACTCATGAGAAGCCAAATGCTAAAAAACAAGCGAATTTCGTCGGCGTCCGTTTCTCTGAAGGTGGAAAGACATCAATTCGGTTTGTATGAATTTCTTTCCTTCAAAAATTTATAATATGCATTTGATTGTGTGACAATTATATTGATCACATCCTCATCCATAGACTGTTCAAACTCATTTATTTCTTTGGAATTTTGTGTAATGAAGCATGAAGAAGTCAAACCTTGAGTGTGAAGATTCCAACGCAGGCAGGAAATTCGAGCTAGATGCCTAAGGGCCAAGTTATGGCACGCCGCATTCGTTTGCGTGGCCGGGGGTTGAACTCTTAATTTTCGTCTGTATTGTCATTAGTTTCACTATTTTCTTGGTCTAAAACTTGTATATTATCACTGTCAAATTTAAATAATGATTCACTGAGCCAGCCATCATCGCTTGATATACTGCTTAGGGTATCTGAGTCTACATTCTCGAGCAAGTCATTCGATTCATCGCCTATTTGGCCCTTTAAATTTGGTTTGCAAAATTGCTGAACTTTTCTACTCGACATTCTGAGAGGTACTGATTTGCAATGAAAATATTTCAAACATGACAACTGATTGAAAAAACCTTCGCTCAATATGAGAAGAAATACTAAATCAAATCCATATATGGCCGATTCGCAGTCAACTGTTATTTTAGATTATATGCATATATGGCAGATTAGCAGCAAAAGGGTTAAAAGGCTATTTTTGGCAAACACAGTCTTCCTCAAAGTGTTACCTTCTCGTGTATGTGAGAAGAGCTCCTTCCGATGGTTTTAAGGAAGACTGTGTTTGCCAAAAATAGCCTTTTAACCCCCAAATTAATTGTGTTACTGCAATAATCTCTTTTTTAAATGAAATGTGTTTGGTAAAAACCAAACTTGACTTTAATTGCTGAGTTTTCGATCTATGCAAGAATTTCAGATTGTCTTTCCTCCTTTATCCATGAATATTGGGGAGTCAGAATAAAAATTGGAATGGAAAGAACTATGACTATGAACGATGTAAATGGGTAGGTGTGGGAGGGGATAAAAAAAGGGTGTGAGGACAGATAGCTGAAATAGACAAGTGGTGAAAAGAGAAAGAAGTGTGGTAGGGTGCAAAGAGATGCTAAGTGCCTGGTGATCAGGTCAATCACTTTTTTTGTGGTTCCTTTGTTGTCTTTGAGATAGTTTATATTAATATGGCGTTCAAGCCATTTGTCTTCAAAAAATTAATGTTCTTTGATATGTTATGCGTATTTGCTGTTGTGGTAATAAATTACTTTAATCACTTTAGTGTTGTGCTAGGTGTCTTTGTTTTTTTGTATATATTGTAGTGAGTGTAAATCGTGTCTTTCGTTTTTTCCTGGATGTCTTCTTCGGTATTTTTAGGTCTTCATCGGTGAATTCTTGTAGAAATCGTTGAAGTTTCATAATTAGGTAATCTTTTTCTTGGTCGTTTTCATTGGTTTGGGTAAAAACATTCAAAATTTCATGCGTAGAACGGCACTTCTGCTCCGCCAGTTAAAGCCCAGCGTAGCTCGGAAATCTGGCGCGACTTATGCCTCTTCTGTTTGGTTAATCATTTGGACGATATCATCGTCCAATTCACGATTAACCATTTTCTGTATATTCCTTGTCCGTTCTTCTATGACAACGTTAATGGGACTTAACCCCGCCTCCAGGTGCAGCTCTTCCTGGCGTCTTGTTTCTCGCCTGTATGTACCTGTATTAGGTACATACATTTATTCTGCACCACTTGTAGTTTCTTCTTTACACGAGAGGGCGGAAGCGGGGTATAGCAGCGACGATCTTACAAGTGCATTATAGATCTTTTTCTTATTGCTTTAACGAATATTTCTGAACATGTACAGAGTTTTGACTGCAGCAGTGGCCTTGGTGATTCTCCCTTAGACGTGCTTCTTGTACCTGGTTGGAGTAATCTTCATTTCAAGTACATTGCACTCCGTGGTGTCTGGATAACGTTTATCCCCCACCCTGACGTCATAAAGTAGTCACGTGCCTCTGGGGAATACTTTGAACTCTTCCTGGTTCATGTGAATCTTCGACCGGGCCTCGTAGGTGTTATGGTTTTCAATTTATGCTGCTGGCATACGAGCTTACCAAGACGCATTCCTCAATAGGCAAGTTATTGTCTGGGTAAAATCATCGGCGAATTGAATGTTGAGGCAAGTGGGGCTTACAGGGGCTGGGACATCAGCGGTGTAAATCAAGTAGAGAGTGGGGTACAGGCACCCACCTGCGGGAAGCCCGCAGTGAGCGGAAACTTTGGTCCGTCTATTCACCCTAAACTGATGTACGCCGCTCTCTCCATGACATAGTCACAGAGAGTTCTTTCTAAGTTTTCACTTAGGCCCAGTTGTAAGATCTTGTACTGCATTTCCCGTTGCCACACCTAATTAAACGCCTTTGATACATCCCGACAAACAATGTCCACGTAACCTCTTTCCCGTTTTGCTTGGGCTAGCTTTTCCGTGATGACATTAAGCGCCATCTCCGTACTTCGCTTCCTCCTAAACCCGAATTGAGGTGGGTTGAAGAGGGAGTTCTCCTCGAGGTGAGACACCAATCTTCGGTTAAGGATTTTCTCGAAGAGCTACCCGCCAAATTCTAGAAGTGAAATTGGCCGGTAGCTCTCCTTCGACGTTGGGTCTTTGCCGTGTTTAGGCAAGAAAATCATCTTAGCCGTTTTATAAGCACCTGGAAAGTATCCCGTTTTCAGACAGGCGTTAAATATCGTTCTCATCCCTTCAATGGCATTGGCTGATTCCTTTTCAAAGTTTAACTTTGTAAGCCCCGATTGTCCTGGGGCTTTTTTCGTAATGAGCGGAGCGCGCCGAGTAGTTCTTCCTCGGTAATCTCGGCCTCTCCGTCGTGCTGTCTATCCACCTGGTGATGAGGGTGCGTCTTGTGTATTTGTTCGTTAAACTCGTCTATGATGTCGTTTTCAAACTCTAGGTCATAGTCTTCGTTTTCCTCAGTTATACGGAAGGCTTTTTCCCAATAACTTCTGAATAGCTCTTCAATTCTTCCTTCTTCCGTTTCGATGTTTCCATCTTTTTTTGTAGCTCTATTTTCTTCTTTCCAGTCGATCCTTTGAGACTTCTGATCATTTTCCAAAATTTTGGGGGGTTGATTCGTGATCGAAGCTATCGATTGCACCATCCCATCGTCTCTATTGTTGTTCGAGGATCAACTGGTTGAGTTCTTCTTTGACTTCTTTACTTCGTTGCATTGAGTGAACTGATGCATTCCTAATGTTGATTTGATACAACAATTTCAGCTCACGGTATAAATCCTTCATGTATTCAGTCCATCTGTAGGTAGAGATGGTCCTATACTCGGATTTAAGGATACAAGCCCTATCTGCGTTGATGGGAAAGTTATTGAGGTCGTCGAGTGCCTCGTCAATCTCTTCGAGATTTGCCTCATCCAAGTTGGGCGGATCCTAGGCGTCGAGAAGGCACGCGTACCGTGTCCTCTGACCTATTTATCTCCAGCAATAGGTCCAGGGTTCTTCCTATACCTTTGAAGGTCCTGTAACCGGATTCTCGGCATCTGGCGTTCAGATCCCCCATTAATATAGTGGGGGCTCTTCTGCCAAATAGGCCAGTGAGAGTATGAATTGGTAACACGTCTCTCCTTGGTGGTTGATATCCGGTAGCAATGACTAACTTTCCTATGTCGACCTCAACCTCAATCGAGAGGTAGGATTCTTCTAGATTTCTGATTTGCCTGTATTTAATCCCTTTCTTTATTGCAATAGCGGCACTGTCGAACTTTTCCTGCGAATAATTCGTAATCAACCCATCGTAGTTCCAGATTTTCATTTCTGCACTACGCGTGTCGATCCCGTGTTCTGAAATTAAGATGATGTCTGCATCAATTTCTCTGAATACATTTCTGTAAAGACTCCTTTTCGTCGTCCAGCCGTTGGTATTAATTTCCAATATCTTCAGTGCGTTGCGTAACATGGTGAATTGTTTTTACCTATGCTTCTTCTTATTCTTCTTGGGGGCTGGCTGAGCGGTTTTACTGTGGCCAGGGATTTCCTTCTTCGGGGGGATGTTACGTTATGTATTTCTTCGTCAAATGCGGTTGTCACTTCTCGTAGATTTGTCATCTGAGGAATGGTGACGTTGGGGTGTGTAAATTTCCAAGAAGTTTCCGGATGAGGCACAGTGGTGAGACTGGTAGCTGCTGAATAGTATGAGACTTCATCAGGACGCTCTTGGGTAGCTTTTGGCAGCGAAAGGGGGACATAGAGTCCCCCCAGAAGGAAGAAGTAGGCAATAGTACTCGGCTTCCTTCCACACTGAAGCCACAGAGTGACAAGCAGTGATGGGTCTCACTTTTGAACTTCTGGTGATTCCTGTCGGGGAAAAGCCGGACCCGTCGGGTTGCGAGAGCGTGAGCGGGAACCAGAGCACTTTTACCTCGAAACGAGCTTTTTCCCCACAGCTCCTCGGCCAGATTCTGGACCGCCTTGTTTCTCTCTAAAAGAAACCTACATAGGCGTTTGGATCATTTTGTACACCGAAACTTTGCTGATAAATTGCTTATTTGCTGATAACTTTCATTTTGTTGAACAAAATTTGCATAAACTTTACCCGTACGTATTTTATACCTGTCGGTTTTCCTACACCAATTTTGGAAACCTCGGATTTTCTATGGCAAAAGTTATGGAAGATGTTGTGTTAGAAATACTGGCGTTGTGATCTTTGTAAGCGGCACTGTATGTTAAAACTATACACGTCACTAGTCATTTTTATGTTGGAGTAAGCTGTTCCCTTCTGGTCTTCACTATTAACTAGATATATATACTTAATACAAGTTCATCATCACTATAGGAAAATGATAGGGTGAATGAAGCATCTTAGCTACGAGGAGAGAATTAGAGAACCCAATCTCTTTTCCTTCAAAAATTATAAATTAATTGGTAACATGACCGATACTACAGAAAATCCTTCTGCTTTCTCAGCCATGAGAGCGATGAGAGGACACGACAGAGAGATGAAAAAGCGGATATTCAAAACCTCGACGGGAAAATTTGTCTTCAGCAATCGCGTCGTTCAAGTCTGGAATAGTCTATCACAAGAAGTAGTTAGAGCAGCAAACAATTATATAATTCATGAAAAACATATTTGAGAAATTTCTAAAAAAAAATAAAAGTAAAATAACTTTACGATTTTAGATAATAAATAGAAATAAAATAAAAATAGGCTTAAATATTAGGCATATTTTTAATAGGGCTTACCATATAGGAACTGATATAGCTCCTTGTATCTACCAATACATCGTTTGTTATGCATATGATTGGTCAAATCAGCGGTTTTAATTTTATTGGCGAAATCATACGAGCGGATGATGTGGAAATCGGTAAAACTCTCAACAAATTCCCGTAAAATGTTAGTTAACCATTGCGATAGTTTGTACCCATGGGATCCTATACTGGAAACAATCGGTCTAAGGAGATTATCCTCATTGTATGTATTAGACAATCTATACGTGTACGGTAGAAATTAATTGTACACTTTAATCTATTTGATAAGATCGGAACACCCCTTGAGAATACTTTAGAGATAATTATTGAATGCTTTACTTTTGCTACCAAGTGGATCATTATTAAGGTTTTTTATGCATCCTAGTCACTCAGCAAGTTAAAATGCTTACTAGTTATTAATTTTTGTTCACACATCATGACTATTTGATTAGTTTTATCAGATTTAGTACAATACCTTTGATTTGTTTCCATTTTTTAAGGTAACGGATAAATGAAACTGTAGTGAAAATTAATTTATTAATGGTTATTTACTTGATAATATTAATATCGATCATATTTTTTGCGTCTATTCCGTTTCGTTTCTCCGTTACATTAAAACATTGAGCTTAGCTCAATCCTAACCCTGGGTGAGGTCAATAACCCCAAAAGGAAAGACCATAGAAAAGTTTTCTGTTAAATATAAATTGTTATTTATAAGAAAAAATACCAAAAAACTTGATTAAATTGTAAACAAACTTTATTTTTCTACCAGACAAAGTATATTCACGGCATTTACTCAGCTTCGACACTTTACGCTGACCACTGCTAGGAAACCACGCGGTATGCAGTAACTTACAGCAAACTACGCAACAGTATTCTAATGTAAGATTTGCAGTATTGTATTGCCAATTTTACAGCAATTATGTACATGCAATGCAGGAAGGAAGTGAGATTTTTTAACTGTTTTATGATATCAGCAAGCGAACGAATGAAGAATGGATAGTCTAATAGGGAAAGATTGCATTAACTGTTGAATTTAATCAATTCTACTGATTTAGAAATTGAAAACGATTGCCGCCATTTAAAAGAATTTAAAAAAATACATTGGTTCATCAATAAAACGTGCAACACAATCCTGAAGATTAAATACCCAAGATCAGGGATCCAAACTCGCAAAGATGAGCTTACTTACCTAAGTGCCGCGCCCCTGCAGACGTTGGCGACCATGTAATGACACACCTCTTTGTCTCTTGTCATCTGTAGCGCATCTATCCAGCCGTGATGGGTGTCTATTACATAAGATATTCCTCACCTTTGGAAATGCCTTCTTTGCCTCGCAGATTCTTCTCTTAAATTCCCGGTTACATCTTCTGTCTTCCATAATATAACTTCCCAATTAACAAAATCTTCTTACCTGCTTAATAACTTTGTCATTTAATCTTGCCACTCATTTAAGGGCCTGTGTCTTTTTACTAATTACCATAACTTCTGTTTTATCTACATTTATTGACAGGCTTTTTTGTTCACTCCTTTCCCTTACCACTGTTAGAATATCTTGAACTTTTATCTGGGTGTCAGCAATCAGCACCGTGTCATCAGCATAACTTATGTTGTTTATATTTTGGCCTCCCATGTTGAAACTTCTATATCATCAATTGATATCATTATGATCTCGCTATACAGGGGAAACAGATCTGGCGAGAGAACGCACCCGGATCTTACTCCTCTTCTTATATCTACCCAATCACTCAAGTCTGCCCCCACTCTTACTGTTGCCTTCTGATTCCAATATAGTTTGTGTAAATTGTCAAGTCTTTCCCGTTTACTCCCACGGACTTCAAAACTTCAATTAGGTCTTCATGTTTGACTCGATCGAATGCTTTTTCATAAATCACAGCTACAAATCCTTCTGCATCTCAATCTTTTCTCAATTAACATCCTTAGTATGTATAAATATAACATTTTTTGTTCCTTTTCCTTCTGTAAAACCATATTACTCTTCTGCTATTTCATTCCTTATCTTAGCTCGTATTCTCTCTAGAGCTACCCTTAGGATTACTTTTATTAAGTGACTCATTGTACTTATAGTTCTGTGCTTATTGCACTCTAGTGTTCCCAACTTCTTTGGTATAGTTGAAAATATTGATTTTCACATATCGTCACTTAGTTCTCCACTCCTGTATATCTTATTCGCAATGTTGGTTATTTTTCTAATACTAAAGTCATTCAGAGCACGCAACATTTCCACTGCCACTCCGTCTTCTCCAACTACCTTTCCTATCTTCATTTTACTAATTGCTTTTTCTATTTCATCTTCTCCAATAGCTGGTCCAGTCATTTCCACATTAAGCTCTAACTGCTCTGTTCTATCATCTTCAAACAATTCTTCAATATACTCTTTCCATCCATCAAGGACTTCTTTCTTTTCCATCGCTATTTAACCGTTTTTCTTCAATTTAGTTTCGCCTGTACGTAATCTTCTTTTACCAGTAAGTTTTCTCACTCTTTCATACATCATCTGTGTATCCCTCTTTGATAAATCCTCAATTTCGTCACACTGGTCATTTATCCAATTTTCTTTAGCAGACAAACATTTTCGTTTTATTTTTGTTTATTTCTCTATACCTCAAAACATTACTATGTTTAATGTTTATATTTCCTTCTTTCTTCCATTATCTCTAGTATATCTTCCGTCATCCACCTTTGTCTTGCACGTCTTTCTTTCTTTGGTAGTATTTCTTCAGCTACTTCTGACTATGCTCTTTGTAAACATTTCCATTCATTTGCCAATTCATTCATATCACTCTCACCTGCAAGAACTTCATATCTGTTTCGGACTTCAACACTATATCGCTCTCTTATGCCCTTTTTGCAAGTTCTTTTATATTTATTCTTTTCTCATTTTTTCTTCTCTGAAGGTTTTCAATTTTAGTCTTAACCACTGCCACTACGGGGTTATGATCACTGTCTCAATCGGCACCGGGGAAGTTTTAAAATTGATTATTGAATTCCTGTATCATTTATTTATAGTTATATAATCTATTTGAATCCTATGATTATCTCCCGGGCTCTTCCATGTGTACAGTCTTCTTGGATGTAATCGAAACCACGTATTCGCGACCATCTGGTTATTCTCTGTACACCATTCGGTAAACAAGTCTCTTCTTTCATTTCTGTCCCCGAGACCAAAAGGACCAACTGTATCTCCATCTCTCTCTATTTTTGCATTTAAATCCCCCAATTATCACTATTAATTCTTGAGCCTCCTTACATTGTTGTCTTGCTTTGTCTAGAGTATCCTTTCTGTTTGACAAGCAGCACTCGATCAGATATTGCCCAATATTCTATTACACTTGCGGAAATTCTTTTTGCAAGCATTACTCCCACACCTATCTGTGCCGTGAGAGCTATGGGATATTTACCCCTGGGCCATCTCACTTCACTTACTACCAAAATGTCTATCTTCATCTCTTGTTTCATATTTTCAAATTTTCCTGTTTGATACAAAGTTCTTACGTTCTATGTATCTAATCCTATTTCTGAATTTCTTTTTGAATCGCGAATGAAGATAAAATAGAAAAATAAGAACTTCAATTTTAGAATCAAATAAGCACTCATCAACGTGTCAAGTAGCACGTAGCCCTGCTGAAATTCTTGCATTATTTGCGTGTTTTTCTAATCTTCATTTTTAATGGATAAGAGTAGCAAGATTCTTCCTTCGCAACCGGTACAAAAAAAATGATAATAAAAAGTTCCTCTTCTTCCAATTTGAAGTGAGAGGCGTTCGGTTAAAGTTTTCGAGTGGTGTAAAGTGCTAGGTGCAAAAAGGAGTTATGGCATTTAACTTTGTTTTGCATTTTAATATTATATTTATTTTATTTATTTAAAATAAATGAAAAGCATTGAGGTGAAAGTAGTGAAAGTATATATAACCTAAATTGACCACTTGTAGCGATGGGCACGCTACTCTCCTGGACCTGCTCCTATCCTGCACCGAAGGCGAGATGGACTACAATATACTTTCGTTGTGGTCACTAAAATGTATGTTATTTTGAATAGCTACATAGCATTACTAATCACATTTTTAGTTGTATTTTCACCAAGTAGGTCCTTAACCATGACTACGAGCAAATGCGTGTATGTACTTCGGCCACCAATTAATCTCAGTTCTTTAAGTTTCACTATATCCCTTGAGTATGCATACGTGGTCTGTTGAGTCTTCCCCGAAGGTTTTCCCCCTAGGAGAGTATTTATGTCTTACCTGAAATTAGAATCTGAACTTTAGTTCGTTTAAAATTTCGTGTCTTTTTTGCTTAAGACATAAAAGCCAAATCGATTTCATATGTATTAACATGCCTAATCTTCCTTGATAACCTACTTTATCCGATGATTTGGCATCGAATGTGTCTACTGATATGCCATTACAGGTGTATTCAAATGGTTGCACTGCCCAAACATTGGATTAAATAACTAACTAGAAGCTAAAGTTGAGAAAAAGTGTAGCGAATAGAGGGAAAAGGTTCCTTTAGAGAGGTTGAAACCGGTGAGTTTTTGACTCTAACCAACGATATAATAATAATACGGTTCTTTTTGTATGATGCGTAGTCTACCAACAACTAAAAGGCTTCAGAGAAGAGTTGGACACCGAGAGAGGTGGAGAGAGCAGACAAATCATTCTTCATGAGTGAAAATTGAGAAAACACAATTTCCCACTCAGCTCAGACGACTACAAAGTACAAGCAATAAAGGGGTAGAGCCAGAACGTAGGAGTATCAGAGGCCGGTATAGGTGTCAATGATGAAGACAGGAGAAAAGGGGAAAGCGACCTTAAGGTCTTGTATTTATGAAGGACCTCTGGAGGCAATACTGGATCTGGTTGGTAGCCATTGTACTTCACGGAACAGGAAAGTTCAACGAAAGAAACTTCCTCGGTGGAAAACGAGTGAGTTAAAGGAGTCAAAGAGTGAAGAGACATTGGAATCCATCGAGAGGGGAGTTACAATATTTACTGCGAGAATTAACGAAAGCGTAGATGGCGATCTCAAAAATATTGGGGTCATAGTGGGAGCGGATACGGCTAAAATTATGTAGAGAGCAGAGAGGAGACTTGCAGATATCAGATGTGCAGCTGATACTACAATGTATTCAAAATATAGGCTCCAGTTCCTTAAAGCCAGCGTCAATACCAAAATATGTAGATTAGCTGCTCGGCCAAAAAAAGTGGTTTTTGTGTGTTTATATTTCGTTCACCCCTGCCGGAATATTCATGCGCGTTGGAGTCCTATTCGAAATAAAGCCGACGCCATTTTTTGTGTTAAAGAAATGCCCGAAACTAAACAATCGAAAAACGCTGTTTACTTATGCCACTTTTGGTTAAATCATTCACTTCTGTAAACGTTAGAACATTATTCTATAAACAATTAGGATTATATACTGGGGGCTGTGCCCCCCAGACCCCCCAATTGATTGAAACTCAGGATCATCGTAGGGTGGTGCCCCCATTGTGTTTACCCCCACACGAGCCGTCCCCTTAAATTTACTCCAAAAACGTGAAACATTTTGGAACACGGACGAAATAGTAGGTCCCATCGTTCGAGCCGCCAATCTACATATTTACTACATTTTTTTATATATATAATTTTATGTCAATCTTTATATTTGGGGGTTACTAATTCAAAATATATTCATAGTTTTCCATTGCATAAGGTTTTCTTTAAAAATGACAATTAAGTTACGAATATTTATACGTAAATACACATATGACAGGGCAAACTAAAAGTACTTAAAGTGTTTGCTGTATTATTTAGAAAATAAAAGGCAAAAATACCATAAAAAAATAGAAAAGATGTTTTTATTATTTTTGAGACTCAGACCTCTTCCTTCGTGATTTAAAATTACGCCTCCAACTTCTCTGTTTAAGAGTTTTGGAGTCTTTCAATGCAACTGGTCCAGCAATGTCCGCCATCATATTCACGGTCCATCTTCCCTGGTATCTTCTCTCCATCTCCCTAATATCCTGATAGAATCTCTTTCCTTGTTCTCTACTCACAACTATATTTTGCGGAAAGTAATCTATATCTGCATGTAAGAATGAACTTCAATACTCGTGTTGCTTCCTAAGGTCATAAACTTTTCAATATCCTCCTACAATTTCTTTGTAGTTTGTATCCTTGCAATTACCCAAATATTTCAGGCTAATCCTTTTATCTTTTTCAGGATTACTATGACTGTTTTCGAAATTTTCAGCCTTAACCAGTTTCTTTATATTTGGTCCAACTTATACACACCTTCTTTAAGCATCGCATCTGATAGCCCAGACCAAGAAGCTTGCTACTCGAAAGTGTCTCTTTTTAGTGCCAAAACTTACACAAATTGCTTCATTAGGCCGTTCTTTTATGTAGTGGAGGTAAAAGAATACTTTTAGGATTCCCCAAACTTTCTCAAGAATGTTCTTTGTCCCTGGTATAAGTGTATTCCAAAGTTGACCATTGTTTGTGAGACCAATGGAGGTTCGTGGCACAACTATTCATTCCCCGCCATTCCTACATGTCCAGGAACCCAGCAGAAGAGATAATATCGACCTCCAACGGCTTGCCAAAACTGTGGCATTACGGATAACGCAAACCAAGGGATGTGGAGATTCCAATGCACCGAAAGTACTCAGGGCACTTTTTGAGTCGCTATAAATCACAATCCGGTCTTAGAACCGGGCACGTCGCATAATCTCCCGTACCGAGTGATGTATTGCCACTAGCTCGGCCGTGAAGACAGACGCAGCGCCTGGCAGAGCCCCGCTGACTTCAAACAGAGGGGATACGGCGTGGAAACAGAACGCCCTCTTGGGACCTTGAGACATCCGTATACACTGACACGGTTCCAGTGTGACACGAAGTGTGCGCAAAAAAGATCGAACATAATACTCCCGGCACTATAGAAGCTTTGGGAGCGGAGGCGTGGCGACAAATAGTCAAAGGTGGTACCCTCCAAGGTGGTGTCCTGGGCAGAACGAAGGGTGGCACCGGCCCGAGAGATATACCTAGCTCTCGAAGGAGTTTTCCAGCCTTAAACCCAAAGTGCTTAGGGTATGACTGGGGTCTCTCGGTGGCATAGGCACCGTCGAGATCAGCTGCAGATGCAGTGATAGCTATTGGCGACCTAGGGAGGTTCCGGGCTCACGCGTACAGTCGAATAATGCACTGCGCACGATGGAGATCGAGTAGCATTTCACCAGCAGGCTCTCAATGGGTGAAGTGCGGAAGGCACCTGTCGATGGGCGAAGGCCAGTATGGTGAATAGAATCCACCTTCCGCAATACACGCTCGGCAGCGGATACCTAAAACTTGCATCCGTAGTCGAGCTTGGAGTTGGAACGAACACAGGATCGATAAAAAAGTAAGGCAGTAGCCCTATCAGCTCCCCAAGCGCTGAACGTCACGGAACGAATAATATCCATGGCTCGGTACAAGAGACCCTAAGGCTAGGAATATGAGCCTCCAATGTGCGGCGTCGGTCAAATACAAGATCAAGGAAACGGTGCGAGTCCATCACTTCCAGGCGCACCCCATTGAAAAATGAGTGTGGGTCAGGATGGAGCAGTGGATGGCGACAGAAGTGTACCACCTTAGTCTTGGTTAAAGAAAACCAAAGCTTGTGTGATTCGGCATAGCGAGAGACACGGTTCAATACCTGTTGGAGTCGATGCTCCAAAGTTGGCATCTGGGACGCGCACAAAGAGATCGAAAAGTCGTCCACGTAGAGCGTAGCGAGAACATTTCCGGAAGCACTGAGGTGATGCCTTTGATGTTCATGGCAAAGAGTGTGACACTGAGGACACTTTACTGCGGGACACCTCCTTCCTGCTCCATTGACCCGGATAGGGCTCTACCACTCGTATTTGGATTCGACGATCTCGCAAAAATTCAGATATAAAGATTAGGAGGAGTCCCTTCTCCCCATCGTGTGGAGAGTCTCCATGATACCGTATCGCCATGCGGTATCATAGGCCTTCTCCAGATCGAAAAATACCGTGGTTTAGTGCTGTCTAGGAAGGAAGGCTTCACAAACAGCATTTTCTTGTCGAAGCAGAGCATTCGACTTGGAGTTGAAATTGTGAAAGTCGCACACTGTGCAGAAACAGATGGCCTCCGCTGCCCAGAAAAAAAGTTAATCTCACATTTACCAATTTCTCTATCAACTTGCACACGAAAGAGGTTAGAGAGATTGGGCGGAAACCGGCCAGGGTAGAGTGATCTCTCCCCAGTTTGCGAAAAGTTAGCACAGTAGCGATTCGCCAGTAATCTTGCAGGATACCCTCTACCCAGATTCTGTTGAACAAATCTAACAAAAATGCCATCTCTCGCTCACCCAGGTGTCGAAGCATGGCGTACGGGACATCGCCGGACCAGCAGCAGTGTCCGTGCACGAAGCAAGAGCGGAACGGAAGTCCAATCGGTGGCCTTCCACGACATCATGGCACGCATTGAAAAATTGAAAACTGGCGGAGCATCATCCAGGTTAGAGAATGCGGAGAAAGCGGTCGCGAAGGATTTCGCCACTGACGCGGGGTCCGAGATTGCGCTCCCATTCTCCTTAAGAAGGGGAGGAGAGTCCTGCGGAAACTTGCCCTGAATCCATTTTACTCGCTTCCACCCCTCTGCTAGAGGGGTCTTCCCGTTAGGTCAAAACAAGTATGCCCACTAAGAAAAGCAGCGGGAGTGCTTCGAAATATACCGGACCATAGCTCTAGCTCGACGAAATTCACCAACAGTGAAGTCGTTGGGCGGCACTCATAGCTCATGTAAGCATAACGATTCTGCTTGAAGGTCGTCTCACACTCGGCTGACCACCATGGGAGCGTTCGGCGTGCAAAACGGGCAGACGTTCTACCTAAACTCGTCGACTGGGACTGAAGAATCAGTCATTTCCTGAAATGTAGACCCCGCGCCCACGCCAAGGACCATCGGGCCGGGCTCTCGGACGGCAGCGGTCCAGGAAATTATATTTTTAGCGGGGGGTGATCACTATCACGGAGGTCATAACCCCCCCCCCCAAAAAAAAAAACAAATAGGCTGTGCACCTGAAGAGCACAAAGATAGATCGAAGCATGTAAATGAAGGGGTTCTCGGGCAGTGATGCGTAAACTCATTCACATTTAGGACACCTATCTCCAGCTCGTCAATCAGATCGGCAAGGGCTTGACACCTGGAATTAATCAAAGAGAAAGGACCTAGTCAACCGTGCCACGACGCGGCGGAAGTGCCTCTCATCGAAGTCGGCTGACGGTAGAATGTGCGCGGAAACAACAGTTTACCTCATATGCAGGTGCATTTACACAGCTACTGCCTGAAAGGAGGTATCTAAAGCGAAGAGAAGAACGGAGACATCTTGCCGGGCGTAAATCGCGCATCCTCCTGCCCGGCCCCCATCCTGTGGCGGTGGGGTCGCAAAACCCTTATACCCTGGGAGAGGGGGCAGGGGGAAGGCGCCCAGCATGGTCTCATGCAAAAAGATTACTAACGGGGAACGGGAGGAGACTAGCTTCCGCAGCTCCTTCCAGTTGGCCTGCAGTCTGCATCAATTCCATTGAAGGAATATGCCCTCCAGGCCTATCTTTGAGGAGATTCCGGGGTCCTCTTCGAAGAGAAGACCTTCACGGGAATGACCTTACGCTTCCCGGAGGCAGAACTCCGGCACTGTTGGCTGGACAATGCGCTGAATGCGCTGTCACCTTCGAGAACTTATCGGGGGAGGTTGGGCTTGCCATGCGAGTCTTTTCTTCCCTCCGTATTGAAAGCTTAGACGAACAAGGCTGCTTCAGATGGGGGGGGGGGCTCTTTTAGAGGTTCTATCGTCTCCGAGCCACCTAGCCCACCACTGGGTATGGGCGAAGGATAGGAAGCTTCTTTAGTGCTGTCCTCCTTTCAGGGAGCAGCTTTAGGACCCCCGGAAGATGACCTCACGAACCTCTTCAAGGTGTTGCCTCCTGTGAGTCAAACGACATGGTGGATGCGCGCGGCCGTTTCGCCTTTCGTGAAACGGTTACGCTGGGGAAGTTGAAGGGAGCCCAGGGTTTAACTGGGGCTGGGTGTGAACACTTTGTGACGCCAGCTCTACCTGAGAAGCACCGCCCGGAGTGCTTAGAACCCGCAGAAGTGTTCCGAATGGACGCGGAAACGACCGTGCTCGTAGGCCTAGATTGGCCAGGAGCAGAGGGTGTCTTTTCTCAACATTGAGGCATAGGACGTCCCAGGCAGAGCCGGGCGCGCCAGGACCAAGTCATTAACATCGCGAAATGAGAGACGATCCTGAGGCTGAACGGCCAGGATTTCCTTATCAAGGAGATACGCACCACATTGCTTCGAAGAAGCAGGGCGCGGCTCTCCGTAATTGACAAACTTAGCCACCCCGACTTTACACGTCGACAAGAACGATTAGGATGACCAAAGTGATGACAGTAGTAGCACCTCCATGGCTGTGGCACGAATACCTCCACGCGGTAGCGATACCAACCGGCACGCACCGACACAGAGAGCTTGTCACATACGAACGAAGACGAAGAGTTTAGGGGTGAGTCTCGAGGCCCCTCCCTGTTTTCTCATCATACGTTCGACCTTGATTGCCCCATGCTCAGCCAGTTCTAAGGTGATGTCATCTATGGAGTAGGCTACAAGTTCCCTTGCATAAACTACTTCTTTCATGAAGTTCATGGTAGAGTTCGGCGTAACACTCACAGGCCTGCCATGAAGTGTTTGAAGGGCACTAATCATGGCCGCCTCAGAGGGATTCGACGCATTCACCAGAAGGCTCCCGTCCGAGAAACGGATCACCTTCGGCTCTCTACCAATCACACTAGCTAGAGCTCTCCTCTGATGGATCATGTTGCCTTTAGACAACATGGTACCATTGTGGAGCGAATAACAAGAAAGCGTTTGAAGCCAGCGGGCTCGAAAACGCGAGGTAGCCTCTGAATGAGGGGCCCCGACGTAATCGAGGCTCCACTCTGCGCATTTCTGGTCTTCGTCTGGGACTCGCCACCTGGGAGAGTAACGGCCGGACGTGCCGATCTTGGCCTAGTCGCTTACCGAAACGGCAGTTGTCCCGTCCGTCCCCGCGGCCTCCGCAGTAGGAGAGAAGCTCCGAAGTCTTTTTTTTTATTTTTATTTTAGGAGAAGAGGGCGAGGAATGAACCCGCTGCCTCCCGCTTCCCCCCGCTGACAGGAGCTCCTCGAGTGGATGAGCCGGCCTCAGCAAGATCCTTCTCTGAAATAGACAAGGTCTTGCCTATTATATGAGCAACAGCCGGGGAAGGAGATCCCTCCTCTCTTTGTGAGGCTTTAGGGTCCCGAGCCGTCTGAGGAGGAGCATGCATAAGGCGGCTACGGGTTCTGTGCTTGGCACTGAGCCCGGTTTCGAGCCCATGGAAGATCCTATCATCTGATGTCGGGTCACCTCAGGGACCATGTTCATCTCAGGGGGGGGAGGCTCCATGTGCACACACCCCCCACCCCCACCCCAACCGCGAGACATCACACATCTCATTCGAGGTACATTTTTACCTAATTCCGGCGAGCCAGCATCCGTCGAGGAAGAGAGGGGGACACGTACAGTGACCCCCTGTAGGCTTTGACCGCACGCGTGTAGGATGTTAGGGGGCAAGGACCGACGGGCCCTGCCATTCTTTGACCTCCTGAGGGGGTTGTCCATATGGACAAGCTTCAACATGGAGCGGTCAATTTTAAGCTGTCTGCGTGCTTTCTTGCTAGTTCCTTGTGAAAGAAAAGAATGGACTACCATTGAAAAGAGGATGGCACCCAAGGGTGTTTTCAGAAAAGGGGTCAGGGGACTCCTCTACACCCGTAGGCAAAGTAGAGTTGTAAGCCTCCTATCCGGAAGAAGAAATTTGGAGGGTCCCCTGAGAAAGCATAGGGCGGGGGGGGGGTACCTCCATTTTGTCAGGGGAGCTGCCCGAAGGCGGTTCCGATGATGGTCGAGGGAAAAGTAAGGGAGTATTTTTTTTAAATTCATCATTGGGCATGGTGACGCCTTTTTTTTTTAGCACAGGAAGCAAACGCTCATCACCCCACGCAGTAGCCCGCTCTGCGAGGGGTGAGTCCGGGGCCAGCAAAGCCAGCTGCCGCCATTTAAGGTCACTCCTCCAGCCTAGTGGCCTGGTAGCCCATCAGCATGGCGGCTCCAACCTTGGGCCCGACGTAAAATCGATAGAGATTGAAAGGAGGAAGAAAGGGGACGTGTATATGAAGCAGGTTGTTAAAAACCCACCAACCCAGGCCGAAGCTCAGGGGTGAGGGAACGTTGTCCCCTCCCCTTCAACCCCGATCCGGGATAGTTGGGTGAAAGGAAGCTGGTCGGAGTCTACAATTGCGGGAGAGATTATAGGGAAAGTGAGGAAGTAGGGATTTCTGAGGAAGTAGGGTGAAAACACAGCCTGTCAGAAAGAAGGAGAAGACGGTAAGCTGGGGGTGGACAGGGCGCTGAGTCCAGTCAGCACGGTGGCAAAGAAATAAAATCGCCGCTCCCCGTACGGGGTGTTTTTTGAGGGGCAACAAGGTGAATGCAGATGTGAAATTTGGATAGAGGATGATTTTCCTACACTTTGAGTTGTGTCCTTACACATTTACATGTGCAAAAGTAGCAGTCATCACTATGATTTCGAGTTTCAATTCATATCATTAGAACGCCGAAAGGCAAACATTTTCTTGTACTTTTTATCCATTGTTTTTGTTCTCCAACACAAATTGAATCATATTTATGAAAAACACATATCTTTCTCTCCAAATTCCACTGCAAAGTAAACATGGTAAGCATTATGCCAGTCTGTAATGGTTGAGATTGAAGAGGGCGTTCGAGGAGGAATATGGGAGATCTCAGATAGAGGACTTGCGGATCCTTCTCGATACGCAGCAGTTGGGGGACAGGCGTCCCACGCATTATTTTAACCATCTCAAAGACCCTGCGCATTCCAAAGGAGCACAGCTCGACCAACTCGAGCCACTCATAACCGAGATATTCATGCGTGGCATGCCGGATCAAATTAAGCTTCTCATAGTAATGTCATCCCCACCAAACGTGGCAAAAATGGCAGAGGCAGCTGATGCACTGTATAATAATCCTTTCGTTAACTGGGGAAATGCAGGCCATGGGTCGTTTAGCGATGTAAATAAACACAACTCACATGTATCCATTTCTCAGGTTAAGTCACCGGCCGGAGCTCCTTACAACCGGCCGGGACTCCCTTAGGATGAATCCTCCTAGGCTTCGAGTCTTTTATCCGTTCTGTAGAGGAGTGAAATGGATATTCGTGCCCTAAAGGTGCGAACGGGTCTTTACCGAGAGCAACGTCATGAGCAAGACGGAGGATTCAGACGTCGTTCCTCCTCCCGAAAAAAGCAACACCAACGAGCGAACTCCAGCACAAGAGGTGAGGAACAGCAGTATAATTTCAAACCTAGACCTAATTCTCCCTATCCTGACAACTCTCAGGGTAGCTGCTGGTACCACTCTAATTATGGGAGAAACGCTGCCCGCTGTGTTCAGCCTTGCATTTTTTACCGGGCATCATCTCATGCCCACAATTTTAACCCTCATTCTGGTCGTGATGCTCATACTGCTATATTTCAGCCTTCAGGCTTTTGCTGGTACCACCTCAAATTTGGTGCAAAAGCAGAAAAATGCTCAAAACCATGCTCGTACCATCACAATCCTTAATCTCAACCTACCCTAACTTCACCACCTCAAATCTTACAAAGCTCTGCGGGTTCCCTAACCCATATTTCACTTTCAGCACAGGGAACTTTAAACTTAATTCGCAAGTGATACGTGGGTCTGTCACTTCTGTAACCTCATCCCTTCATCAGGTCGATCCTCCCTTTAGTATTATGACCCATTCTCTGTTTTCTCCTTCCTGGTTGACACTGGCGCTCAATGCAATGTCATTCCAGCCTCTTCAGTCGAGAAAGTTTGCACTTCTTCTGATCTTGCCCTTAAAGCTGCCAATTCATCGGACATAAGGACTTATGCGAGGTGTATCCTCGAGCAGTCTCTCTGGTTACTTCGTGTTTTCCTATGGTAATTCATCATAGCCGACTTCGACATTCCAATTTTGGGCCTCAATTTGCTTTCCGCTCACGACCTTTTGTTCGATTCTCGTCGCCGCAAGCTTATCGACAGAACCACGACACTTAGAGTTGTTGGTTCATTTTTTCCTTCAACCAACTCTTTCCTCTCAGCTCGTCTCCCTGCAACTCCCCCGTCGACTGGCCCCGGATAGACTTGCCCTAATGAAGGAGGAATTTAAGTTCATGATGGAGGCCGGGATCGCGTCCCCATCCACCTCTCCATGGGCTTGACCGCTTCATGTAGTACCTAAGTCTACTCCGAGGGAATTCAAAGCTGTAGATGACACCATAGCGACTCAATGCCTGTACAGTTCCGGATAGGTGTCCCCTGACTTTCTTATCAGATTTTGACTCCGCTCTCTTCGGTTGTTCCATTTTTTCTCGGCTCGATTTGGTTCGCGCTTTCAACCAAATCCCATTTCACCCTGATGATATCCCTAAGACGGCTATCATCACTCCATTCGGTTCCTTCGCCATGAACCGAAGCCTTACGGACTTCGTAACAGTGGTCAAACCTTTTAACCCTTCATGGATCAGATTTTGAGAGGTCTTCCCTTCGTATTTTGTTATATAGACAACCTCTTAATAGCATCTTCGTCTTTAGAGGAGCATTTTTCTCACCTTCGCCAGATTTTTGCACGTTTAGATGAGTATGGTATCGTACTCAACACTTCTAATTGTATCTTTAGGGTCACACAGCTCTCCTTTTTGGGACACCACATTTCCCCTGGGGGAATTCGTCCTCTCGAGGACAAAGTTGAAGTTATCCGGGCTTTTCCCCGACCTTCTTCGCTAAAGCAACTTCGTAGATTCTGTGGGATAATAAACTTTTACCACAGGTTCATTTCCAACATCTCTCACATTATGCAACCTCTCTACAAATTGCTTTCCAAGTCCAAGAAGAACCTACCTCTTTCCTGGTCCCCCGAAGCTTGCGAGGATTTCTTTCGCACCAAAGAGGATATGGCTTCTGCTGTCGCCCTGTCTCATCCTTGCCCAGGAGCTCCCATAAGCGTTGCTTCGGACGCGTCCGCTACTCATGTTGGTGCGACGCTACGACAGAAGGTTGGTAACTCTTGGCAACCCCTCGCCTTCTTCTCTAAGGCTCTTCTTCCTTCCCAACAGAGGTACAGTACGTTTTCCCGCGAATTACTAAGCATATACCTTCACCTCCGTCACTTCCAACAATACTTGGAAGGGAGTGAATTCACTGTCTTTACCGACCACAAGCCATTGGTTGGTGCACTCGCCTCTAGTAGCACCTCCTCTGTGCACTCTGCAGTTGATACTCTTCATCTTAATTTCATCCTGCAGATGACAAATGATATTCGCTACGTTCCTGGTTCTTCAAACGTCATACCAGATGCGCTCTCTCGCATTTATCGATTTCGGGCACGCAACTCTCCCAAAATGTGCTCATCGATCACACGACAATAGCGCTTGCCCAGGAACAAGATAAAGACACGCAAAAACTGCATCACTCTTCTTAACTCCTCGTTCGCGAGATCGACTTGCCGGACAGTCCTTCCAGGAACATCCTAGTTGACTATTTAATCCCTGAGTGTCCTCGTCCTCTCATTCCTCTCGCTTACCGTCGGGACATTTTTGACCAGACTCACGGTCTCTCTCATCCTGGCATTCGAGCAACTCGCAAGCTCATCACACAACGTTATGTGTGGCCAGGTATGAACGCCGACGTGGCCAAATGGACCCGCGTATGTCTCCCTTGTCAACGTACAAAGGTTCAACGCCACACAAAGTCCCCTCTGGCTGCTTTTCCACTTCCATCGGCACGTTTTAACGCCATTCACATCGATCCGGATGGTCCTCTTCTCTTTTCGCGTGGTGGCACTTACCTTCTTACCATGCTCGATCGTTTTACCTCCTGGCCAGAAGCAGTTCCTATCCCCGACATCAGAGCTTCCACTATAACTCGAGCCTTCGTCTCAGCATGGGAAGCTCGTTTTAGTGTCCCATCAACGATCATGACTGATCGAGGTAGCCAATTTGAATCCCACCAATGGGATGCACTCATGTCAGTGCTTGGCTCCTTTCGTCTCCGTACCACTAGCTACCATCCCCAGAGTAACTCTAAGGTGGAACGTTTACACAGGACTCTCAAAGGAAGCTTACGCTCTACTGACCCCAACATCACTTGAGTGGACAAGCTACCCTTAATTCTCCTGGGAATTCGTACTTCCTTGAAAGAGGATTTGGATTGCTCTGCTGCGGAACTCGTCTATGGTACGCAACTTCATCTTCCAGGTCAATTCTTTTCTTCCGCTGACTGTCCTCTTCCTTCCGACATACATCCTGCTGTCTACGTACACAATTTAGTACGGGCGATGTCTGAAATAAAGCCGACCGCCACAAGAGTGCCTGCTAATCAGAAACCTTTCGTGCCAAAGGAGATGGCAACTTGCTGTCATGTTTGTCCGTCGCGATTCCACTTGCACATCTTTGCAACCTGTCTATGACGGACCCTTTCTCGTCGCCTCCAGTAGGCCGAAATTCTTTGTACTGCAGCTTGGCACCAAGCAGGATACGGTTTCCATCGATCAGCTTAAACCCGCTTTCATATAGGCCGTTCACCTGGAATAGCCACTACGTTTCTCTGCCACTGCGAGTTTCGTCTTCAACCTCCTGTCTTTTAGTCGAAAAGCAATTTATCCATTTATAAACAATAAGCTGCTATTAACCCTTTCAGACCTGTTAATGTTTATATTTATTTTTTACGCCATACTTCTATTCAGCTTTTCAGAAGAGTTATGTAATAATATTGAATATATATTATAGGCGGGGGGGGGGTCACTTGCTTATAGGTAAGATCACCTCAAGTTTATTGGTAGGCCCCCTGTTTAAGGTAGGTAATGAAAGGTAATATTTGGCTTGAGGGTATCAGCACTGTTGATTACTTCGTAGAATTCAATCTGACTCCAGATGTCCGCTGGCTATTCACTTGTAAACTGAGTAAACAGTAACCGGAATCAGAAGAAAATGGCGGTTTTGTAGGTTTTAATTTTGGACTTATAACCACCTCAGGTCTGGCAAGTGAAATCGCTGAGTTCCTAGTTTGTAGTTTGCAGACGACTTCGTTAGGCCTAAATCGGGAACGTCGTGGGAATACGTGAATTACTCGTAAGAACAAAGAGTTACGAAAAATATATATATTATGGAATGAACAGTTATGATTAAAAAGTGAAATTATACAGTTTATGATTGGATTGAATTTTACGCGGGTGAATTAACTTTGCATGAGTTAAAGAGAATTAGAGTACACATATGATGATTGATAATTAGATTGACAAATATTAATTAGATTATAGTTGAATGTTAAATAAGTAAATATTATAAATGTATGATAAATATTTATATTGATTGATAAATAGATTATATGAGCAAATAGATTATATAGTTAAATGGATTGGGTAAATTGCTTACAAATTGGATTCTCGTTAAATGGCATGCTAAATAGATTATATTGGATAAATAGATTACAATTTGTTAAATGCTAAATGGTGGTAATTATTGATTGGTTAAATAGATTGATAATTTATAAAAGGTAATTGGTAATTATTAAATTAATTATTGGTGTGATAAGTAGATTATATGTACAAATAGATTATATGAATTAAATTGGATACATAAATAGATGGAACGGAGTTGGTAGGGTCTGTTTACTTAAGCAGCCGAGGAACACGAATGAACCTCATATGTTTGATTTTATTAAGTCAGGGTCACCAACCCTTCTTGAAATAATATATATATATATATATATATATATATATATATATATATATATATATATATATATATATATATACAGTTATGATTTAATATTTCCACTTGCAGGGGTATAGACCGCTACACTTGTAACTGGCTATCGGTGTTAATAGACTCAGTATTTCTTGTATTTCTCTCTTTGTCAGACTCCAAGTGTATGCTTTTGTAAGCACTTTGATTCTAAGTAAAATTTAGGGGCTAGGCTTCGTTTTTTCCAATCCGAAAGCTAGGCGGAGCTTGTTTGATCAGAGGCCATGTGCGTGTATTAATATAGGGTCGTTCATAACATGAGAGTGTTTGACTTAGGAAATCTGGCCGGATATCCGTAACAAAATAAGATTTTTTTTTCATGAGTCTCTGTCAATGGCTGTCTCTCTCTCTCTCTCTCTCTCTCTCTCTCTCTCTCTCTCTCTCTCTCTCTATATATATATATATATATATATATATATATATATATATATATATATATATATATATATATATATATATATATATATATATATATATAACAAATTCATTATTCTGCGTGCACAACTGATTCAATTTCCCTTGTTATCTCTGCGGCCAAACTCTCGGCTCGCACCTGTTTCCTAATTGTTTGACCAGTGGCATACCAAGAGGGGGGCGGCATTTTGTGGTGACCCAAATTATTAATATTTATTTAATTGTGTTTATTCAGAAATATAATCTTAGTGATTCAGTGCCAAATATAATAATACTCTTAAGAATCTTTCTAATTCGTGCCATTAGTGTTGCTAGCTGTGAACCGTCCTTTTCTAAACTAAAGCTCATCAAGAATTATCTCAGGTCAACAATGAGTCAAACAAGGTTGGCTGATTTGTCAATACTATCCATAGATGTGACCTTGAGGATAAAAATTAGTCTAATGAAGTTATATGATATTTTGTGAAGAGGAAGGCACGAAAAATCAATTTTTAAATCGTTTGTTTATATAATTCACTCATTTTCATTTCCTTAAACATATTTTTCCTATTATTTTTTGTCTATAAACATTAAAAAAGTAAATTTGTTGTCTTCTTATTTTGCATTCCTATATTATTCCGTTTTCAGCGTTATGAAGTTTATTAGAATTTTTAAGGGCGGCTAAATAAACGTCCACCAGATCAGATCAGATCAGATTAGGGTTTAGTTGTTGCCTTTACGTCGGCACCTGATATAAAAGTTATATCAATTTAATAGATTAATATTGATATACGCAAATTATTATCCTTGTCTAAGATATTATTAATCAGACTTTTTTCATCTTTGTCTTGTAGTTACATTAAAATATCATTATAATCAATTAGGTTATATATATTTTTTATATTTGTCATAAAATTATATACAGTGCAATAGTAGGTTATATTTTATTATATTATTTATTGTAAAATTATATACAGTAGTAGTGCATATATTCCACATTCTGAATTATAGGATTTTATGTTATTCTTGTTCTTTTTTGTTCACATTACTATTGAAAAATAAAATTGCATATATAAATAATGCTTTTTTATCATTGTAAAATTGACTTTCTAGTCTAATGTCAGGCAACCTTGGGCAGTCATATAAAAAAATGCTCAATACTTTCTATTTCTTTCATGTTGCATATGAAACATAGTTCAGCTTGATTTTTATCTATATGTGCATTCCTCCAATTCAATTTAAGAGTATTGGTTCTTGCCAGAAACTAAATCTTGAACACTGGCACTTTTGCTAGGTACGCCACTGTGTGTGACTGTTTTTATGTTTAGCGTGGGAGCACAACGATTCCATTTCCATTATTTACAAATATTTTGCTTTGCATTGATACTACATTGATTATTGACTATCGGCTTAGCGTTATTTACAAGCATTTGCTTTGTTTTGCACCAATTATTTGTTAACAGATGGCACATTATTTAAATGTTTGATTTGTGTGCCCAATTCAAGATTTTATAGGGCCAACGGGGTGCTCAATTTGTGAGGTCCCTTGTTGGCTCTATTCCACCATGTATTTGGGCCCTACAATATACTGCTTTTCAAACTGTTGCAATTGAATGTACCTCATATGATACATGCCTAAAATGCAGATAAATCTCAAAAATAATGATTAAATTCAGTATTATAAGTACCTTAGCTGACGTCCTAAATCTACAATTCATAAATTTCTGATGTGTAGAAAAAAATCGGATCTGAGGGAGTTAGTCTTCACTTGTATGCGATTTATGTTATTTGTTATCAATAATATGTTAGGTAAACATTATTAATGAATGATCAATTCCCTTTTCTCGGACTACACATAGGGAGGGATTCAGGTTAGTGCCCCCCCCCCACTTTTAGCTTGGATCTGCTACTGCTTAGAATACGTTTAGAAGGTACATACAATATAATGAAATCAAACTGAAATGAAACTTCAATCAATGACGATCATAATCGCGTCCCTGACCCTTAAATTGTTTTTTTAAAAAAGCATTTTATATCCCCCAAAATTGTGGTGGCGGGGGATGTTCTAGGAATTTAACTAATTTTATTATATTTTTCTAGCCCTTTTTGAACACTACTCGTACTTTAAAAAACATAAAAAGGGAAGGCAACAGAGACAATGTAAATTAAAATAAATAAAGTTGCCTTCAAACACATTTACATGCCTCCTTCGCGAAGAAAAGGCCCCCAAGTCCGATTAGATGTTTGAGAACAGGAGAAGAAAAAGGAGGTTGGTTGGTTGGTTGGTTGGTTTGGAAAAAATTATACTTAAAGTAGAAGTAATTAATGGGAGGAGCTGTGACCTCTCACAGTTCTAACACCTTGAATAACTAAGGACACAAGAAATCGAGACGAAAGACTACATATCTCCTTTTAGAATAGAGGAACAAAATCATTCACCCCTGTAAACGTTAGCACATTAGTCTATAAACAATTAGGATTATATACTGGGGGGCTGTGCCCCCCCCGACCCACCCCCAATTTAATGAAACTCAGGATCATCGTAGTGTGGTTCCCTCATTGTGTGTACCCCCACACGAGCCGTTCCCTTAAATGTACTCCAAAAACATGAATCATTTTGGAACACGGACGAATTAGTACGTCCCATCGTTCGAGTCGCTAATCTACATATTTACCCATTTTTATTTAATGCAATTGGGCCAATAACCCCATAGGATTTTGGAATATCTAACAATAATTTGCATGTTACTTTCCATTCACCTAGTGGAAAACCTGCACTGTCCAAGAAGATATCATTAATCTTAGTATTAGTACTGATTATGCAAGTTTTTGTACAGTGGGTAAAAGTTACATCATGATGTTGAATATCATTAGGTAAATTACTATTTCAAAGAGCAATACTAAATTGGAGGGGGGTTTGTCATTGAATTTATCCTCTTCATTTACAGGAGATATTAAATATTTAAATTACAGGTCTATATTATCAGGTGGGAACCCACCCGGGTCATCCTCCATTTTGGAAGGGGGGCCTACTGGTGACCAGTGTCTGTATGTCCTATTTATAAAGTAAGTGCAGCAAACATTAATTACGTCAGACGACTCAAACGCGCATGAATATTCCGGTAGGGGTGAATGAAAATATTTACCAAAAAAAACACCTTTTTGGCCAAGTTGCTAATCTACATATTTACCTAAAAATGTAGTTGAAATAAAAAATGAATTAATTTCTAAAGGTTATCCTATATTATCAATGTCTCGTATTAATAAGAGAATCAAGAAAGACAACTCTCCAATACGATTCATTAAAATGACTTTTCTGTTGAAAACAAGCTAACAATAATTAAAATATTGTACAATAACTTCTTTGTAAATGATTACATTCCACAACCAATACAATGTTTTAAATGCCAGAAATATGGACATACTCTAAATTCCTGTAGATCAAAAGTAAAATGCCTCATATGTAGCAATAACCACTCAGCTAAAGACCCCAAGAGTAACCTTGAAATGTGCAAATTGCAATTTAAATCATGTCTCAACCTTTAAAGGATGCAGAGTATACAGGGAAGCAAGGAAAATTGAAACAATAGCAAAAAGATCAAATATTAGTTACGAGAAAGCAAAAATGCAAATAAAACAAAACGATAGCATAAATTCTCATCTTCCTATTAGTGCTAAAGTAACTCTTATGGATATACAAAATTCCCAAGAGGTAAATCACTCAAGCTATGCATCTATCTTAAAATCCAAGCTATAAATAATATAATCACTGATAAGTCCATTAACCCCCAATCCTTAGTTAATAAGAACCCCAAATCAATTGCTCATGACAGGACAATTAATCCTAACCCTTACATTAATTTAAATGCGTCCCTTATTGACCTGCCCCAAACCAGTAACTATCAAAATACTGCAAATGATACTACTATTTACAACTTTCTTCTGATTGCTTTGCTCAAAAGACTATTGGGACAGGATGAATTTGAAGAAGCAATGGCTGATGCAAAAAAAATGCAACATAACATAACATAACATAATTTAACGGATGACAAAAGCCACAAGGGCCTATCAAAGGTCATCCGTATTCATCAAGTCCCACCCATATAATGCATCCATAGGATTTTGTCAGATCATGCAGCTACAATATACAATTTAACAATCCATAGGAATGTCCAACCATGCATCTACAATATATAATTTAAAGCCTCCATAGGAGTCTGATAAAAAAGACAAAAATCCTTTGTTGTTGAAGCAAATGATGCCGGTAATCCTCAAGGTAAAAAACCTTTAAATTCTGAACCATAAAAAAAAAGCTATATATTCTCAATCTGTTAATCTAACTCCTAATAAAGAAACTTAACCAATACCAGGTGAAAAAGGAAATAAAAAAACAGAAAACACCTATTAATGTTGATAATCAGGATAAAAGTGACAAACAAGATGCAAGTAACCCACTATCTAAGGAAAATAAACTTAACTTTACTATACCTCCTAAAAATGCAGGTATTGATAAAAAAGACAAAAATCCTTTGTTGTTGAAGCAAATGATGCCGGTAATCCTCAAGGTAAAAAACCTTTAAATTCTGAACCATAAAAAAAAACTTAATAAAACTAATAATCCAAGTTTAATTCAATCTTCTAATAAAATACCTGTTACTAATAAGAATATAAGAAAAGAAGGAGACTGCAAAAGACCATTCATGGCCTACACTTGGCAGCTCCTGTTCCAGTCAAAATACAAAAGATTTCTTACCAGAGAAAAGTCATCAACATTGTCATCCTTAACAGGAGTTCGTCAGATCTAATCTACAATATTCATAAAATGCATCCGGAGGATTATGTCCATTCATGCAATCGCAAAATATAATCTCCCCACTCCTTAGAAAAATATATACATATGTACATAAAAAAAAGGCAGTTCCATCTAGCAGCTTCATCCATATATTTATCTAATCAATTCTTAAAACTACCCATAGAGGAGGCTTCTATCACATGTCTAGTGAGCCTATTCCATTCATCTACCACACTGAATCTATAAATAAAAAAGTCAAATAAAATGGATAATAAAACGAAGAACATAAAAATTCTACAATGGAACTGCCAGAGCTTATTCTCCCACTTATCAGAATTCAAAGTTTATTTATACGCTAATAAACCCCACTTGTGTTGTATATATGAGACATGGTTGGGTATCAAATCAAATGTTAATTTCATTAACTATACAATTTTTAGAATAGATAGAGATTGAAGGGGTGAGGTTATAATGACTTTAATTCGCAAAGATATAAACTATAAAATTATAAAACTAAATAACTATATTAACAAAATCTTGGAAGCTCAAGTTACCAGAATTTATCTAAAAAATAATAATGCTGTTGATGTACTCAATTTATACAATCCCCATGCAAACAACTTTATTGATCAAGAATTAGAATTCTATATCTCTCAACTGGGTAACAAATTAATTATTTATGCGATAATCATCTTTTACGTGAACCCCTGCATCAAGCAATCTCCTTCAATAACTATATCATCCAATCAGATCTAACTTTAGCTACTCCTCTTGGTCTCAAAACAAGATATGACTTAAAAAATTTCTCATTCAACTATCAATCTCACTCTAGTATTTGCTGCTCTTTCAGGCTTTTCCTGTTCTTTGTGAGAATAGGGTTGCCTCTGTTGAGGTTGCTAGCCAGGGGGAGAATAGGTGTGTGAGTCAGAGGGACACAGAACCTATTAGCTTGACTAATAGATTCAGTGCCCTAAGAGAGGAAGTAACTGGAAGTGATATGACTGATGGGGTAGGGGTGGAGGTAGAGTGACTGGTAGTTTGAATGAGAATAGGAGTGGGGATGGAGTTAGGTCTGTGGTGGTTATGAATAGGAGTCTGACTGAAGTGCTTGTGATGGGTGATTTGCTAGTTAGATATTTAGATAGGAAGTTGAATGCAAGTAGATTGAATGGTTTGAGGGTGTGTTTGCCCGGTGCTAGAGTGAGAGATCTGTCTGATAGGTATGAGGAGCTGGTGTCTGGCTGTGCAAGGGATGCGGTTGTGATTACACATGTAAGAGTGAATGATGTGAATAAAATGAGTGCATGTGAGTTACGTGAGAGGTACACGAGGTTGATTGAAAATGTGAAAGAAAGTAGAATGAAAGGTGTTGTGACAGGTGTGTTTCCAAGAATGGATGTTGGGGTAGAATGGATGTCTCGTGCGATTTGGCTGAATGATTATGTGAGGAGGATGTATGAGATGGAAGGTGTCATGTTTGTGGATGTGTGGGATAGGTTTGTTGGAATGAAAGAAATGTATGCGATGGATGGACTGCATTTGAGTAGGAGTGGGGTAGATGTGTTGTGGGATGAGTATGATCGTGTTATTAGGTCTTTGCAGGCGGGAAACTAGATACTAATATTGGTCAGGGAATTATAAGAGGACATTATAGTACTGAAAGTAGAATGGACTTGGCAGATAACAGAAATAGGTTCCAAGGCAATAGAGGTGAGGTCATTCAGGTTGGAAGAGGTGCTTCAGGGATAGGGGGGTTAAATTGTTTCTATACAAATGCTTGTAGTCTTAGAAACAAGAAGGATGAGCTATTTAGTTATATTAGCGATGAGGATATAGATATATTGTGTGTTACTGAATCATGGGTTAATGAAATCGAATTTAGTGACACTATAAGTGAATTTGATTTACAGGGCTATAATATGTACATTAGTCAAAGGACAGGTAGGATTGGTGGAGGAATAATTATCTATATAAAAAACAACATTGTTTCAAGCTTAAATACTTCAATAAAGCAGGATGGAGTTGAGTCACTTTGGATAGATATTAGGTTCAGTAAAAATAGAATGGTGCATTTAGGAGATCTTTACAGACCACCTGGGCAGACTGATGATATAGATGAACTAATGATAAGAGAAATAAGTAAGGGATGTGAAACAGATGCAGTTATTATTGGGGACTTCAACTTAAACTCTGTGGACTGGGAAAATATGATAGGTAGGGATAGAACAAGTGGCAGGTTCATAGAATGCTTTGAGGATAATTTTTTTAATCAATTTGTTAATGAGCCAACGAGGGGGGACAATATATTAGATTTAGTACTTTCTAACAGGGATCATTTAGTTCAAGAATTGACTGTTGGGGAAGCATTGGAAAATAGTGACCATCAGATAGTTGGTTTTAACTTGGGAATTGAGAAGGGTAAAAGTTCCAAATTTTCATAAGGGAGATTATGTAAAACTTCAAAGCTTGCTAAATTTGGTAGACTGGGATGTAGAATTCAGAGGTAAAAATGCTTATGGGATGTGGGATACTTTCGAGCATATAATAAATGTAGTCCAAGAGCAATGTATCCCAATGAAGGCCATTAGGAACAAAAGTAGGAAACCATTATGGTGGAATCAGGAGATAGCTAGAAAAATTTTCAGAAAAAGGCATATAAAAAATTACAGGTAGAAAATAATATTCAAAATTTAAGTGATTATAGAATGGATAGGAATGAGTTAAATAAGATTATAATGAAGAACAAAAGGGTGTCAGAAATTAAATTAGCTCAGGATAGCAACAAAGATCCTAGAAAGTTCTTTAGTTACTATAAAATTAATAAGTCTGGCAGAGTTAAAATAGGACCTATCAAATATGAAGGGGTTGTGAGAGAAACTGATGAGGAAATAGTTGAGGTACTAAGATGGTTAAGAAGGGAATTTCTGATCATCTAGAGAGTAGCAGGTTAATTAATGATGCTCAGCATGGCTTTAGAAAAGGTAGATCATGTTTAACTAATTTACTGGATTTTATGGATTATGTAACTAAAGAATTAGATAGGGGTGAGAAAGTTGATGTGATCTACTTAGATTTCAACAAAGCTTTTGATAAGGTTCCACATAACATAACGTAATTTCACGGATGACAAAAGCCACAAGGGCCTATCAAAGGTCATCCGCATCTGTCAAAACCCACCCACAAAAAGCACCATCACCAAAGTCCCCCACAATATAATATAACAGATGACAAAAGCCACAAGGGCTCATCATAGGTCATCTGAGTCAAAGGGCCTCTTTTTTAAGGCACCCAAACTCCCAGGAAAACTACATCCAGAGGATTGCATCCAGAAACAACGGTATCACCAATCAAGGCTTGTCAAGAACTAAATCATGCAGCTATAGATATATACAAACAATATTAATATATACAAAACTTAGGAACCATCACAACCTTCCCTCCCCATAAACTCATCCAACCTACTCTTAAATACATTTAAGTTTGGACTACCTACTACCCTCCGCAGCAATTTGTTCCAGAAGTCTACCACTCTATTGGTGAAAAAATATTTTCTTAAATCCAACTTACACCGTTGCTTTTTAATTTTCAAGTGGTGACCTCTAGTCCGATTTCCATCATCTAACTCAAAAAACTTGATAACATCCAATTTATCTATCCCAGAAATTTTTTTAAAGAGCTCAATCATATCCCCTCTCACACACCTCCTTTCGAACGAGAACATATTTAATACCCTCAGTCTATCTATATATTCAAGGTGCCTCAGGAAAGGAATAATCTTTGTTGCCCTCCGTTGCACTGACTCAAGAAGGTTAATATTGTGTCTAAAATGTGGGGACCATGCCTGTATACAGTACTCTAGATGTGTGCCTAACATAAGAGTTATAGAGTTTAAGAATAACCTCCTAACTTTTGTAACTGACATTTCTCTTAATGAAACCCAGCACTCTATTTGCCCTATTTCTTGCTTCAATACACTGCTTAGAAAACCTTAATGACTTATCTATTACTACTCCTAGATCTTTCTCATCCTCTACTGAGCTCACCCAATGCCCATCCATTTCATAGTTAAATTCTCTATTATCTAGTTCATAAATTAAAGCTGCATGGGATATGTGGGAAGGTTTTAAATTGGATGACTGAATGGCTGAAAAATAAGAAACAGAGAGTTGTACTGAATGGAGTGAGGTCAGAGTGGAGGAATGTTATTAGTGGCTTACCTCAGGGATTAGTTTTAGGCCCTTTATTATTTTTAATCTATGTAAATGACCTTGGGCAAGGTGTAAACAGCAAAGTGTCAATTTTTGCTGATGACACTAAATTGGCAGCTGTAGCTAAAGAAGTTGAGGGTAGCTTTAAAGTGCAGGGTGACTTAAATAAGTTGTTAGCTTGGGCTCAGAAGTGGCAGATGACTTTTAACCTTAATAAATGCAAAGTTATTAACATGGGGAGAGATAATAGGGAATTTAGCTATGAGATGGATGGGTATTGGCTTAATTCAGTTGAAGATGAGAAGGACTTAGGGGTATGTAGTAGTAGATAGGTCACTGAAATTTTTAAAGCAGTGTATTGAGGCAAAAAACTGAGCAAATAGGGTGCTAGGTTACATTAAAAGAAATGTTAGCTACAAGAGTAAGGAGGTCATCCTTAAACTATACAACTCTTATGTCAGGCCACATTTAGAGTACTGTATAAGAATATAACATAAGAAAAGAAGGAGACTGCAAAAGGCCATTCATGGCCTACACTTGGCAGCTCCTGTTCCAGTCAACGCATAAAAGATTTCTTACCAGAGAAAAGTCATCAACATTGTCATCCTTTACAGGAGTTCGTCAGATCTAATCTACAATATACATAAAATGCATCCGGAGGATTATGTCCATTCATGCAACCGCAAAATTGGATTTCAGCAAGTTATTTGAGTTAGAAGGTACTAATAGAACTAGAAGCCACCACTTAAAGATTAAAAAAACAGAGGTGCAGACTGGATGTTAGAAAATATTTTTTCACTAACAGAGTGGTGGATTATTGGAATAGTTTGCCACCTGAGACTGTAGACAGCCCAAACTTGAATGTTTTCAAGCGCAGATTGGATGATTATATGGGGATGGAGGGTTAATTTCTTACTTTTTGTATGGGGATATGTTTCTTGGCTCATTCCTGTGGATGCAGTTTCTTTTTATTGTATATTTTGGGGGACTTTGATTTTGTATTTGACAGACTCCTATGGAGTCTTTAAATTATATATTGTAGATGCATGGTTGGACATAATCCTATATCCCGGATTGTTAAATTGTATATTGTAGATGCATGATCTGACAAAATCCTATGGATGCATTATGTGGGTGGGATTTGATGGATACGGATCACCTTTGATAGGCCCTTGTGGCTTTTGTCATCCGTGAAATTATGTTATGTTATGTTACTAAATGGTCATTTTGCATCAGTATTTACAAAGGAGAAACTAAATAGTCTTATGTATAGTACTCATGGGTCAGGGAAAGAGGTGTTTACTACCATTAGTGTGGATTGGAGGATGATAAAAGGACTAATAGGTTAGTTAGATACTACCAAGGCCTCCGACCCTGATAATATTCATTCTAGGATACTTAAACAAGGGGTAGAAAGTATCTCAATAGCTCTGGAGAAGTTGTATACTAGGTCACTGGAATATGGAAAAATACACGATGATTGGAAGAGAGCGAATGTAGTCCCCATTTTCAAGAAGGGTAGTAAAGAGGATCCAAATAACTTTAGACCGGTTAGCCTAACTCCTGTAGTCTGTAAAATTCTTGAGAAAATAGTTAAAAAAGTGATTTGCCAACATCTAGAGAGGGAGGGGTTAATCAGCGATGTTCAGCATGGGTTTAGATCAGGTAGATCATGTTTGACTAATTTACTAGACTTTCTGGAGCTGGTATCAAATCAAGTAGATAAGGGAGAGAATGTAGATGTAATTTACTTGGATAAATTAAAAATGATTGGGATGTGGGAGTGTTTCAAATTGGATAGCTGAGTGGCTGAAAGACAGGAAGCAAAGGGTAGTACTAAATGGTGTAAAGTCAGAGTGGAGGGATGTTATCAGTGGGGTTCCTCAGGGATCAGTTCTCGGTCCATTATTATTTGTCATCTATATAAACGATCTTGGGGAGGCAGTTAATAATAAAGTGTCAATTTTTGCGGATGATACCAAATTAGCAGTTGTAGTTAAAGATATTGATGATAATTTTGAAGTGCAGGGGGATTTAAATAAATGTTATCCTGGGCACATAAGTGGCAAATGACTTTCAACCTTGATAAGTGCAAAGTTATTAACATGGAAAAAGATAATAGAGAATTTAACTATGAAATGGATGGGCATTGGCTGAGCTCAGTAGAGGATGAGAAAGATCTAGGAGTAGTAATAGATAAATCATTAAGGTTTTCTAAGCAATGTATTGAAGCAAGAAATAGGGCAAATAGAGTGCTGCGTTTCATTAAGAGAAATGTCAGTTACAAAAGTTAGGAGGTTATTCTTAAACTCTATAACTCTTATGTTAGGCCACATCTAGAGTACTGTATACAGGCATTGTCCCCACATTTTAGACTCGATATTAACCTTCTTGAGTCAGTGCAACGGAGGGCAACAAAGATTATTCCTTTCCTGAGGCACCTTGAATATATAGATAGACTGAGGGTATTAAATATGTTCTCGTTCGAAAGGAGGTGTGTGAGGGGATATGATTGAGCTCTTTAAAATTTTTTCTGGGATAGATAAATTGGATGTTATCAAGTTTTTTGAGTTAGATGATGGAAATTGGACTAGAGGTCACCACTTGAAAATTTAAAAGCAACGGTGTAGGTTGGATTTAAGAAAATATTTTTTCACCAATAGAGTGGTAGACTTCTGGAACAAATTGCCGCGCAGGGTAGTAGGTAGTCCAAATTTAAATGTATTTAAGAGTAGGTTGGATGAGTTTATGGGGAGGGAAGGTTGTGATGGTTCCTAAGTGTTGTATATATTAATATTGTTTGTATATATCTATAGCTGCATGATTTAGTTCTTGACAAGCCTTGATTGGTGATACCGTTGTTTCTGGACACAATCCTCTGGATGTAGTTTTCCTGGGAGTTTGGGTGCCTTAAAAAAGAGGCTGTTTGATTCAGATGAACTATGATGGGCCCTTGTGGCTTTTGTCATCTGTTATATTATATTGTGAGGGACTTTGATTTTGTCTTCCCCTGGCGATGGTGCTTTTTGTGGGTGGGTTTTGATGGATGCAGATGACCTTTGATAGGCCCTTGTGGCTTTTGTCATCCATGAAGTTATGTTATGTTATAACAAACCATGGTGGACAGAGAAATGCAGCAAGCAGGTGGCGCTGAGACAAAGTTAAACGTATTAATGAAAGAAATTTTACATTACAGAACACCATATCCTATAATAAACAAAAAGCTATAGCACAAAGGACAATTAGAAGAGCAAAAAAAATATCTACAAAAATTTATTTCTAATATAAAATTTAGAATACCAATTCAAGATATTTGGTTCTATTTTAAAAAATTCACAGGCACCTACCTAGAACAAATATTTCCTCTTATTCAAAATGATAATCCAGTGTTAAATGACAGAGAAAAAGCAGCAAATATTTTTGGCCAAAATTTTGCAGATTTTCTTACAAATGCAGATTCCAGTTATTTTAAATGACAAGAAAATAAACTGATCAATGACACTATAAAAAACTTATCAGAAGACTATAACAAAGAATTTACTTGGGAAGAATATATAGATAGTTATATCAGCACTTCAGAAAAATGAGGAAAAGCCATGGGATCGGATTTAATCCATAAATCTTTTTTAATAAACCTGCCATTGGAATATAAAAAGAAAATATTAAAAATACTTAATGCTTGCTGGTTAACGAGGCAAATTTCCATCCTCATGGAAAGCAACATTATTGATACCCATAAAAAACCTGATCAAGATCCTGCAGATTCAGGTTCATATAGACTAATCTCTTTACTCTCTATTTTGGGAAAATGATTTATAATAGACTTTCTTGGTATCTTGAAAAAAAAATAATATAATAAAACCCTTCTAATGTGGTTTTCGTAAGAAAAATAGCTCAATTGACTAACTACTGAAATTAGAAAATTTTATTAGGATAAACCTAAAACAAAAAAAGCATTTTGCACTATTTCTTGATATCAAAAAAGTATTTGATCTGGTGCCACATCAGGCTTTAATGTACAAATTTGCAGAATCTGGTATATCAGGAAGATTATTAGCTATTTTAGTCAATTATCTAGAAAACTGCTCATTTAAAATTTCCATTGGGGAATTCTTATCTGATAGCTTTAATTTTGTTAGAGGAACACCACAAGGTTCAGTATTGTCACCTATTCTATATACAATTTTCAATAATAACATACCTCAACTAGTAAATTGCAATATATCTTGTTTTGCAGATGATCAGGCAATATATTCCAGTGGGAATACCCTACAGGAAGCTGAAATAAATCTTCAGAGGGCAGTTAATAAAATAAAAGACTTTTGCTACATGGGGAACTACAATTAATATTGAGAAAACTAAACTAATGCATTTTATAAATAAAAGAATATTCAGAGCACCAACTATATCAATTTATAACCAAAGAATAAATGATATTAAAGAAAATAAGTTCTTAGGTCTCTTCTTTGATGTTCCTCACTTAACCTGGAAATATCATATAAATTAACTTGTCTTAAACTGCCAAAATATGTGAATATACTTAAATCTTTCAGTAAAGTATCCTGTGGAACTGATCAAAAGTCACTACTTATATTTCTTTAGGCATATATCATCAGTAAGATACAATATGGATGTGAAGTATATGACTCTGCCATTCTGTAAAAAAGAAACTAGATATTATTGTCACTGCTGGGATTAGAATTAGTATCGGGGCAATGAGGTCTTCTCCCATTACCTCTCTTTATGGTGAAAGATGTATGCTACCACTTCAGTTTCAAAGAGATTTTACCAGCAGCAAATACTTTATAAAAATACTATCATTGTAGGGGTGCGAGGATGTATCAGGGGAATATTCCTTCCAACTCAGAATGGACTCGCCGTAGCGTGATGGCAGAGTGCTGGCATTTGGATTCAAAGACCCGCGATCGATACTCCTCAGTCCACAATTTTTACAAAGAAAATTCACGAAGAAAATGGAGACCACGGAAAATGCTTTAAGGACAACTCAAGAAGACATCAAGATAAAATGGATTGCCTCAAGAATGAAAAATGAAAGAAAACGACTTCAAGGGCTAACTCATCAAATCAACAAGAAATCATCACGTCATCAAGAATAAAGAAGAAATCATCACGTCATCAAGAATTTGGAAGGAATCATCACATCGAGATAAATGCAAGCTAATATGAAGATATATCAAGAAAAGAAAAGTGAAGATCAAGAACTGATCACAGCCAACTAAAAGAAGAAGGAATCTCAGCCAATAAGAATACCAGAAGAGTCAGATAAATGGAAGACAATGTTTCAAGGGTCAACTTCAGCCAAGAAGAAATAAATAGATACGAATAAAGAGAAACTCAAGATGAAGGATATTTAATAAAGTAAAGTTATAATAAATGCCCCCCCTCCCCCATATCATCACCAAGCAATCATATTTTGAAAGACACTTTAATTCCTACAAAGAAGCTGTCACTGAAGTTATGTGGACTATCAACAATAAACCACCTTATTATTATAGAGCTATCAAATTATGTAATAAATTTGGCCTGGACCACTTTATATATAGAGAATCTTGCATTAGTAATATACCTCCATGGGAAATTATAAAACTACCTATACAATCAAATTTACAATTAACTTACTCAAAATCAATGCTGAGTACTAGTAAAATATTAATAGAAGATTATATCAACAGCAATTCAATCAGATTTCAAAAAATATTTACTGATGGATCTAAAGTACTCTTAAATGATAAATAATCATGTTCATCTGCGATCTTTATTCAAAACTGGTCAATGCTACTCTTGGAAATTGGATGGAGATCATACTGTACTTTTCACCGAACTATTTGCCATTAAAAAGGCACTTTAGCATTGCAAAAATTACCCAGCTGCCGTTATACTCACTGACTCACAATCTAGCCTTTATATATTAGAAGAACATAAGACAAACCAAACATACTTTAATCTAGTTACTAAAATGGTATCTCTGTGGCACTCTGTTCAGAGTAATAATCATAAAATATATTTTCAGTGGATACCCTCTCATATAGGGATTGTAGGAAATGAAAAAGCAGATTTACTGGTTAAAGCTTGACACAACTTTAATAATATAGAAACAACTCCATTCTTTATAAGTAAAATTGTAAATTTATTAAAAAAAAGATACAAAAAGAATACTCTTCTATATGAGAAAGATCTGTAACTTCTACTCAATTTGGTGAAATAAAAAACAAATTCAATCATTGGACATGGTCTTTTGATAGACATAGGAGACTTGAAACAGCACTCATTAGACTAAGATCAGGACATGTAGGCTTAAATTACCATCTAAACAAAATTAAAATTAATAGATTCACCAAACTGCGACTGATGTAATTTGCCTGAAACAGTAAAACATTATTTATTAGACTGTCAGGCTTACAATTTAAAAAGACAAAAAAATAATACACAATCTAAGCTCTCTTAATATTAAAAATATAACTCTTAAAATTCTATTGGGAGGAGGTGGCTTCAGCCCATACATCCAATAAAAGATTAAAAAAATTCTTAAATTTCTCGCCTCTACCAGAAAACTATCAAAATTATAAAACTCATTTTAAACAACTGCTTTTGTCTCCTTTACATTTGAAAATAACAGCTATATTACTAAAATAGGTTCTATGTACCTCTTGGATTATTGCCATACCCATAAATAACTTAATATCTATAAACAATGTTTGATTGATTAATTAATTTTACCTGCCTATAAGTACCTGATCAATTAATTTAAGCTGTCTATAACTAGCCCTATGGTGTTGGTCTTTAATTTATTAACTTTAGCCATCACTTTTAACTAGCATTTGAAAACAGGTACAGCCTAAAATTACTTTATGATCCCGCTTAAACATTATTTACACAGGTACTCATCCTCTAAAAGCCAAATCAATAAGATTGGGCATTAAAAGCTCAAATCAATAATAATTGATCTTCTAATTACAAATATAGATCCATAATTAATTTCAATTAATAAGATTATACAGTGCAGCAAACTGTGTAGTGTATAACTCTCTATTAGAAAACTGTAGTATTAACACTGCTCTGTTTTAAAATCCAAATCGGTGCAAAACAAACCAAATTTACGTCTTAAAGTCAAGACAGAAAAAAAATTAGAAGTTACTGGCTTGGTGGGAAGAGATACTCCATGCAAGAGGAGTAATCCCCTCCACAAATCAAGAGGAACAACAACAACATGGAGATGAAAAATGGTTAGTGATGGTGGGGGGGGTTAATGCTTATGTGGGCCTATTGGGAGAAGAAATGAACGGCAATGGAAGAAGGGTGTATCGATGGATAATTTAAAAGGATGTAATTTTGAAGAATCTAGAAGTACAAGGAATCCCAACCTGGCAACAAGGAGAGAGGAGGAGTGCAATAGATTTTGCTATAATGAACAGAAAGTGTGGCGAAATAGATGAAGGCATATAAGAACATAAGAAAAGAAGGAGACTGCAAAAGACCATTCATGGCCTACACTTGGCAGCTCCTGTTCCAGTCAACACACAAAAGATTTCTTACCAGAGAAAAGTCATCAACATTGTCACCCTTAACAGGAGTTCGTCAGATCTAATCTACAATATACATAAAATGCATCCAGAGGATTATGTCCATTCATGCAACCGCAAAATAATCTCCTCACTCCGCAGAAAAATATATACATATGTACATAAAAAAATTCAGTCCCATCTAGCAGCTTCATTCATATATTTATCTAATCTATTCTTAAAACTACCCAGAGAGGAGGCTTCTATCACATGTCTAGTGAGCCTATTCAATTCATCTACCACACGATTTGTAAACCAATTCCTCCCAATCTCCTTCCTAAACCTATACTTATCAAGCTTAAACCCATTGCTACGTGTCCTGTCATGTTCACTAAGTATAAGAACCTTACCCAGATCCCCTTTATTATATCCTTTTACCCATTTGAAGACTTCAATCAATTCCCCTCTGACTCTTCTCCTTTCCAATGTATGTAGATTTAGTTTTCTGAGCCTTTCAGCATAAGGTAAGTTCCTTAGCCCACCAATCATCTTTGTCATCCTTCTCTGCACAGACTCAAGCAAATCAATATCCTTCCTATAATATGGTGACCAAAATTGTACTGCATAGTCTAGATGAGGCCTAACTAGCGCCAGATACAGTTTTAGAATGACTTCAGCACTCTTATTGCTTACACTCCTCCTAATGAATCCCAATATCCTATTAGCTTTATTCTTAGCATTTAGGCATTGCTTTCTAGGACGAAGGTCTGAACTTTCCAAAATACCCAAGTCCCTCTCACAATCGGTCCTCCCTAAAATTCTCGCATTTAATTTACAACTATTCAATGGATTATTTCTACCTATACTAAGTACACTACATTTATCTATGTTAAACTTCATTTGCCATTTCTCAGCCCAATTGGACAGAATGGTCAATTCCTCCTGCATTACAACAGCATCAGAATCAGCCCTAATGGCCCTACCTAGCTTAGTATCATCAGCAAATTTACTCAGGTCACTACTTATACCTATGTCAAGATCATTAATATAAATTAAGAATAGCAAGGGACCCAAAACAGATCCTTGCGGAACTCCACTGCTAACACACCCCCACTCAGATTTAACTCCACCTATACTAACTCTTTGCTGTCTGTCACCAAGCCATGACTGAATCCACCTAAATATACTGCCATCGATCCCGTGTGCTTTAACTTTGCTCAGAAGCCGTAAGTGTGGCACTCGATCAAAAGCCTTACTAAAGTCCAAGTATAAAATATCATAGTTTTCATCATTATCTGCTGCTTCATACACCTTACTATAAAAAGACAGCAAATTAGTCAGACAGGATTTACCCTTACTAAAGCCATGCTGTGATTCTTTTATCAACTTATGCTTATCCAAGTGATCTCTAATATTCCTTGCTATAATAGATTCCATCATTTTCCCTACCACTGATGTCAAACTTACTGGTCTGTAATTAGACATATTTGTTTTATCCCCTTTCTTAAATATAGGTATCACATTGGCTTTCTTCCATGCCACTGGCACAATGCCACTCTCCAATGATTTTCTAAAGATGCATGCTAGGGGCTCACTTAACACATCCTTACATTCTTTCAAAATTCTAGGAAAGACCTCATCAGGACCGGGTGCTTTACTACTTTTGATTTTATCAATTTCCTTTGTCACTATCTCCTTTGTGATCAAGATATCCTTTAATTTCTCTTCATCATTACCCCTAAAGATCATTGACACCTCAGGTATATTTAAGAGTATCCTCCTGTGTAAATACTGAGAGAAAAAAGTCATTTAGCATTCCAGCCATTGAGTCCCTATCACTCACATTCTCCATTGGAATCTATAAGTGGGCCTATTTTATCTCTAACTTTAGTTTTGTATAATTGCTAAAAACTTTTAGGATCTTCCTTTGCCCTATTTGCCCCTTTAATTTCATAATTTCTCCTTGCTACTCTAACTAACTTTTCAACATCTCTTGCTAGTTCATTATATCTGCCTTAAGTGATCCTCTCCATTTTTTATTTTCCTATAAATGCCCTTTTTAATGCCAATATAATGCTTAATTTTATCTGTCATCCATTTTGGGTCATTATTTTTAGTCCTAATCTCCTTATAAGGAATGTTAATCATCTGACCTGTAATTAATTGCTCAATTATTCTTTCATACTCCTCTTCAATTGTAATCTCTTCCTCCTGGTGATTATTGTCTCCACTAACTGATATCATTGACTCTATTCCTGAATTGATTTCATTGCCTGGTTTCTGTACAACTGCCTCCAGGTAAGTCCTTAGCCCATTATAATTTGCTCTTCTAAAGTCAGGAATTTTAACATTGTTCATGCTACTATCAATACCATTCCATTTCATCTTGAATCTAATTTCACAATGGTCACTATTACCCAAATTTCCTCCAATCTCAGTATCCTTAATAACTTCTTCCCTATTTGTCAGAACTAAATCCAGTATATTATTACCTCTAGTGGGTTCGTTAATAATCTGCCTCAGAAAATGATCTTGGACAACATTCAAAAATTCCTCAGCCTCCTGATCACCCACAAGAGCTTCCCAGTCTATATTTCTGTAATTAAAATCGCCCATTATACACACATGCTTACTTCTACATGCCCGTTCAATCTCCTGCCACAGAAGATTTGAAGCTTCCTTACTAAGATTTGGTGGTCTGTATAATAATCCTATGACAAGCTTGTTTTTACCTTCCTTTACATTTAGCCATAATGACTCTGTGTTATCATCTAATTTAATTGTACTGTTTACACAACACTGGAGATTATCTTTAATATTAATAATAACCCCTCCTCCTCTCTTCCTATTCCTATCTGTATGGAACATGTTAAAGCCCTCAATCTCAACCTCAGGTTTAAAGTGATTTCCTGCCAAATCAAGCCATGACTCTGTTATCGCAATTATATAAAAATTCTCTTCACTCGCTAACGCTCTTAAGAGATCTATCTTATTCCTTATACTCCGACCATTTGTGTAGTATATTTTTAAGGTTTTTTTATTATTCCCATCTTCATTGCATCGTGCTTTTCTATTCCTAGTTATCTGCTCATTCACTTGTGCATTAGTCCCCCTATAACGCATCAGTATGCCCTCTCCCTTAGCTATTCCTCTATCTCTGCATCCCTCCCATTTCCTACACCTGCCCTCTATTCCTGTTATTCCCTTACCTCTAACAGCTTCTAGTTTCCCACCCGTAAGGACCTAATCACACTATCCAGCTCCCCCCATAGAACCTCAACACCTGCTTGACTAAGATGGAGCCCATCCATCGCATACAACCTCCTATTCCCGTAAAACCCTCCCCAGACATCTACAAACACCAATCCTAACTCCTCACACAGTCCTTTCACAAATTCATTCAAACCAATTGCACGCGACAACCATTCTACCCCCACATCCAATCCTGGAAGCACACCAGAAACAACACCTTTTACCCTGCTTTTACTCATCCTTTCAACTAACCTTTTATACTGCTCACGTAACTCACATGTACCCACCTTCTTTACATCATTCACTCCCACATGCGTAATCACAACTGCATCCCTCTCACACCCAGAAACCAGCCTATCATACCTCTCACAAACATCACTTACACCAGCACCCGGCAGACAAACTCTCATTCCCTTCCACTTGCTATCACTCAACTTCCTATCTAAATACCTAATCTGAGAGTCACCCATCACTAGCACCTCAGTCATTCTCCTATTCTGTCTTGGCCTAACATTACCCTCCCTCCTGCTCTCAGTCACACTACCACCCATCCTGCTTTCATCCACAATCACACCAGGCAAATCACTTTCACACTCTTCCTCTCTCAGGACATTGAATCTGTTAGTCAACCTAACAGGTTCTATGTCCCTCTCATTCATACACCTAACCTGTCCTAACTTATCTATCCTATCCATTTTCACCCACCATTCATCATCACTCACAACTTCCACACTGTTCCCAGTCCTAGCCCTATCTTCCACCCTCTTAGCACTAATCTCACCCTTCAATCGCACACTTGCATCTCTTCTCACCTCAAACACCAAATCATTCAACCTTTTACATTCCCCACTCAACCTCCTAACCTCCCCTTCCAGAAAACACACACGGCATTCAGTTACATTCACTCTCCTTTCAACTCCACATTCATCACACACCACATACACACTACTTTCAAACAGCATGCTCTCACCATCTATACAAACAGCCATACTCTCAGAAATTTACTAAGGAAAAAGTTAACACTCACCCAAAAAAATTCTTGCTCAGGATTGCTGCCAGTTATCTTCCCCAAAAGTATTAATCACTAATGTATTTATTACACAGTGATTGATGTATTAAATAAATACAAGAAAAACTATACACCCAAATCAGTATTATATCCCAATCTTACAATGAGAATCAAGAGCTTCCTGATGTGGATCAGGAAATAGAGATCCAAACTGACCATAAAGCTATAATAGTGAAAGTAAAATGGGACCGGGTATGGGAAAGCATCAGGCGAGTGAGAGAAGACAAAAGTATACGAAACATCGTCAGTCTCCACAAATCTCTGGTTCACCCACTACTGGAATATTGTGTCCAAGCTTGGAGGCCTTAAAATCAACAAGAAGTGAACTTGTCAAAGGGTGTGCAGAGGAGGCTGACCAAGATGATTCCAGCCATATCCATATGCCCATATGAAGATAGACTGAGGATAATGGGACTAATGTCTCTCAAAATGCGAAGGCTTAAGAGTGACTTGGTTGAAGTCCACAAAATTATACATGGCATTGAAGGGCTGAAGATTGAAGAGTTCTTTATTATGAACAGAGAACCGACTAGGGGACATAACATCAAGATATATAAGCAGAGGTGCAGGCTAAACATCAGAAAATACTTCTTTACCCAGTGCATAGTTAACGAGTGAAACAACCTGCCGGAGGAGGCGGTATTGGCAACACTAATGAATGGTTTTAAGAATAAATTAGAAAAACTATTTAGGCATATGGAGGGGCAACTCAAGAGCCAGAGAAGGCTTTCTGCCCCAGTCCCCAACCGCCTGCCTGTGGTGTGATTGCATCCCCAGGCGGGGATGGTAAGTCAATGGTAAAGCGGAGAAATATATGGAAAAGAAAAGGGGCGGATTGGGGAGCATATGGAAAGGAAATGGAAGAAGCATTGGCAGGACTAATAATCTCTGAGGATATGAAGGTAAATTATACGCAGTTAGAAGAAAAAATAAAAGAGGTAAATGTTATGAGTATGGGTGGATGCGATTCTAGCTTATTTTTAGGCTCGGCTCATTGGGAGGGGAGTGGATGGGCCTACGATGTTAGTGTCACTGCGAAAGCCTCAAAAATCAATCAAAAAGGAAAAATTAACTGTTGACAATACTCTAACGACTATGACCTCCTTTGTGTATTCCAATGAAGGCTATTAGGAAGAAATGTAGGAAGCCATTGTGGTGGAATCATGAGATAGCTAGGAAAATTTCTGAGAAGAAAAGGGCATACCAGAGATTACAGAGAGAAAGAACTTTTGAGAATTTAAATCATTTTAGGTCGACCAGAAATGAGCTAAATAAGATTATTAAGATCAAAAGGGCAGCAAAAATTAATTTAGCTCAAAATAATAATAAATATCGAATAAAATTCTTTAGCTATTGTAGAATTAATAAGAAATCTAACAGTGATAAAATAGGGCCTATTAGATATGAAGGGGTTTTGAAAGAATCTGATGAGGAAATAGTAGAAGTTCTTAATGATCATTTTTCTTCAGTATTTATACAAGAGAATCAAGATAGATTAATTGATGATAATTCTAGGTCAAGGGAAGTAGTGTTGAATACCATTGTTGAACAGGGAAATAAATTAAAGGGCTTATATTGGAGTTAAATACTAGTAAGTCATCTGGCCCAGACAACATTCATTCTAGGTTACTCAAAGAAGGTGTAGATAGTATTTCAGTAGCTCTTGAAAAGATATATACTAGATCACTAGAGTTTGGAGAAATACCTAATAATTGGAAATTAGTGAATGTAGTGCCAATTTTTCAAAAGGAAAGTAAAGAGGACCCAAATAACTTTAGGCCGGTAAGCTTAACTTCTATCATTTGTAAAATCCTTGAGAAGATGGTTAAGAAGGGGATTTCTGACCATCTAGAAGAGTATGGTAGGTTAATAAATGATGCTCAGCATGGGTTTAGAAGAGATAGATTGTGTTTAACAAATTTACTGGATTTTATGGATTATGTTACTAAACAATTAGATAAGGGGGAGAGTGTTGATGTAATTTACTTAGATTTTAGCAAAGATTTTGATAAGGTTCCACATAGGTTGTGAGTAATCCTCTGACTGAGTAGATGGGCAAGAAAGGTAGTATGATTGTTAGGTGGAATGATAAGATAAATGAAGCGTGTGAGAGACTGAAAGAGGCAGTGACTGAAGATGTTGAATTGGCATACCTAGACTAGAGTGTGAATGCTAAGATGCTTGAATTGTATACGGATGCGAGTGGGTACTGTATGGGAGGTTTTCTGATGCAAGAGCAGAGTTTGAATGGAGAGAATGTCAGGCGAATAATTGGATATGTATCCAAGGTTATGAATGTGGCAGAGCGAAATTATTTGACTGTGGAGTGAGAATTGGCTGCAATAAGGTATTGTTTGTGATCAAAACAGATCACCAACCTCTTGTGTATTTGCAGCGTATGAAATGGGCTGATAGTAGGATTGCGAGGACTGGAAGATTTGAGTGATTTTGACTATGTGATTGAATATGTGCCTGGTGAATGGAATGGAGTGGCTGATTTGATGTCAAGGTATCCTGGTACGAATGATAAAAATGTGTGTGGAGTGAGTGATCCTGAGTATTTGCTGAAAGGGATTATGAATGGAAGGAGAGTAAGGGTGGTGGAGATTCCTTGTTTGAGAGCTTGTGGAATGGTTTGCAAGATTTGAAGAGTGATGGAGTAGATGTGAGAGTACCAGATAGTGTGGATGACTTAAGGAAGGAAGTAATGAGTGAAGTATGTAAGAAGCTTGAAAGTATTGGTATGCCGAGGGTGCATAACTTTATGAAAGAATTGAAAGTGATGTGTATGCAAGAGGTCCCGCTGTTTCAGGAGGTGTTGATTGTAGTGATTGTTTATGTGCACTTTGGTGGTGAGAGGCCGATTGTGTATGTGTACAAACATGAGAAGATGAAGGGTTTGAATGCTAATGTGGTGCATCTGCAGTGTTTGAGCATTGTGCATTACAATTGGGTGATTGAAAAGTGTTCGTATATGAGGGAGAAGAATGATTGTCTGGATGAAGATGAGTGTGTGGTGAATGATGATGGTGTGGATGTCAGTGCTCATGTTGGTGTGCTTGTTCCTTCAGTGTATTGCAAACATGGTGGACCTAATATGATGGAAGCGAGAGTGAAAGTTGGTGAAAGGTTCTTATGTGGTTTGATTGATACTGGTGCGCAGCAAGTGTTGTTAGTGAACAAGAGGATTCTGAGTAAGTATGATGAATTTAGATGTTGCGAGCGTAAGCCTGTGAAGTTACAGATAAGTGGATTGGGAAATGGAATGATAGTGGCATGGGAACAAGTTAGTCTGAGAGTGAGTTTGGGCAGTGGTGTGAATATGAAGCATGACTTTGTGATTCTGAAAGATGTGCAAATGCCGTGTTGCTTCTTGCTTGGTGTAGACTTTATGAGATTGAATGATTTGTCTTTCGATGCTGATAAGAATTGTGTTATGAAAGGTGAATGTGAGGTGATGAGGTTGAATGAGTGTGCGAAGAATGTTGAAAAATTTTGCGGTATGATTGAATTGGTCATGGATGATGAGAATGAGATTTTAAATGATGATGATATTCTAGAGATACAAGAGATGTGTCTTATTATCAGTGAGTTGAAGAGGTGTGTAATGGTGTGTGTTGATTTGAATGAATGGCCTGAGTGTTTGAGTGATTTTAAAAGGTATGCTAAAGATTTTGTTATTTGTTTAGATGTTGTATATTTTGTGAGGCATATGAAGGATGGGGATGATATGTTTGTACCTGTGATGTCCTTGGTTGGTATGATTGGTCTGGTGAAAGTTGTGCATGATAATTATGAGCATATGGGGAAGTAGTATAAGTTGTGGGAGTGTATGAAGGAGCATATGTTCCATCCGTTTTTGAGAACTGTTGTGAAAGGTGCAAGTGAAGCCTCCGATGTTGAAAGTCGATGCGAAAGAACCATTTGAATTAGTAGTAATTGATTGTGTGTCTTTACCGCGTACAAGTGCTGGGAATGTTGGTATGGTTGTTATGGTTGATCATAAAAATAAGTTTGTGTATGCGGCACCTGTGAGAGATAAAAGGAGTGTGACTGTTGCACGTGTAGTTGAGCAGTTGTTTTTTCCTATTTGTGTATGGAAGCCTAGAAGATGTCTGAGTGATAATGGGCCTTAGTTTGTGAGTGAATGTTGAGAGAGAATGGTGTGGAGCATGTGAGGATGACTCCGTATGTACCGTCTTCGAATGGATTGGCTGAACGTACAATTAGGACCTTGTGTGAGAAATTGAAAATAATGAGTACAACTTTGAATGGTTGGGTAGTGTGTTATGGGCGTATAATTCGATGGTGCATAGTGCAACTGGGGTGTCCCCGTATCCGTTTGTTATGAATTTTGAAAGGTGAGTGAAAGATAGGTTTCATTTGAGAGAAAGTGAGCAGAGTGTATGGCGTGAGGCACATGAAAGGTTTTGTTCGTTTGAAATTGGTGCAAAAGTATTGAAAGTAAAAGGAAGTAAAAGGTAGGTTGAATGTGTCAAAGATGAGTGAAAAGTTTGAAGGACTGTATAGAGTTGTGAGAGTCTGGGAGAATGGTGTGACGTATGTTTTGGAGAGTTTGAATAAAAGTGTGACTGAGAGAGTGCCGGCTCATCAGAGTCAGTTGAGGAGGTGGAGAGAACCTCCTGACTACCTGGTGAGCCATCTGGTGTATGAACTGTGCAGAGAGAGAGATAAGGCGCAGGATGATGAGAAGGAATGTGATAGTATGGATCTGTCTGGGAAAGAGCTTGTCTTGGTCTCAAGGAGTGGAAAGTGTACAAAGAAGAGTGAAAGTAAGCCTGAACAGAGTCTTTCTGGTATGGGGGAGCTTGAGAGAGAGATTGAGTGTTTACATAAGCAGGTGAGTGATTTGGCTGGTGTAAGTAGATGAGTGAGTGAGCTGCCTGTGGCTGATTTTTCTGGTTTTGGGAACAGTATGAATAATAGTGTGTTTGGGCAGAATGAACCTAGTGTGGCTGATTTTTCTGGTTTTGTGAATGGTAAGGGTAGAGGTGAGTTTGATGTGGAGAATGAGGAGGTGACTGACTTTTCTGGCCTCTGGTGGGAACCAGTTGAAGGGGTTTCTGGTATAGCCGCTGAGAGTAGAGGGGATATGAGTGATTCGTCTGTTTTGTAAGAGTGTACCTTGAGTTGGATGAGAGCTGATGAATGGGGATATGAAGAGTAAAGATTCTTAATGGAAGAGTATGAAAGAGTTCTTTCGAGAGATGAAAGAACTGGTAATGAAGGCTAAAAGTATGGTGGATGACATGATCAATAGTGATGAGGACTAACATGACAACTGATGAACAACCCCGATAGATTGCTACTCGTAGCCATGGACCAGTAGATGAGTATGAGTGGGTGCAGAAGGGCGCGATTGAGTATAAAAGGTACCGTGAGTAAGGATTGAGAGTGTATTGTGAATGACAGTGGTCGAATGGCCTAAGGAAGGAGCGGTGTGGTGGAGCGAATGTGTGTGTGTGTGAAGGGCCATTCTACCACCCCTTTTCCCAATACCCTCTCCCTCCCTCTGTAAGAATGTGTATGGGAATGGGTTTTAAAAAAAAAAAAATTATATATAATATAAATTGATTTTTGTGTTTTGTATAAAATGTTTTTTTCTCTTCGTCAGCTAAATGTTAGATAGTTCTTTGTTTAAATTAAGCTTTAACAAACTAAATATTAAATAGTTTTTCAAAAGACCACTCCAGTAAACTTAATTGCCACCATTTGTAAGGCGTGGTAGAGACTGTAGGGTTGAGATAACCATCCAAAGATTGTAAGTCTCGCCAGGAGAGAGAGGGCTTTGATAACTTCAAGACATGACCAGATTACAATATTGTAAGAGCTGGGAGGCGCCAGGTTTTTTTTTGTAAAATGATTGAGACACCAATACCCACCTGGGTAACACGTGAGCCCTTTCTTCTTTTTTTGGTCCTCTTGTTTGCTTTAGTCTTCCTGTTATTGACTTCTTGTCTACTGTGTTATCGGTTGGTTGATATTGCCCTGGTAGGTATTTTTTTGTTGTTTGACTTAGCGTATCTTCCTTTGTATATATAGTCTAATTAAATGTTGTTTTTTTTGTCTAAATTTTGATTGGTATTCATCAGATAATATTAATTGTGTGTATAGGAAAATTTGCTATCTACATTTTTGTGTGCATATTTACCCCATATTTTTTTTGTAAGTAAAGGACTGTACATACAATCCACTTCATTTCTCCCTTGATTTCTCATGTCCGAATTAGTGTAGGAAGCGAGTTAGATCGATTAAGGTTAAAGTCTAGATTTTCGGTCCGCTACAGCATCTTTTGATGACACAATAGCATCTTTGTTATATTTTCATATATTTAGAACGATTGGTGCACAGTAATTTAAAAATGCATTTTCCCTATGTAGTTTTATATGTACTTTTCAGACCTGACACTTGTTTTCTCTAGAAATGCATTCTTTGGTTATAATCAACAGAAGGTCTGTAATAGAAAAAGTATATATTTACAGCGAAAATGGGTTTCAGATCTGAAAACTACACAAAACTGCATAATAAAAACATAAAAATCATTTAAACGATTTCCAGAACCAGATCAGTTGTAACTTGGTCATTTAAGACGACCATAGCACTGCCTAGTTTAGGCTATTTCCACCAAAAATTAGGTACTTTAGAAATGAGGGGGGGGTTACCCCATCCCCTACTTAATTGTGTGGGGTTGTACCCCCCAACATTAAAAAAAACTTGTAATATTTCTAATTCTAAAGCCTACCATCAGATTTTAATGCAAAAGTCGATTGCTAAATGTCATTAGACCTCTAGTTTGAATCAAAGCTTTGTGCAGAAAATAGTTTAGAAATAAAAGGCTAGCACTTGTTTGAATGCAGGCATTAGAAAGCAACAGGCGCTCTTAAATGTATTAGCTGAACATTAGCCTTTTGGGGGTAATCGGCAAAAGTGTATGTTCAGATTGCCTGCAGATCTTAAAAAAGCCTGCTATTGGTTGAAGATCACTAAAAACTGCATGCGCAGATTGCCTCCAGATCTTAAACAGCCAGGTTAGGCGAAATAGTCAGGCCAAAGGTTGAAGGGATAAGGACAAAAATGACACAGAAAGATTCAAATTTAGCAAAATAACAATATTTTTCTAAAAGTGGATAAATAGGTTAGTATTAAGTGTTAATATTATGTTACCTGCCCACGCTATACACAAATTCTAACGATAATAAATGGGAGAAACTATAATGACCTTTCCCTTAGTCAGTCTGCTCAAGCTTTAGGATTCTTAACGAATATCCCACAATAACCAATATCCCACAACTCACACACGAAGCACAAAAAAATAATCCTACCACAATATATATATTCTGCCTAGTGCATTTAGCTCTATCCGCATCACCGGTTATCCACTCCAAATATCTGACCAGACAACCTACTACCATGAGCTTCCAAAACCTACTAACACATTGCAACCTACACATAGCGCACCAAGAGTTTCCTGCCAATACTGACATCATCGACATGACGACACAACATTCTTCCCATTGTATTTACATGCTAGATTACGCTACGCATTATTTACGATCTTCATCACTATACAATCTAATATTTTTATACACTTTTTAGTATATATATATATATTGATGTATCTTAATAAACGACCCCACTCCAAGTAGTAGTTACCGCCATGATATAACTACAGGGGGGCTTTAAATCCCAGATGACCGGTAGTCTGCCCACCAATTAGCTTCAGGCAGTGGCCAAATTCTAACAATATTTCCCTCTTTTTTTCCTTATATATATATATATATATATATTTTTATATATATATATATATATATATATATATATATATATATATATATATATATATATATATATATATATATATATATATATATATATATATATATATATATATATATATATATATATATATATATATATATATATATATATATATATATATATATATATATATATATATATATATATATATATATATATATATATATATATATATATATATATATATATATATATATATATATATATACAAAACACCAATGCCCCCTTTTTGGTGAGGCAATTTGCAAGTTGATTTTTCTTATTGACCCATTCCACAGTGACTATATCTTTTCTTTCAATCATATCCTTCAAACAAGCAATATTTATCCTAAGGTACTTGTCATCCACTTTCTTCACTGACCTAAGTGCCTCTACTAGGGACTTATTATCTACATAGCATCCTATAGGCAGCAGTTTCCTAATACCCATATCCTCCAGCATTTTCCCAATGTAATATGCACTCTCAGCTGCTTCCAATAGAGCTATAGTTTCTGCTTATTGGCGAGAAAAACTATGAAACCTGCTTGTGAACCACAATCAGTCAAATTGGCAAATGAAGCATCACTATAACACTTTAAAACCAATCCTTCAGTCAGAGTCTGAATAAATATATGCACCTGGTCATCTTTACTCTCTTAATTACTTTATTTGCATCCATCAGGTCACCGATTGTACACTTCTTAATCAATGTACTTAAAGAACAGACATCAAATGAAATATCTGGCCTGGTCTGAGTCCCTATCCAATTGATCTGACCCACAATCGACCTATACTTGCAATTCTCCTCTTCATTAAGGCCAGTATCTTTTTTCTGGGTCCTTTTGTGACATGTCTACTTGTTTTAGTGACTTGATGAAACTTCCTTGGTCCATACTGATCCCACCAACCTTTTGCTGTATGTTCAAACCTACGTATTTGAACTCTCTAGAGTCAGTTGATCCAATCAGGAAACTCTTTTATAATTTTTCAATTACTTGGTTTTCAAACTGGTCATTACCACCCCAACAAAAGTTGTCCACATGAATACAGAAATGCCTTCCAAATTGTTCTCTCTGGAATATATAAACATAGCTGGGTCAAATCTCGACATCCGCATCCCAAGCTTGATAAGTTCTTCCTTCACAGTATCATACCACATTTTAGTATCATCACTCAGTCCATAAACAGTCTTCTTAAGTTTCAAATTCTCTCACAGAAGAATTCAAGTGGTGGCTGTAAGTATACTTCATGTTTAATGCCATTACCTTGTAGGAATGCTGATTTAATGTCTATTGTGTAACATAACTAACCTTTCATTTGTATTATAGCTAGTGCCAGCCTTAACACTTCCTTACAACATGTTTGAGATTTGGTGTTAACATCTTCATTAAGTTCTTCCTCAAATCCGCGTGCCACTAGTCTACTTTCATAATTTTCCCATGCTTGGTTTCTTTCTGTCACAATCCATCTTGTAGATATAGTGTCTTGACCTTCCCAATCTATTTCCTCAGGCACATCATTCGTCCTCCAACTATCTACTTCTTTTCTCGTGACTTCCATAGTTTTATCATCTGAACAAGAGATCATTATTTCCTCATTTTCTTCTATTTCTCTGATCTCATTAACATCTTTTCAAAATTCATCCATGTCTCTTCACCGGTAGTCTCATTGCAATATTTGAAGCAGTTCTTATGTTTTCCTGTAGATGTTTTCCTGTAGCTTTGCTTACTCTGCCCAATATTTTGACATTCACTCTCTCATTGGAATCTGTCAGTGACACCTCATAATGCTTCCCCACTTTCGGAAAAGTATTCCTGCTTTTTGGATTTATTTCATTACTCGTCTCCATGTTACCCTCATTATTATTCTTGATATCTTGTTCATCCTCTTCATCTTCATCACTATCATATTTAGTGGCAACAGCCTGGTCTGTCCTCTCTGTATTCCTGCTTTCTGGATTTATTTCATTACTCGTCTCCATGTTACCCTCATTATTATTCTCAATATCTTGTTCATCCTCTTCATCTTCATCACTATCATATTTAGTGGCAGCAGCCTGGTCTGTCCTCTCGGTAGCCTGCACACTGTTACTGTTCTCATTTTTCTCCTTATCAGAACTACCGTTTGTATTACCAGAAGAAGACCTTTTTACTCTACATACATGGGCCCTAGCTATATGACCCCCATGGTGCAAGATGTTGATCTTCCCATCCTTCCTTATAACTCTTGAAGTACCCCGCCAGCTATCTTTGCTTTCACGTTTATAATAAACATAATCTATCTTAACGTCTTCATCCCTTGTTTTACGGATGTTATGAGACAAGGCCCTTCTTAGTCTCTCATTAGCATCAGACCTCACAAATTCCTCACAGCACTTACGCAAAGTTTCAGATTGTTAGCTACAATCTGCGAGGAAGTAATGTTCTCCAATGCTGGATAGTTATCCACCAATATGTTTGGATGGTTGGGGTTAAAACTGAACACCAGTTGATTAGGGTAGAATCCATTATTATTATGGAGGGCATTCCTGGCAGGCACAGCCAAAGCTAGAGCAGTTTCTAGGTTACATTGACTTTCCTCGGTAATCTTTAACACACTGGACTTTAATACTGCTTTCAGTCTCACGCATATCCCATTGCTCCAGAGGCTCTCAGCAGCAGTACACATTATTTCAGATGTTGAAATTGTCACCCATACTCCTGAAATCTTCATTGTTAAATTCTCCTCCATTGTCTGTTAGTATCTTCTTGGGTGATCCAAATATCGCTACCCAGTACTTCATTAGAGCATCAATAATTATGCTGGGGGTTTTGTTTTTGGTCATGCATGCATTACAATATCTTGTGGCAAGGTCAATCATTACAAGGAAATATTTATCCTTCCATATTTTCAGATCCATACTTACCTTGTCATTGAAGTTCCTCATCAATGGCAAACTAACTATCGGTTTAGGTGGTGTCCTTTGGAATTTGCTACATGTCACATGACTCTCCAACCTTCCCTATCTCACCTTCTAACTCCGAGTCTTTGATACCGGCTTCTTTCACCAGTTTGAGAAAACTGCCTATGGAGCTTCATTGCTTTCTCCTTTGCATCATTCTTGCCATAGCTGTGCAAAACATACTTCATAAAGTTCCTGTCTTCTCTGAAGCTTTCCCATTTATTTATAGGTATGGCATAATGACCATTGCTCATGATCTTCAGGTTATTGATTTTACCACCTTTTCATTGACGCCTTACTCAGCAAGAGTGGTATGTCTGGTTCTACAACTTATATATCAATAATGAACCTTACTCTATTAATGTAAGCAGGAATGCTGACACTTTTATGAGCTTTTATTGATTTGCCATCAATACACTTATCTCTGTCTTTATCATTCCTGTTCAACATTTGTTCATATTCCTCCAGCCAGCCTATGGTTTCCTTCCTTAATATTCTAGTATCATCATTATCTTAAAAAAAAACTGTCTAGTCATACTTACCTTTTATCTCCTTCCTTTACCTTATCACAATTCCTCGCCCAATGTTCTTTAGATCCACACTCAAAGTATCCACCATCAAACCTGTTCCTCCTCCAATTTCTTCTTGGGTATCTACCATATCTACCGTAAACGCTATTGTACCTACCACTATTCAAGTTCCTTTGATAACCACCTGCATAGCTACCATACTTAGTTGTCCACATAACATCTTCCTCAACATTATTGTCCTTGGAAGGTACAGAGGTCTCCTCCATCTTGTAGCTTATTTCTTTTAGTTCTTGTTCGAAAACTGCTTTTCTACTCCTCAAGTCCTCCTTACTATCGACTTTCATCATATATACAGGTTCAGTTTTCACCTTAATCCCCTGAGTCACCTCACTACTGGATCCACTGCTAGATTCAAACATACTTATTAATGTTGACTGAACTTCCTTGAATCATAGGGGTTTTGTTGAAGCCATAACTTGTTCCCTTTGTATATCGGTTAACTTACAGTTCTTCACTAAACAGAAGGCTAACACCTCATCTAGCAATACCATACCCTTCTCAGTCATTTTGTAGTATTTTATGTCAAATTCCCTCATGAAATCACAAATCAACATGTCATCCTTCCTCATACACTCCCCAAAATTCTGATATGCCATGAATTTCCTCCTCTCAGGTTCTTTCATGAAGGCCTCATCTAATTTATTCAGCGGAAGTTCAACTCCATTCTCTTTCTTCTTATCCTCCGTTGATACTTGATTAGCTACCTCCCTGGGTTGACCAGTTAATGTGAGATGTATAGCTAGTGCCTGCTTCTTTTTGTCTATATCTGTTAACTCTGTCCACATTAACACATCTTCCTTCCATTGTTCATATTTCTTGAGATCATTTATCAATGGAGTATTTTTAATTACAGAAGACATGCCTGGAACCATGCTCTGCTACCAATTTGTTAATTATGTTACCTGCCCACGCTATACACAAATTGTAACGATAATAAATGGGAGAAACTATAATTATCTTTCCTTTAGTCAGTCTGCTCAAGCTTTAGGATTCTTAATGAATATCCCACAATAACCAATATCCCACAACTCACACATGAAGCACAAAGAGATAACCCTACCACAATATATATATAATATGCCTAGTACATTTAGCTCTATCCGCATCACCGGTTATCCACTCCAAATATCTGACCAGACAACCTACTACTGTGAACTTCCAAAACCTACTAACACACCGCAACCTACACATAGCACACCAAGAGTTTCCTGCCAACACTGATGTCATCGACCATGGTGTCACAACATTCTTCCCATTGTATTTACATGCTAGATTACGCTACGCATTATTTGCGATCTTCATCACTATACAATCTAATATTTTTATACACTTTTTAGTATATATATATATTGATGTATCTTAATAAACGACCCCACACCAAGTAGTAGTTACCGCCATGATATAACTACAGGGGGGGGATTTAAATACTGGACAACTGGTAGTCTGCCCACCAATCAGCTTCAGGCCGTGGCCAAATTCTAACATTAAGTTCTGAAAGTTAAAAATTACATCATTGAGCATCATTTTTAGAATTAAAAATATTTATCTTTGGAAATTAAAAAAGTGTATTTGTGTTAAAACAAATCTTAACTGTCCATGTTTTCAGTTCATTTGATATAATGGAGTGCAGTGGGTTCATTCTGCACAAAATCAGGCAAATTTCAGAAAATGACCTTGACCTTTTGACTCCGTGGAAACATGAGGACCCCCTTCAAATTTTTTGTGCTTGAAGGGAAAGGTCTATACACTAGCTATACTAAATATCTTATTTGTTCCATTATTCCTTCCTTCATTTTCACAATGCTGAATTTAGGACACTATCAGCATTATAGCAGGGTCCTTTTATATCATGAATTCTGTATAACATGGTTTCTATTTGAAACCTCTCATATTTTTGGCTTCTAATCTATTGGGCTCATAGTTAGGGATGCTTGTAATGATACTTCAATGTTAGCATTGAAATTCCAATTTGCTTAGCAGGATGAGTTTTCAGGATGGCTGATGCAAAAGCTGAGACTAGCAAATGTTGCATTGGAAATTATCTGAAGGAGGATTGCCACAGCACATTTTTCATGGAAAAAAGGTGTCTTATCTTTGGAAGACATCCAATGACAGTGTTAAATTGTTAGAAGTAAGAACTGTATATAAATGCAAAGAAGGTGACTCATTTTGTTATCATCATGAGTCTTTTGAGTAGATATCAAAGTATGCAGACAAGTTGTTCTGACCCATTCTGGAAGCATAAAAAGCGAGTGACTGGTAAGTAGAAATTCATTAGTTTTTTATGTAAAGTTACATTTTAGAAATAAGTTTAATTTCACATTTTAGGGGCCTTGATATGATATGATTTATTTATATACTAAATACGAAACTCATTACAGTTTTTGTGTACAGTATTTACACTTATCTAGTGCAGGAAATTCAATAGTTCTTCATGTAAATTTAAATTTATGTAAAGTTACATTTTAGAAATGTTTAATTTCACATTATAGGCCCCTTGATATGATATGATATAATATGATTTATTTATACACTAAATACAAAACTCATTACAGTTTTTGTGAACAGTATTTACAATTATCTAGTGCCGGAAATACCCCTAGCCCGAAGACTGTACAAGTAAAAAAAATGAGACTAAGGGATAAGCCTTGTGTGTTGTTGATTAGTAGAAGTTCTATCTATTTACTGTCCCGATCTTTTTCAGGATCATTGTGGGTTGTGAAAAGTGCAAGAGCTGAAATGTACACCCTTAAACCTGGGCAGAACAGAAGGTCTGTCCACATTGTGATACCCAGATGAAAGCGCCTTCAGATTACCCCTCATATGAAGAACCATGTGCGCGCTTGATTGCTAGTCCAAAGGTACTTCCTTTGAATGGACTGTAAGGTCTCCTAGGGTACTTTCTTTCATTGTAACTCCTTGTAACACTTGAAGATGCCAGTGAGCAGTCATTTGAAGAGACCTTCAAATCCCTCAACTCAAGTGTTTTACTACTAGAATGTTCCCCAATTAAGACTAACATGAGAGACAAGGTAAATTATGGTAAGCAAAAAGTATCAGAGGTTCAAGAAGTTGTAGCAAAAAAGGTAGCCACTGTTCTCAACATTACCAAAGAATCAAAACAGTCAGATGATACCACCAAAGAAGCCTATACAAAATGTTCTGACTTAGAGTGATTTATTTGATGAAGGAGAAATTGAAAAATTGCAAATCCAAACAGGACAAAATTCAAATATTGACACTTGTTCCAGAAAGCTGGACTATTTAAAAAAATGTGCAATGAATTTGGTGTTTCAAAATATGCAATAAACCAAGCTAGAGTAAGACACTTTCACAAGATATTATTACTGCTATTGAATTGTTTTATCAAGATGATGAGTTTTCCAGAATGTGCCCAGGAAAGAAAGACTTTGTTTCTGTCAGAATCAATAGTGAAAAAGTTTGCAAACAGAAAAGACTGATTTTGGTAAACATCACAGAATTATACCCAATTTTCAAGGTGAAGTTCCCCAATTTTAAGATTGGTATATCAAAGTTCTTTGAGCTTCAGCCCAAATGGTGTGTACATGTGGGGAGTAATAGCTCTCACTCTGTTTGTGTGTGTGAGAAGCACCAGAATGCCAAGTTGTTACTCAATGGGTTACCCACCGCAGCTGTCAACAGTACTGATTACAAAGATATTTTGTCAATGGCTGTTTGTGACATATCTAAGCAGCACTGCATGTTGAGAATCTGTGAAAAATGTCCTAGTATTCAGAAAATTAGAGAACATTTGATGTCTGTGTTTACTGCCTATGAGCAAGAGCTTGATGATAACATATCATATAAACAGTGGGTTAGGAATGAGTCAGGTAAAACAACTCTGGAAACATTGTCTTGTACAGTTGAGAATTTTATTGACAAGTTCTGTTCAGTGTATGAAGCACTGCTTTCTCACCAGTTGATCACAAAAACCCAAGCCCAGCATCTAAGCAACCTGAAAGAAACTATTTCTGAAAGTACTGGGCTTTTGTTGTTAGACTTGCTGAAAATTACAGTTTTGTTGTTCAAGATTTAATTCAAGGCCACCACTGGGTAAAAGTCAAGCTACATTGCACCCATTTGGCCTCTACTACATTGTAGATGACAAGCTGAATGTTTTGAATATGTGTGTGATATCAGATTGTATGAATCATGAAACCAATACTGTTCATGCTTTTCTAGAGGTTGTTATCAAACATATCAAAACAGTGATGCCCACTTTGACAGATATACAGTACTTCAGCGATGGTGCTGCTTCCCAGTATAAGAATTACAAAAACCTTGTGAATCTTTGCTGCCACAAAGATGATTTTGGAATACCTGCACAGTGGAATTTCTTTGCCACTAGTCACGGTAAGAGTCCCTGTGATGGCATAGGTGGCACTGTCAAACGTCTAGTTGCACATGCTAGTTTGCAAGCCACTATCTCTAGACAAATTCTAACCCATCTAGAAATGCATGATTGGTTTGTCATCAATTTGAAAGGTATAAAATTCTTACGTATCTACAACAGATGTCATCAATAGTTATGAACGGTTCAAGTTAGAGGAAAGGTATAGTCATGTGTCTACAGTCCCAGGTACACGTTCTCATCATAGTTTTGTGCCAGTTGGGGACATGGAACTTGAGATTAGACAAATTTTCTTTAAAACAGTTGAGATGGGAGCCTTGCAAGGTATCAAGCCAGAAATGATAGTGCTTTTGAGGTGGGAAAGTATGTAGCTTGCATTTATGATGAAGACTGGTATATTGGGATTGTAGAAGATCGCTCTGACGAACAGCACGACTTGCTTGTCAACTTCATGCAGAAGGGTGCAACAGAGCAGTCACTTTCATGGCCACGAAAACATGACATCTGCTGGATTCCTTTCCAAGATGTAATCTGCACAGTTGATGTCCCTAGTGCCCAAGGAGCAAGTGGCAGGCAGTATTTCTTGTTGAATTCTGATTTGCAAGAGTCCTGCAATACTGAAAAATCATAGATATCTGATTGATCAATCTGTTTAGAAAGAAACTACCTGCATGATAATATAGTTATACTGTTAGTGTCTTTGTTCATTTTATGGTTATAACATAGATATATTTTGTGGCACATACAATATCATACTTTCCATTAGTCTGTACAGTGAGGTGTGTAAATACGATAAGTAAATTTAGCTAAATCAATGGTGAAATGGTCTGTCCTAATATGCACGAATAAAGGATGGAACAAATAAGATATTTAGTTTAGCTAGTGTATAGACCTTCCCCTTCAAGCACAAAAAATTTGAAGGGGGTCCTCATGTTTCCACAGGGTCAAAAAGGTCAAGGTCATTTTCTGAAAATCATGAAAATTGACTATATTTGAAACACTATTTCTCAGCTGCTATGTATGTTCAACTGCCAGAAAAGGTTTTAAATACAATGAAAGACATATATCATCATATCCTATCAGTTATAACTTTTAGTATTTTTTCTAAGTATGAATATTTTGAATCAGAAGTTTTTCAATATTTCAGTTTTTGCTAGCTTATAACTCTTTGATGGTTAGAGATAGACTGGTTTTGATTGCTTTATTGGAATCTATGGTCCTGATTCTGTAGGACCTGAACTTTTCAGACCTATAACTTTCAAATTGCATGTTTTATGAGGCCTCAAAGTTGGCAATTTTGAAAAATTGACTTAGTCTCTAAAAAGCCAAAAAAATTACGTGGGCCATATCTCCGGAACCGTTTGAGGTACATAGCTATAATTTTGCATGTGTAGTTATTTTGTGACATGTATCAACATACCCCAAAATGAAGAAAATCCATGATGGTCACCGGTTTGGCATTGCTTGATTTCATGAGGAATGACTGAGTGGCTGTGCTAGGTTGCACGCTTACCTAGTTCAATTGCATGGGAGATAAGATTTCTCTTGTGCGACTCCCATCTCAACTCCTTGTCTTCAGTACGGGTTACCTTAAATCTTTTTAGTACTAAATATATATAATTTCATACTTGCTTGGGGATTCTACCCCTGTATTTTCATTTTATCTCAATCTTCCTTGAAATACATACACCAACACTATTATCACAGTGATTCCTTTTAAAGCTATCTTGCACTACCATTTAGATACTTTATCACAATTTGGCCATCTCACATCCCATTCACAATTATCAAAATCCTGTATGTCTCAATTAAATCTCCTCTCTGTCTACACTTCTCCAGTGATGTTAAGTCCAGTTGCTTACATCTCTCTTCATGCTTAAGGTCTTTCAACTCAGGTACTAGTTTGGTCATTCTCCTTTGAACCTTTTCTATCTCCTCTATGTCCTTCTTGTAAAAAGGAAACCAACACTATACAGCACATTCTAAATGTAGTCTGACTAGAGAGCAGTACAAAATCTTACACATTTGCTTGTCAAAGCAATCAAAGCTCCTCTTGATTAAACCAACCATTCTGTTGGCTTTGCTACAAATTGTTCCAATATGATGGCCTTGTTTGAGGTCTTTAGAAATGAATACAAGTCACGAAGTATCTTTACAAAAATTTCATACTTTTCAATCGTTGTTTCTAAACAACGTTCTATCCAATCTACCTTGGCCAAACATCTCCTAATCATTGCATAGTTTCCTTTATGAAAACTGTATTTTTAGTTCACATTAGTTTCTGCTTCAAGGGGACTTCCATCAATAACAAATTCAAATACATTTGGTTGTATGGTGGCTTTTTCCTAGAGGGGGCAAGAATTATACACTCTCCACATCAAGTTCACTCTGAGATAAAAACAAAACCAGTCTTGTAGGATTGTCATAATCAATATTGTGCATTCCTTCTTCAATATGTTGAATAAGGAAGCAGTCATTAACAGCATCTAGAAAATTCCTTGCACAGTTAATATTTTGACCATCTCTCAAAACACTATTTGCCTCCCAACAAATCTTACTATAGTTGAAGTCCCCATAAATCAGCACCTGTGATTCCTTATCATATCTATCCCTCAACCTAATGAGATCACATAAGAGATCATTTATTTCATGACTAGAGTTAGGCACTCTATAAACTGTGCCAACCAGCACATTTTTTCCTTAAAGATTTACCTCGCACCACACTGCTTCTCCATATGAATGATCATTCAAAAACTTAACTCCACTATCTGTAGGAATTAGATTCTTTTTACCATAATAGCAACCCAACCACCGGGATCATTTTGCTCACTTCTTTTTTTTTATAATATTTATATATAATTTGGTTTAAACTAATAGAACTAAGGATGGACATTCTTTGTCTAATAGTAACTTACATTCTTCTTGTTTATTTAAAATACCATCTACATTTGCATATATACATTTCAGTAAAGATTGGGGAGTTCTTTGTGTGGTGCGAGTACTCTCTAAAAAGGTTCACATTTTCCAGGATCAACTTTGATCTGGACTACTTTATCTCCATGTATAATACATTTACTATCTTTAATGCCATCCTTCTTCAGCTCTTCATTTCTATAAAAAGTTTCCTTCTATTCTCTCTATCAATTTGTGATAGGATAAGTTTCTGAATATCTTTAAATCTTTGATCTCTGAATCCTCTGAGTTATCCGGCTTACTGGCAGAACACAACCATAATTTCACCATATCTTCATGATCAAATACAATCTTAATTAGACATGGTTTCTGTGAAACTGTGCTTTCTTCATATTTCCCTAGCCTAACTACATTTTTTATCTTGTCAGAAATTCGTAAACCTAGAATGTCTTTCTTCAATACCTACGATCTTATCTCCCAGCAATGAATGGTAAGCAAAAATTGCTGAAAATTATCCAAATTACAGGAGCAAATTTCAAGCACATCTGCACTGAATGGTTTTTGATGCCGATTGTCAGGCATTAGAAATATATAGCGGTCACAGTGTAATCCTGAGAGATATTACATGGGTGGAATTTCAGAAAACCTATGCCATGTTTTTTAGTAGTAAAAAATTTACTAATGGTCTTTGTAGGCATTCTAGTCATCATTTACGGCTTCAGTTATGTGCGCAAAGCACTTATTTTTAAGATACTAGTACTATGAGTATGGCTCTATTTGCAGCAATACTATCTAAAAAAAATAACTAGTTTCCACATGAAAATGAAGCCATAAATGATGACTAAAATCCCTAAAAATGCCATTAAGTCTGTTTTTAAGTAATTACTATGTATTTATTTAGAGATCCAACCCCCCCCCACCCCATGCCTCAGGAATAAGTACATACAATGAAACCTTATCTAAAACACCTCAGTATTATTAATTTCAAAGCCTAACATTAGGTTTGAATCGAAAGACAAAACAAACTTACTATGTAGTGCTTTGGATATTATAATTAATCCGTATCTGTTGCAATGCTTCACTTTCAAGATGAGACTATAATTTCAACACAAGTCTATTAAATTTATTGAGGCATTATGAAAAGTCTTATTAAAGCTTAAAAATTTAAATATGCAAAAAAGAAATGCCTCCATTAAAGAATGTTATACATACATGTTTAGAGGACTTTTGACGCAAAAGTGGCGCTCTTATAAATACTTGTATACAGGTTCCCAATGTGTGAATTAAGTACAAATTAAATGTTACAGTGTGTAAAAATAATGGTTTATTTTCACATTAGGAGAAAGCAAGGCTGGCATTTTTATATATCAATTTTTAAGTCCATCAAGGTGTACTATCTTAAAACTATGTACTTTCTGCACCAAAAGACTAAAAAGACCATTAGTACTTTTATAACACTAAAAATACAATGTATGTTTCTGAAGTTTGACTATAATGCCCTACATGCTGTATGTAGTATTTGTAGATTTAGAAAGGATCAAAATTTATTTTACCCTGTTAAAATTGGAAAGGATTCAAAAGGGCATAAACTCTTATGAACATTTTCCATTAGTGTATTTAAGGGCACGTGGCTATCTAATGCCCTCATTCGACCAAGTATCAGCATGAATTTTAAGACAAATAAAGGCAAGTTTTTTCCTAAATTTTTGTCTGATTTTATTAGGTTAGGTCGCTCTCATTATATTTTTTCAATATGTTTGATTTTCTTTTGTTTTGTTTTTTCTGTTTGTATTTTTTTTCTTTTATTTGGTTTTTAGTATAGCTTAGATTTAGGCTAGGATAAGTACAGCGACTTATGCCCAAAAGGCATTCATCAGATGAAAAAAAAAATCAGGCCCAATCTTCACCATTCTAATTGTACCACACACACAAAACCGGAATATATACATCCTTATCATCTATACATCACACAAAATACACTAAACCTTTGCATACTACACACTTTCATAATATGCAACTCCATTCATTCATAAGAACACTGGTCATCGCACTATCTTTCACTTCACGCACCATCGGACATGACTCTTGCATGCTCTCTATTTCTTCAGCAATCAGTAGCTCTTCACTCAAATCAACACCACCTACTCCCACAAATCCAGTTGAACCTACAAGCTCACTCTGTAAATTCCCAACAGCTACACCATCTTTCACTAAACATTCATTACCTACATCCACTGAAAACTTATTCTTACCCCTAAAATAAATCCCAAACAGAAAACAATATGGTAACTCATTTTCTCTTAACACAACCAATTCATGCAATATGTCATTCAACTTCCCCATGCTTACAGGCAACCTCACTTTCTCCCATGCTATAATACATCTACTTCTGAGTCTACTTATCAAATCTGTCACACTTCTTCTAGGAATATTCCAACTCATACATACTATCAGCATCACACACCACTTTTGCATTCACTACGGAAATCTGAACACCTGTATCAATCATTCCTCAATCTCCTTCCATTCATAGTCAAGATAACTTACACTCTCTCTTCAATCCCATGTTTGCATATCACATTCAACACTTCGGTCCATTCAACAAACACATCTGCAGCATCGAGACCTTAATCTTCACTAATGGGAACAATCTCTTAGCAATCTTCATCAATCTCTCTTCTTACATAATTCTTCTCAATCAACCAGTTATAATGCACCCCACTCAGACATTGCAGATGTAACTCACACCCATTCTCTCTTTGTCTACAACTTTACCACAATACATCACTGGCTTCTCCACACCATAATGCACATATACTCTCACACCAAACAGCTTGCTCACTCTCACTAACATTTCCTGAAATATGATCACTCCTGGCATACACATACTTCTCAACTCTTTCTTTAACCTACTCAAATTTTCCATTCCCAATTGCTCTGGTCTTTTATACACTTCTTCCATGACCATCTTTCATAATACATTCACACTTTCTGGCACTGTCTCAAACAATCCATCTTTCAAGTCCCATAAACCATACAACACAGCTTCGAATATAGAATCACCCCCACCTTTAAATTTCCTTCCTACAACTACACCTGCTGGCAAATACCTAAGATTTATACTTAGTCTTGCTCTCATTTAAACTACATGGCAAATGTCACATCAAATCAGCAATCCCATTCCTTTTACCTGGCAAAAATACTCAACCATAAAATCCAAATCACTCAAATCTTCCATCATCCTCGCAAGTTGATCAACTAACCTCATATACTGCAAATACACTAGTGGCTGGTGATTTGTTCTCTTTACCAATTGTACTCTATACAAAGATGGTCATAATGACTTGAGACAGAATTGTAATGCAGCCAACCTCTTTCAATTATTGAATATGCACACTCTGCCACATTAAATGACTTTGAAACATGTGCAATTATTCGTTTCCTTTCAACTCCATCCACAACCTGATCTTGTATCAAACATCCACCCATCGAATGATCACTTGCATCTCTATATACTTCAAGCATTCTCTCATTTGTTCCATAAGCCGGATACACAAGTTCCACATTTCTTGCAACTTCAGCTTTCAACTTGTCAAATGCTGCATTCGAGTCATTCCACCTAATCTCAGTATTTTTCTTTTTCCCAGTCCATACACTCAGCAGTTTCATCACACTCGAACAATCTTTCATAAACTTTCTCCCAAACTCAACTAAACCAAGAAATCCACACAACCCACTCACTGTGGTAGGCTTAGGGAAATTCCTAACCTTTTCCTCGAACTTCTTCGATTTATGCAATCCAGCCACACTCACCTTATGTCCCCAAAATTTAACTTCACAGCAAACCACACACATTTAGACAACTTCACTTTCACACCAACCTCTTCCAACTTTCTCAAAACATCATTCGCCAAGGTCATATGTTCTTACATGAAAAACCACTCAACTCTACATTCATTGCACACTGAAAAGTGTCCAGGGCGTTCACCAACCCAAAGCTCAGGTTTCTAAATTGATAATAGCGCTTTGCACTGGAGAACACCATAATAGGCCTACTCTCTTCAGCCACAGGCATCTGGTAGTAACCATGTACCAGATCCATCTTCGTAAATACTTTCATTCCATACATACTATACACACACACAAACACAACACTCATAGGAAACTTGTCTCAATGTTCGTTCATTCACTCTTCTATAATCAATACACAGTCACAAACGTCCATCTGGCTTTCATACAGGTACAACTGGACTATTCCAAGCACTCACACTCGGCTTGACTACACCAATTCTCTCTAATTCCTTGCATTTTTGCTCAATCTCTTGAGCCACAGGGGGAAGAAAATGATGAGGCCTTTGGTAAATCGGGATGTCATCCTTCGAGACAATCCTAAACTCAGGCAAGTGAGCATTGCCGAAGTCCTTATCCCCTTGACTCAAAGCACCTCTCCTATTCCACACTCGCACAGGGATAGGGAAAAGATATATGAAGAGGGGGTGGGAGAATGCCCCTACAGACACACACACACACACACACACACACACATCACTCCCCCCACACCGCGACAGTGACAGTCACCAAGGAGCAGTATGTTGAGGTCCTCAAAACCTTCAAGAGGGATTTGCAGAACCTGTTCCCGTCGCTTATGGGGAAATTCTTGTTCCAGCAAGATGGAGCAAGCTCTCACACTTCAAAACTGTCCTAAGATTGGCTGAAAGAGAACTTTGGTGGCCATGTGATCAGTCTCAAGACTGATTTTGAGTGGGCACCTCACAACACAGACCTTAGCCCCCCTAGATTTCCTTCTCTGGGGCTACCTTAAAGACAGTGTATGCAGGGAGACCCATGACCATCACGGAACTCAGGGAGGAGATCAGAGCCATTAGTCGGTTGGTTTGTAAGGATGTCATAGACAACTTTGTGCTGCGCCTCAAGAAATGCACAGAGCTAAATGGAGGTCATCTGAACACGTGATCTAGAATAAAGAAGAAAAGTCCAAAGACTCATGTTTTAATATGATGTTTTTAAACACAATAAACTAGTTATCACCTAAGCTTCATTCAATCCTTGCATAAAATTAAGAAATGAGGCCTATCGAAAGTTGTGGCCCATTTGGGGGTGGGACCCTGTACTAGGAGAAGAGAGAGTGCAAAAGAGTATGATTGAGTGATGATGAAAGCTTTTGAATGGTAGGGAATGAAGTGGGGAGGAAATATTTGGTGGAGATCAGGGGCACAGTGAGATGAGGCGAACTTAAGAGGGAGGGATGTGGTAGTTTTGTTTTCTATTTGCATCAACTCACCTGTGCCCACCTTTTGTTTCGGTGAAGGATGGAGGACAAAGCTGCTTGGAACAGTGTTGGATCCCTCTCTCTCACTGAAGAGTATTTTTTTTCTCTCCCTCTTCCCCTCCACCCACGATCTCAATAGAGAAGTTCTTTGATGGAGATGAAATTTAAAGTATGCTCGTCCATTTTTGAAATGTGCACAAAAAGAAGTAGAGCTGAAATAGAAAGCCAGGTACAAGTATGTTTGGGTGAGAAATGTTTGTGTGTGTAGGGGCGGAGGTGTATGTAATACACTTGAGAAAGCAAGCAGAGGGTAATTTTTTTCCCCTTTTTTAGCTCCTAAGGTCCCACTACTTTCATCCTGGAGTGAGGAAAAGGAAAGGATTTGCAGGTATGTAGCACTAACCCATCACTGTGGTGCAATTTGGGGACCCCAGTTGTCCATTCTCCCTAACACATGAAAATATGCCCTGGTCCAACTTAGTGACCATTATATATAAAGAGCCACCTCGAATCAGGGTTTTTGTGCTGACTAATCATTGCAGAGGGGGGGAAGCCCCCAATTGGTGCTTTGTGTAAAGCACGTAAGTTTTTTTGGTGGTATCCATTTATATTTATAGAAATTGTACGTTGTATTTTTTATTTTTCAATATTTACTCTATTTGTGTATTTTTCAAATATTTGCTCTGGTTGGAAATTGTATATTGGTGTATATTTACTTGTAGGTGACAGGATTGGGTGGTAGGGATATATATATTTTAATAATAAAAAAAAATATATATCTGCACCTCCTTCTGATCTAGTGGGCATCTCACGACCGAGTGAGTGGATCTTTGTGGCGGTTGGTTACCGGGACCATCCGCTACACCCTCAGGCTGTATTTATTGTTAGCTGTTGAAAAATGTTGGTAAATTGTGTGTAGGCCTCCTTTTAGGCCACAACTAAGGAACTGACAAGCTTTGGAGTTTTTGTTCAATATAGTTGGTGAAGTCCCAGTCATCTTTGTTACATTAGTGTAAGTGTGTGAGGTTGGTAGAGGAATGAGTTCCTTGATGACTATTTGTATAATGATTGGAAGGTGGTGAAAGGATAATGCCAGGTTGTTTGGTGGCTAGGTTTGGTATAGGTGTTGAAGGATCTGAATGGGAGTAGAAGGGTTGTTCAAGATTAATATGTGGTTTAAGTGTTCTGTGATGTTGATGACTATTATGTTTCTCTCTTGGGGGTTCTAGTAGCCAGGCAGGGTTGAGAGCAGTTATGCAGGTTATTAATAAAACAATTAATTCCTTTAAAACCATTCAATTTTTGGTGGGTGGACTTCAATTCTTAGCACATTAGCTTCAGACCTTGAACCCTTTCTAAAAGAATTTCACAACAATCTTCCTTCCTTTGGCTCCTTTTCTATATCAGAAGATTCAATCAATCTTGCTCAATTAATTAAAAAAGTTCATACTTTGTGATTGAATCTGTAAAATTCAGTTGTTCTTCTGAAACTTGATGTATAAAAAGCTAGCAACCTTTGTTCATATCATGAAATCAAAGTTAGTTTTTGAGTTAGAAGAGCTATTCATGTGAATAAAGTAAAAATAAATGAATAAAGAAAAGTTTGATTGCCAAAATATTTTGATTGCTACATTGAAATAATATTGAATTACCTTTTAACAAAAGCCACTTTAAATCCAACTCTTATCTGGTCTAAATTATCTGAGTAATGGAGGATTTAAAACTTTATGATATGCTAATTGATGTTGGTTGCATAACTGCAACTTGGCTTCTTAATTTTATCATTCTTGTTCTAACCTTTTGAATTCTCCCCAAATTTCTTGAACAAACAAAACCTATTTTTAAGGATTCCTACATTATATGATGATGAAAATAAGGAACATCAGCTAGACTAGATTATTTTTGGAAAACTGTTAGCACCCTTTACCAATATAAGGACCTGTATGAAGTTATTCAAATGGTTCTTATGTTTTCACATGAGATTGCCTTAGTAAAAAGACAATTTTCTATGAATGAGAACTTGTTGCAAGGAAAGCAGAAAGAATCAGAAGAGGGATAAAAAATGAGATTAGTAAAAAAGTTCTAGCCTAAAGTACCTTATCAACTCAATATTCTGGGGTTGGGGTTGTATATTTGAACCCTCTTACAGTGATTTTGGAATATACCCCATAATATTTGGTTTAATGATAAGGATAGCAATTAAACAAGGGAAAGAGTGTTACTTACTGTAAACTCCCCATATTCAATGATTGTAGTAGAGTGCTGGTAAAAACCCCCACTAATTTTGATGTAAAAGATTGAAATAAAATTAAGATTTCGTAACAATCCAGCCACTTAAGCACAACCAGGCATATGAGGAAACATCCACTGGCAAGCCTCATCTTTTGTATGAAGTACTGATTAGGTCACAGCTAGTGAATAAAAATATAATTTTTATACTTTTCTCTTTATAGAATGGTTTATTTTTTTGGCACCTTTTAGGAAATAATTTGTTTTTTGTAGTTGATCTCTGCATCAAAAATTTAAATCCATCTTGCTCACTCAATTAAAAAAAGTTCATACTTTTGTAATTAAATCTGTAAAATTCAGTTGTTCTGAAACTTAGTTAAATTTTATTGCTCTTCACTCTATCATTTGCAATGTATGATCAATATCATCAACAAACCCCACCACCACACCTATTTGAGGATACAAGTACTCCTGGATATGGTTACCAAAATACAAGTGAGATTACCCATTTTTTTTATCATTGCTTTTTGAAAGTTTAATCTATTTAATATTTCTGTATCAAAAGAGAATTGGCTTTTAACAACTTAGTTTTTGGCTTAGAGTAGGTTTGTATTACTGTAAATTGCAGGTTTTGAAGATTTAATGATCTCATTTTTGTATTTTTACTGCAGTAAATTTTGGTTTTATTCGTCATTTATATTATAAATCAAGATTTTGATACTTGGCCCCGCAAAGATGGGATCACATTATAGTGTTTTACATAATTTATTTTTAACTATGATTAGTAGAGCAGTTGAAGTAAACATGCTCACAATTTTATTAACAAGGTCTACCAGGTACTGCAAAAGTGCTGTTACACTCATTACAATACTCTCAACAAAGGATACAATGTTAGTTTTGATGCAGTTAGACACTTTTTTATTGTTTTAACATTTAAATGTGTTTTTATTGTAATATTAATTAATGAGTCCACCATTGGCAACAAGCACTCTCTCCAGGAGAGACCTTACCCTTGATATGCACCCACACATTGTAGTCATTGGGATTGAGGTCAGGCAACTGTGGCAGCCAAAAATACTTCTAGCAGAAGTTCATGTTCGACTCCAACCACTCTTGCACAGTCTTGAATGTGTGGGTGGGGCACCATCCTGGTGAAAGGTGTACTCTACCTTTTTTGTGATCTGTCTCACCCAGGGCAGGACTTTCATGGCCAAGATGTCCCTGCAATCAGCCACTGAGAGTCTGTAACTGGCTACAAACCACACTAGCGTCTTCTTATCGCCACTTTACCAAAGGACTCAAGTGCTTGGTCATGGATAGGTAGTAGACCTTGGGGGTGTCCTGGCCAAAGCTTACCATACAGTCATTCTGCCTGTTGGTTACTGGATTGACTGTGAAGGTTTTTTCATTAGAAAAAATGAGAATTTGATTGCCATTACTCTTCAACTCCTTGAGAAGGCTATGACAGCACTCCTTGACATTCTCGCATGCGATCAGTGAGCAGATTCCTTTCCATGTACCTCAAGCTTACTCCACCCTCCTCCTTGATGGTGCTGGACAGTGTGGTCACCAAGATGTTCTTTGTGATTGTAATCATTTTTGTGCTTTGGAGCTCTTTTGAAGGCCCTTCTCACACCCAAATTATTGACAATTTGAAGTCTGCCTGAATAAGATCATTTTTTGAGGTCTTCCCCATTCTTGATCCTCTCTCTGACTCTGTGGAAGGTCATTCAGATCACTTTGAACCACTTGGCTATATTGGATGTGTTGTAGCCCACATGCGGGAGAGCATAGATCTCAATTCTTTTTTACTTCCATCTCAATACACCCGCATACAATGGAAAGGTAGAACTTTAACTTTGTTTGATGGAACTTTTTTCCAACTCATGTAAACCCCTCGAAGGATAAAAAAAGCTGACTGTAACAGAACTTTTGCAAAACTGGGTATGGTTGGAATATTTCTTGGTTGCCTCAAGTCTTGGGGATTGCAGCTTGCTTAAATGGAGAGCTCTCTTGGAGTTTAATGTGAAAACTAGTACTCTTAGTGGAATGGTGGTGGCAGCAGAGTATGTGTTGTGTGAATGGCAATAACTGCCTTCCCTGTGATTGCCAGAATAAATCAACCATCAAGTGCATAAGGTTGACAGGAGTCACCATCATGGGGTTACCAGGAGCTAATGGTTGTGCTATAGCACCCAGCTAAATTGGTGTTAGATGTTGTTAGATTTCACCTAAAATGAAAGTTATATGTTCCTACTAGGTATCCCTGAGCAAGTTTTGAATAGCATGAGGCACAAACAACTGCCCCAACTTATGTCATTTCCCCAAGATTTCAAGGTACCAACCCAGTCAGAGAATCTAATTAATTTTTTGTGGCAGCCATACCAGAATGTTTGTGTCTGTGTGTGTGTGTGTGTGTCATGAATGAATGTTGTTTAAAAGAAATCTCACACAACTTCTGGTCACAAGAGTAACTATGGTTTCTGCATTAATGTTGAGGCACACCTCAGAATAGAATTCATGGATTTTGAGGGTCTAGTCCAATGTTTCCCCAACTTTTTTTGCTGTGACCCTAAACACATATTATTGATATCAGTATTATTTTAGTTTTATCCAATTGAATAAAGTTTACTGAATTTTACCATAAGTTACTAATTAATAAATATAATACAATATTGATAAAAGATAATTGGAGGTAAACCTTCATGCTCAGGCAAAGATAAACAAACTTTTGACTGCCAACTATAATATTGTTTCATGAATGAGCCCTTCTGACTATTCATCTACTATTGACTTCTGATAAATATAATTTCTTCAGTGTTTCTACATTTAGTTTTATCCAATATATTTTATGGACATTCACTGTTATTTAATAAAAAATATATTTTTACATTGATTGAAGGATATTAAAAGCATATTTTCATATTAATGTAATTTATTGAAACTAATAACTAGCAAAGAAAATAATCTTTTGGCTGTCAATTTCTTTTAGTTTAGCTCTTTGAATAGACTTAGTAAAAAAATTTAAAAAGTATTTTAGTGATTACTGTGATGTTCCTTCATATTTTGAAGAAGTTCCTCTAGATTTGGCTTGCTGTTGATGGATAGAGAACAGCACAGATCTTGTTTAAGATCCAGACGGTTTCTTGCTTTAGTCTTGATCGTTACAACTGAAAATCTTTGTTCTCAGAGGTATGTGGTGGGAAATGGAATAAGAGCTTTTTCAGCCTCATGAATCAGAATAGGCTTCTCCTTCAGTCGAGCCCAGAATTCAGAGCATGAGAGACTTTCAAAACATTGCTCCTGCACCTGATTTTCCTGGAGATCTAAAGGTTCTTGAACTCCTGGCTATCTTCTCTAACATCATTGACATTCATACCAAACACATTCCTGACCCAGTTGTGTTGACCTACATCAAGATTTTATGCTAAATATTTGTCCATTTCCTCCTGAAGCTTCTGCAAATGATCTTGGAAAGAATTTGTGTAGCACACTCAATTTCTGATGAGTCTTGTTTTTTCCAGTGGATAATTTTCTCTCCCAAAGTGCAAGTTTCTTCTTGAATGATGTCATTTTTTTCACTGATGTCTACCATGGTGGTATTTTGGCTTTGCATGTTTGAGTTCAATTCATTCAAGTGCCAAAAGATGTCGCCTAAATTTGCTAGCTTTGCCACCCAAGCAGCATCTTTGAAACAGTGGACCAGCTTATGCTTCTTCTCTTGAAGAAAAACTTCTATTTCAGTTTTTTTAAGTCAAATAACCCATCCAAGGATGCAGCCTGGAGACGGCCCACAGACATCAAAGTAGAAAGATAGATAATTCCTGGTGATGTGATCCCATCTCTTCATACATTTTGGGGGAAGATGCACAAGCTCAAAGCTTTGAGCTTTAATAAATTTACAATTTGGATAACATCATTTAATACAGCCAGAACCTTTCCAGTTCTGGCTGGAAAGGTTGAGAGGCCAAGTTTTCCCAATGTAAGAAACGGTGAATTATTATGACATCAGGATTTTCTCCTTTAACCCGAGTGACAAAACCTACTTCCCATCATTGATGGCAATCCTTCAATACACACAGCCAAACAGTTCAACGAGTTTATCTTATATTTCTTGAAAAACTGTCAACCATAACAAAGATATCTTCTCTTGTGGTGGTTGTTGACAGGACATTGCAGAACAGAAATTCTTCCAGAATTCCCCATAAGGGGCGCGGCGATTTGTCATGCTGATGGGACTCAGCACAACTTTCTCTGGTCAACCTCTAATTTCATTGGGTAGATGCTGACCTTCTCAACCAACCATCCTGGATCGGGGCTGAGGGGGGAGGGGACAATGATCCCTCACCCCTGAGCTCCATTTTGGGATAATGGGCTTTTTAATAACCTGCTTTATCCCCACCCACATCTTCCTTTCTATTTTCAAACACTATCGATTTTACACGGAATCCAAGGTGGAGCCGCCATGCTGAGGGACTGCCAAGCCACCAGGCGGGAGGGGTGGTCTTGATTGGCGGCACCTGGCTCTGCCAGGCCTGTACACACCCCTTGCAGGGCAGGCTACTGCGAGGGGTGATGAGCATGTGCATCCTTTGAGAAAATTAGGGTCACCATACCCAATGATGCAAATTTTTTTAAAAACTTTCCCCCTCACAATCAACAGAGCCGCATTCAGGCAGCTCCACAGAAAAAATGGAAGTTCCCCCTCCCTCTTTCCAGCGGCAGTCCCTCCTTTACTTTCCAAGGGGACTGCCAAGAAAGCCAGCAGGCAGTCCATAGCTGACCGCTTCCCTTTGAAGCCGCTTGGTAGGGCAAACCCCCTTAGGGGGGAGAGAGAAGCCAGCCTCGTTTGGTCGCTTCCTTCAAAAGACCTACTGGCTAGAATACTAAACCTAGCCGGGGTCAAGGCCTGTGCCTCCCCAGACTCGACTAATGACACTGCTGCTAATAGGACCTATGATGTCCTGGGAGGGATGGCCAATTGGAGGCCCCACCCAAAATAAACATAGTCCTTGAGGCAACCCATCCTCAGACAGTAGGGCCTTCCATGGGAGTGAATCGGGGCTCAGCGCCAAGCACCAAACTCGAGTCCGCTCCTATGCAAGGTCTTCCTCAAACGGCTAGGATTTCCAAGCCAATAAAAGGAGAGGAGGGATCTCCTCCTCCGACCAGTGCCCGTATGACTGCTAGGACCTTCTCTATCTCAGAGAAGGACTTTGCTGAGGCTGGTGCATCCAGGCCTGGGGGCTCCTGCTGGCGGAGAGGAGAAGAGGGTTCATTCCCTGCCATCCTCTCTTAAAAAAAAAGAAAGAAGACTCGGTGCTCCTCTCCATCTGCTGGGGCTGCAGGGACAGATGGGTCTGCTGCCATTTCGGTAAGGAACAAAGCCAAGATTGGCACATCCGGCCCCTCTGCCTGCCCAGGTGCAGAGCCCCTGACTATGACGAAAAGTGCCAGAGCGGAGTCTCAATTACATTGGGGCCCCTCATTCAGAGATTACCCAGCATTTTCGAGCCTGCTGGCTTCAAACGCTTCCTCGTTATTCACTCTACTGATGGCACCATGTTGGCTAAGAGCAACATGATCCATCAGAGGAGAGCTTTAGCTAGTGTGATTGGTAGAGAGCCGAAGGTGAGCTGTTTCTCGGACGGGAGCCTTCTAGCGAATGTGGCAGATCCCTCCGAGGCGGCCAAGATAAGTGCTCTTCGAACACTTGATGGCACCCCGGTGTGACACCACATTCTACCATGAACTTTGTGAAAGGAGTAGTTTATGCAAGGGAACTCGTGGACTACTCCATAGAAGATATCACTCTAGAGCTGGCCAACCACGGGGGGTTCAAGGTCGAGCATGTGATGAGAAAAGAGGGAGGAGCCTCGAGACCCACCCCTACACTCTTCATCACATTCGACTGTGTAAGCTCCCTGAGTCGTTGCGTGCCAGTTGGTACCACGTAAAGGCATTCGTGCCACTGCAGCGGAGGTGCTATTACTGCCACCACTTCGGCCATACGAATCACTCATGTAGATGTACAAAGTCGGGGCACCTGAAGTCTGTGTAAATTCCTCCAATGCTGCACACGATAAGTCCAAATCGCGTGTGGCCAATTGTGTGAATTGCAGAGAGCTGTGCCCCGCTTCTTTGAAGCAATGTGGTGCATATCTCCTTGAGAAAGTAATCCTGGCCATTCAGGCCCAGGATCATCTCTCATTTCGTGAGGCTAAGGATTTTGTCCTGGCGTGTCCAGCTCTGCCTGTGATGTCTTACGCCGCAATGCTTAGAAAGACACCCTCTGCTCCTGGCTATCCAGGCCAACGAGCATGGTTGTTTCTGCACCCATTCGGAGCCCTTCTGCGGGTTTTACTCAACCCGGGCGCTTCCCTGGTAAAGCTGGTGGCACAAAGGGTTCACACTAAGCCCTGGCTAGCTAAAACCAAGGCTCCCCCCCCTTCCCCCAGCGTAACCGTTTCCCGTAAGGCGAAACGGCCACGCGCCTCCACCGAGTCGCTAGACTCACATGAGGCCACTCCACTGAAGTTGGTCACCAGGCCATCTTCCAGGGTTCCTAAAGCTGCCCCCTAAAAGGAGGACAGCAACAAAGGAGCTTCGGCTCCTTCGCCCACGCCTAGTGGTGGGCTGGGTGGCTCGGAGACAGTGGATCCTCGAAAAGGGGCCTCCCGCGTCTCCTCCAAGCTAGGCCTGGCAGGCCTTTTTCTTCAATGGAATTGCTGTGGACTCCAGGCCAACTGGGAGGAGCTGTGGAGGCTCGTCTCATCCCATTCCCTGTTAGCTATCTTTTTGCAGGAGACGATGCTAGGCGCGTGCCCTCTGCCCGCCCTCCCGAGGTATAAGGGTCTTGCGACCCCACCACCACAGGATGGCCAGGCTGGGGGATGCGCGGTTTACACCCGGCATGATGTCTCCATTCTTCCTTTCTCTTCAGATACCTCCTTTCAGGCAGTGGCTGTGCAGCTGCACCTGGATAGGAGGTATACTATCATTTCTGCGTACATTCCACCATCAGCTGACTTTGACGCGGGGGGGCATGGTTGCTGAGGCCCTTTCTCTTGCTTGGAGATCTGAACGGCAGGCATCCTCTCTGGGGAGATTACTCCATAAATCCCAGGGGACAAGTCCTTGCCGATCTGATCGAAGAGCTTGAGATGGGTGTCCTAAATGTGGATGAGTTTACGCATCACTGTCCGAGAACCGCCTCATTTTCTTGCCTTGACCTATCTTTGTGCTCTTTGGATGCACAGCCTGATTTTGATTGGAGGGTGGTCGATGACCTCCATGGTAGTGATCACTTTCCCATTCAAATATCATTTTCAGGGCAACTGCCGCCTGAGAGCCCACCTCGGTGGTGCTTAGCGCGGGTGCGGTTGCCTGCATTTCAGGAAATTATTGAATTTTCTATCTCAGTCGGGGAGTTCAGGTCGGTAGACGAGGCCGTTGAGTTCTTCTCTGGCAACCTCATCGCCGCGGGCTTGACTACTATTCCTAGAACGTCTGGCCGTTTTGCACGCCGACCACTCCCATGGTGGTCGGCCGAGTGTGAGACGGCCCACAAACAGAAGCGTTATGCCTACATGCGCTATAAGCGCCACCCGACCGATTTCACTGTCGCTGAATTTCGTCGGGCTAGGGCTAGGTTCCGGTATATTTCGAAGCACGCCCGCCGCTCTTCTTGGCTGGCATACGTGTCTTCACTTAACGAGAAGCCCCCTTTAGCAGAGGTGTGGAAGCGAGTCAAAAGGATTCGGGGCAAGTTCTCGCAGGACCCCCCTCCAGTTCTCCAGGAGAATGGGACCGCAATCTCGGACCCCGCGTCTGTGGCGGAATCCTTCGCGACCGCTTTTTCCGCATTCTCTAGCCGGGATGCTGCTCCGCCAGCATTCAATGCACGTCGTCATGTCGCAGAAGGCCGCTGGTTGGACTTTACCTCCATAGGCGGAGAACCCTTCAACAACAGGTTTACTGTGAGTGAGTTGCGCTCCGCTCTTGCTTCGTGCGCGGACACCGCCCATGGTCCAGACGATGTCCCATACGCCATGCTTCGACACCTGGGTGAGCGAGGCATGGCCTTTCTGTTAGATTTGTTCAACAGGATCTGGGTGGAGGGTCTTCTCCCAGATTCCTGGCGAATCGCTACTGTACTCGCCTTTCGCAAGCCGGGGAGAGATCACTCTACTCCGACCGGTTTCCGCCCAATCTCTCTAACCTCTTCGTGTGCAAGTTGATGGAGAAATTGGTAAATGTTAGATTAGGCTTTTTCCTGGACAGCAGAGGCCATCTGTCTTCTGCACAGTGCGGCTTCCGCAAGTTCCACTCCACGTCGGATGCTCTGCTCCGACTGGAAAATGCCGTCTGCGAGGCTTTCCTTCGTAGACAGCACTACGCCACGGTCTTTTTCGATCTGGAGAAGGCCTATGATACCGCATGGCGATACGGTATCATGGAGACTCTCCACACGATGGGGGCGAGGGGACACCTCCCAATGTTTATATCTGAATTTTTGCGAGATCGTCGATTCCGCGTACGGGTGGGGGGAGCCCTCTCCGGCCCAAAGGAGCAGGGAAGTGTCCTCAGTGTCACACTCTTTGCCCTGAGCATCAACGGCATCACCTCGGTGCTGCCGGAAGATGTTCTTGCTACGCTCTACGTCGACGACCTTTCGATCTCTTTTGGCGTGGCCCAGATGCCAACTGTGGAGCGTCGACTTCAACAGGCATTGAACCGAGCCTCTCGCTATTCGAAACCGCACAGGTTTCGGTTTTCTTTGGCCAAGACTAAGGTGGTGCACTTCTGCCGCCATCCACGGCTCCACCCCGACCCAGATTTGGTGCTCCTGGATATGGTGAGTCGCACCGTTTCCTTGGTCTTGTATTCGACCGACGCCTCACCTGGCAGGCTCATATTCGCAGCCTTAGGGTCTCTTGTACCCGCGCCATGGATATTCTCCGTTCTGTTACATTCAGCGCTTGGGACGATGATAGGGCTACTGCCCTACTTTTTTAGCGATCCTTTGTTCGTTCGAAGCTCGACTACGGATGCGAGTTTTATGCATCCGCAGCCGAGCGTTTATTGCGGAAGGTGGATTCGATCCACCACACCGGCCTTCGCCTGGCGACCGGTGCCTTCCGCACTTTTCCCATTGAGAGCCTGTTGGTCAATGCTGGGAAGATGCCACTCGCCTGTCTGCGCGAGCCCGGCGCCTCCCTCAGTCGCCAACAGCTTTCTCTGCATCCGCAGCTGATCTCGATGGTGCCTATGCCGCCGAGAGACGCCAGTCATACCCTAAGCCCTTTGGGTTTAGGGCCAGGAAACTCCTTCGAGAGCTAGATATAGCTCTCGGGCCGGTGGTGCCCCTGGTTCTGCCCAGGATGCCACCCTGGAGGGTACCAAATTTGGCTATTTGTCGCCACGCCGGTTCGGAGACCGGGTTATGATCTATAGCGACTCACAAAGCGCTCTGAGTGCTCTCGGGGCATTGGAATCTCCGCATCCCCTGGTTTGCGATATCCCTGATGCCACGGTTTTGGCTAGCTGGGCAGATGCCGAGATTATCTTCTGCTGGGTTCCTGGACATGTAGGAATTGCGGGGAATGAGGGCGGACCAGCGTTTTGCTCTTTCTCACACCGACTACATGGCAGGAATACGGGCAGCTCTTCGGACTGCTTGGCAAAGAAGATGAGAGACGGTCAAAGGGAACTAAAGTTGCGTGCCATTGCGCCGCGACTGTTTCCATGGACCTATCCCTCAATGCCGCAACTGCTTCAGGTTGCTTTCTGTCGTCTCCGAATCGGACACACTCGTGTGACGCATCGCTATTTGATGGAGCGCTCGCCTGCGCCCTATTGCGACAACTGCGTCGTTCCATATTTTTATTTTAAAGTAGCCTAGTTCTAGGCTGTCGTGTTTCCGCCGACTTATGCCCAAGTGGCCAGTTGCCAGATGGGCTCTATAAAAAAAAAAATTGGGGTGATACTAGCACCAGCTAGATGACTCGCTCCCTGGATCTCCCTTGTCTTGGGAAGGGGGGGAAGCCGGACTGAGTTGGGTACTGAGAGTGGGAGCAGAATCCAGTACTCTTTATGACAACAAGCTTTTACCCTGCAACTCCTCAGCCAGATTCTGGACCGCCTTGATGAGTTTGTCTATTTTGTCTTCTAGCATTGGGCAGTCTTGGGTGGTGGGAGAGCTAAGAAGAGCTCAGCAATTTGTCTTTATTAACAAGGTCTACGGTTGGAATTCTTCCTGGTTGCCTCAAGCAAGGGGCCTTCCAGCTCGCATGGATTGAGAGCTTTCTTGAAGGTTGATATGCATTCTGACACTTGCCATGGACTGATGGTCACATCTGAGATTTGTAGTAATAACAATAATCTGCCTCAGGCCACAAATGGCCTGAGGTTGATAGGAGGTTGCCAGCCATTACTGGCTGTGCCAATAATATAGTAAAGATTTTGCCACCTTAATGTCGGGTACATGTTGAAGGAAACTAAGAGACATCAGCTAATTATGATTAGGTGGAAATCTTGATTGGGATCCAAACTCTAGTATAATAATTCTACACTGACTATATAGAGTTTCCCATAGATCCCACAGTGTGTGTGTCTCTGGAGGTTTTCTCTAAGCTCTGCTTGTGTTGGGCATGTGTTAAATAGGTGTTGTAATATGTCTGCTCCCTGGTAGCAGTAAGAGCAGATACGAGGGGCGATCAATAAGTTTTGCAATTCGGATATAAGGAAAGGAGATATAAGGAAAAGTGTTTTATTATTTTTCAATATGACTACCCTCGACTTGCGCCACTTGTCCTTGAGGCTTCGAATTCCCGACAACCAGAAATCTCCCGACTGCTGTTCAATCCACTCTTGGACAGTGAGCTGGACATCTTCATCGTCCCCAAACCGGCGTCCACGCAGTGCAGCTTTGAAATGGCGGAATAAAAAATAGTCGCTAGGGGCCAGATCTGGACTGTAGGGGGGGTGGTTGAGCTCCTCGAATCAGCACTCGTGCATGGCAGCTTGTGCAACTCTGGCCTTGTGGACTTTGACAAGGTTTCTAGGGACCCAATGGGCAGAAACCTTGGTCATGGCCAAATTGTCGTGGACGATGTTGATAAGACTTCCATGTGATATTCCAAGTTCTTGCTCGATTTCTTCGACCTTCACCCGTCGATTTTCGAAGATCATCCTCTCCACACGGGCCACATTGCCCTCGTTGGTCACGTCTGACGGGCGTCCTGGATGGGGGTCATATTCAAGGAACTCACGACCATGGCGGAACTCCCTATTCCAGCGAGTTATGGTTGCATAGGAAGGGGCGGTGTCGGTGTACACTGCAACCATGCGTTCCTGGATCTCTTTTGCATTCTTGCCTTCCTTGGTCAAAAATTTGATCACTGCGCGGTGCTCAACCTTCTCCATTGTTGAAAAATTTGTGACTGACGATCTGCGATCAGCTACTGCTTCTTAAATAGACTAGGCAGGAGCGTCCGGCTACAGGTCCTGACTTGTCATAACTTGTCCTAACATGCCCACAAACAGCCATCCCCTTTCCTCTATTTTGCCCTACCAATTCGCAAAACTTATTGACTGCCCCTCGTATTTGTGTGTCAGGCCAGTATAGTATTTGTGTTTACCTTATGGTGTTAACTTTGCTGTAACCTTGTCAAGCCAACCTACTTGGGATATTGGAGGGATCTTTCCTCTGGTTTGATCTTTTATGGAATGCTATTTAAGGGGGGGTTTTGAGCCAAAGATTGTAGTGATGGGAGCCTGATTTTGGGGCAGATGGCTTTCTTTGTGTCGCAGTATATCTATGGAGTTTTGCACATCTTACATGGAAGGTTGTATGGTTCTTGCATATAGTAGTGATACCTGGTTGGCTTGTTTCTTGCATTAGAATGACTAATGGCCTGTTTGGTCAAAGGCAAGAAGATTTTATATATTATTAGTTTACTCTGCAGCAATTGCTTGCAAAAATCCATTAGCAGAAATAGGATGTGCGTGTTGTAAGCTGCATATAAAGGATATTGATGATTGGTTTATCTGTGAAGGAATGTCACCTCAGCACAAGTGTGGCTAATAACATATGATAGGGTGAATGAAAGTGAGGCAAGATAACCATGGCATCCAAGACAAGGTATAAAGGTGCATACTCAGATACCTAACAAAATGAAGCATCTAGCTCCTGGTGGTCATGACTACTGAAGCCTAAATCCATAATGGTCTAAACTAAACTGGTGTGTAACAGGGAATGTTCATATCAATAGTTTGCTGAATGTCATCTTTTTTTTTCCTCACTTCTGGGGCATTGATGCACATCATTACCGATTTTCTGGGTATTGTGGTAATGATGTATATTAATTCTTCTAATGTATACCTTTATGTGGAGGGAAAATTCTGATCTCTCCTTAAAAATTAAATTGTCTTGAAATAACATGACTTGGGGATCTGTGTCATTTTGTAGCTTCTGGACAGGTGTTGGAGGATTATCTCACAGTCACAAGCACTTCAAGTAATCTATTTAGACTGCTTAGATTCCATACCCTTAACACTTTTCATTTTCCCATTTTCTTTTGAAACTTTTGGCACAAAGTGGCAAAGATGCCCTCATTGATTTATGTTCATTAGTTAATATCCTAAATATATTTCTATAAAATTAAAGTTAAAATCTTAGTATATAAATAATTTACTCAGTAATAATAATAATAATTTTTAATGCTTGCCATAGCTACACACACTATGATTACAGATCTTTTAAGTGTGGATGTGACTCGTCCTTCTTGAATCAGCCTCATGTTTATGGAGCGATGTGTAGGTGAGAGGGGAAAGGAGAGTAACACTCTTACATATCCTCCCACTCACATTTCTCTATAAGAATTATGCTAACATTCATAATCTTCCAGGGCTACAGCTTTGCTAAGTAATTTAGCACCACTTTCTTGTCGAGTAATGTTGAATGTAATTAGTTGCTGAATGCAACCCTATTTCAAGTTGACTTGAAAAAGCTGCCACATGTTTTAGTTACCTGTGTTCAGATCCCACATTGAACTGTAGGCTCTCATTTAGAAAGTACTAAAAAAAACAAACCCCAGTCAATTTTGGGGCAAACCCCCCAAAGCTTGAACCTCCACATAAAATTTGTAATATTATTTAGGGTATTGGTTTTCTCATTACAGGATTAAGATGTTTTATCTCATTTGGCCTTTTCCTTTGGGCCTTCCCTGACATGCTGTACTAGTTCATTTCACCCTTGCACTAGTTACCCACTCTACATTTGGGGTTTAAAAATGGTTAAGATAAAGGAGCTTGTTTATTTGTTCTTCACATTGTTCAAGTACAGATGTGGTGTCTATTATTTAAAAGCAATATAAATTAAATACAATGAAACAGGATGTATCCTCCTGTTTGGAGGAGGAAGATCACCCTGGTGATGCTAGATTGTCAACCCACTTTCTTTTGATGATAAATAGATAAATTGAAAGCTCATGAATGAGTGAGGGCCAAGAGACTAGCCACCACTCATTTGCTTACAGTGGTTTACTTTCTATTTTTCCAAATTCTATTATCTTTCATTCTATACTATTGATTCAGGCCAATGCCCAGTTGTTGGAGTGTGGTTGTAAGGAAGAGAGAAAAATGATTTCCTGTTATAATGGCCAATCTCTTCCCCGTCTCTATCAGCTAAATATCATTTACTAATTTGAGATTATTTCTAGGGTATTCCCACCCCGGGTATGATAGAGGAAGAGAAGGGTATTCTCAAAATCAGCAAGACCCAAATATATATGGATATCCTAGTGGAATACCAGGATCTCAATTTATTCAAGATCCCATGGTTGCAAATATGGCTATGCAATATGGCCAGAATCTGGTTGGGCAAGGGAAAGAATTTGTAAATACCAAGATTGAAAACATTGTCAGTGTCAGCAAAGTGAAATATTATTTTGCTGTTGACACAAAATATGTTTTGAAGAAATTGAAGCTCCTCTTCTGCCCTTTCATTCATTCAGTAAGTGAACCTTAATTTTCCATGTGCCATCCCTGTGGAGGTTGGGAGCAAGTTCTGGGGACTTTCACACCCTTCAATCACCAGCACTCCCAAGTAGTTCCTCTCATGACTACTCGGCTATTAATCTCCCACAGCTTTTCACATTTATAAATCCTTCCCATCTAACTTTGTGCAGGCATTTTTTCATCTTAGTTTGTGGGAATTTGGTGAAAGTAAGAAATAATTGTCATTTCATATATTGAAGATTTTCCCCTAAGAATAACACTAGTTTAAGTACTCATCTCTGAATGGGTGGTTCACTCTTGCTTATGACTTGCATGATTAAAATTACTAGTTAATCATCTGTGTAAGAAGGTTGGGATGGTGGTGTAAGTCACAACCACATCATTTAGATGAGGAGTCTCCAAACTACGGCCTGCGAGGTCAGTTCATCCGACCCGCTGCTGCACTCTGCCACAAATGAATATTTGAAAGCAATTCTCTTGATTGGATGCAGCAATTACAAAGCAAATATTGATGATATCTTAAAAGCAAAATGCAAGTTGCACAAATCTATCTAACCTTTTTTGCTGCTTAATTTGTGAGACTCAGATATGTGTGCACTGAGTGTGATAATACTATCTTATTGCTAAGGACGCCTTCTTTGATAACTTTTTGGTAAAGAAATATGTTTGTTGTCTTTAATTTTTGTGTCTTGGTAACTAAATATGTTGGTTGTCTTTATTTTTTGTGTATTCACTATATTGTATTGAACAAAATGGTTATGTGGCCCGCACTCATCATTCTCTGTTATCTGGCCCACTGTGAAAAAAGGTTGGTGACCCCTGATTTAGAGTAAGGTTTATTTGCCTTCCATTCCAAATATCTGCAATAATAAGTGTGTTTATGAAGATCTTTCTTCTTCATCCTCTTTGATACCCCTTCTCATTCCTTTTAACCTTATCTCTCACAATTCTCCTTTTTTCCATCCTTAGCTGAATTGGTAGGATAATAGAATGAGGAGTAGGCTCAGAATATTGTGCTCCCTTTCAGTCCCTATTTCCTCTTTTTTTGAGCTATTTATTTAGCTTAATAAAAAAATGCAAGAAGTAATTAGACACCCAGTTAATTACTGAAATATTGTTATTTGTAAATTCAAAGAAGGAAATACATTTTTAAATATGATATGCACATTCCTACTTTGTGGACTTTCCTTCTGGGGCATAGAATTTATAAGTTATGAGATTGCAGCTTGTGGCATTTCCTATTTTCTTTGATGTATCACATTCCGCAATTTAGACTCTGTTCCTGTTTGTTGTTTTTTTCCATAATGTTTTTTCTAGTATTCCTACATATTTTCTATTGGGTTCATCTCAGGGGATGGACTCTACCAAAGGAGGTTTTTGATGCCCCTTTGGTCCTCTTCTTTTGTCCTGATTTTGCAGTATGACCTGGACCTTCCATGTTCCATGAATAAACAGCTTTCATTTTCAGCTGACCATTTGAAAACACTGGTAGAAATGCCTATTTAAGAATGGAAATGTATTTTTCCAAGTTGATATTGCCAATACACTCATCCAACTCTAACCTTCAATCATTCTTAATTGGTACTCACACCATACAGAAAAGCTACCTCATTTTACTATTGGTTGTAACCTTTCTGCGTCAAGCTCATGAGGAGGTAATCTCCAAACTCATACCTATCCAAGTCTGAAAATTGAGCAAACCTTGATTCAGAAAAATTATGCTGTGCCAAAATTCCAAAGGATTCTCACTCATTTCTTCAGCCCACTCATTCCACTTCTTAATATTGACTATATTTAAAAGAGGCTTCCTTCTGGCTTAATATCCAAGTGTGTGTATAAATTGCTGATGTGGAATCTTGTTGCTGTTTCTGAAGATTTTAACTGAAGATTGTTATCAATAGATCTTCAAGCAGCTTGAAGACATCTTTCAGAAGGCCCAGGATGAACAGGCTGGCTTTAAATTTAATTATAATTCTCTTAATAGATGAAAGCGGTAGTCCAAAATTCCAAACTATTTGTCTTTGCGACAGTTTCCCCCTCAAATTGACCAACAATCCACCCTCATTTGAAAATCTGAAATTTTTTAACAAATTTTGCTTTCTTAGCATGTTTAGTAATTACACTATTAAACTCTGAAAAGATGGAAACAAATACTAGTTATAATAATGCAAAAAAGAAATAGGAATAAAAAAAATCATAACTGTTGGGGTCTATTACTTCTTGCATGTCTGTATACCTTCCTGATGAAGACAGTCAACCTGACCAGGTTGGGGGTGTGGACTTCACCCAGCCCTCCTAAACTTCAAGAAGCGGCTAGATGTGACCATTATGGATGCCTGTCCAGAATACAACACTATACCCCATGCAATTGAACCTACGGAAGATTGGATTGCACACAAGAATGCAATAATCACTCCTTGAGATCTCTGTGGGGAAAAATCAATACAGGCTGTCTCCTTCCTTTGAGTCTTGCTGCTGCTCAGCCAGCTAGTTTGAGGAATATAAACAATATCCCTACCCATTAGAAACACTGCTTCCAAACATGAATGAATTAAGACTTATTTTACCAGTATGTGCTCCCTTCTTCTTTTGCTTTGTTGATTTTAGTTTTGTTAGTCTTGGTTTTTGTTTGATGTTTGACTTATTTTATATTTTAATGTACGAGGGGCGGGTCAATAAGTTTTGTGAATCGGTAGGTCAAAACAGAGGAAAGGGGATGGCTGTTTGTGGGGGTGTTAGGACAACTTATGACAAGTCAGGACCTGCAGCCGCACGCTCCTGCCTCGTCTATTTAAGAAGCAGTAGCTGATCGCAGATCGTCAGTCACAAATTTTTCAACAATGGAGAAGGTTGAGCACCGCACAGTGATCAAATTTTTGACCAAGGAAGGCAAGAATGCAAAAGAGATCGATGAACGCATGGTTGCAGTGTACACCGACACCGCCCCTTCCTATGCAACCATGGCTCGCTGGAATAGGGAGTTCCGCCATGGTCATGAATCCCTTGAAGATGACCCCCGTCCAGGACGCCCATCAGACGTGACCAACGAGGACAATGTTGCCCGTGTGGAGAGGATGATCCTCGAAAATCGACGGGTGAAGGTCGAAGAAATCGAACGAGAACTTGGAATATCACATGGAAGTGTTATGAACATCATCCACGACAATTTGGCAATGACAAAGGTCTCTGCCCGTTGAGTCCCTAGAAACCTCACGAAACCACACGCCTCATGATCGACTTCAACGTCGTCAAAGTTCGGAGGAGCTGCTGCTCCTGTACAACCAAGACCCGGCGGGATTCGAGTCACGCATAGTGACAGGTGATGAAACGTGGGTCCATCACTGGGATCCCGAGACCAAGCTCGAAAGCATGGCCTGGAAGCACAGGGGCTCTCCTACCCCCATCAAATTATTGACCCAACCCTCAGACGGGAAGATCATGGCCACCATCTTCTGGGATTCTGAGGGAATGTTGATGGTGCACTATGCGCCTCGTGGAAGGACCATCACAGGCCAATATTACGCCAAGGAACTAGCTGGGTTGAAGAAGTGCATCCGTCAGAAGCGGCGTGGCAAGTTGACACGCGGTGTCCTGCTCCTCCACGACAATGCCCTTGTCCACAAGACCAGAGTTGCACAAGCTGCCCTGCACGAGTGCTGATTCGAGGAGGTCAACCATCCCCCCCTACAGTCCAGATCTGTCCCCTAGCAACCACTTTTTATTCCGCCAGCTCAAGGCTGCACTGCATGGATGCCGGTTCGGGGACGATGAAGTTGTCCAGCTCGCCGTCCAGGAGTGGATTGAACAGCAGTCTGGAGATTTCTGGTTGTCGGGAATTCGAAGCCTCAGGAACAAGTGGCGCAAGTGTATTGAAGTCAAGGGTAGTTATATTGAAAAATGATAAACCACTTTTCCTCATATCTCGTTTCCTTATATCCGAATTGCAAAACTTATTGACCGCCCTTCGTAGCTTAGTATTAGGTTTGTAATTAATTAGAGCAGTTTATGCCAGATGGGTGTTAAAAAACAACAAAAAAACAGGGGGCGGTTTATTGTTAGCCATCTGATAGAAACCTGTGTATTGAGTTAGTGGGTAGCAATCTGATGTAGTGACTCATGATTTAGAACTCATTAAACTTGTTACTTAGTCTCAGATTTGCACTGAATATCAGATAAGAAACCCCAATTTTTAAAAAAATATTTCAATTTCCTTAGCCTCAGTATCTTTATGACAGAGGTGCTCTTGTTCATTTTTTGATCCTCTAAAATAAAAAAAATGTAGATTTAAACCCCTTTTTCATAGCTATTTATTCTGGAAGGTTTGAAAGTGGACCTCTCTTTGTCTACAATTTTCTCTTACCGTTTTTCTTACAAGATTGAAGATATAAAATTGCCAATTCATTTCAGGATTGGAGTATCCGTTATAACAGTGAAGATGAGGAACCTGTGCAACCAAGATATGAGGTCAATGCCCCAGACCTCTACATTCCAGTTATGGGTTTTATTACATATGTGATTGTGGCTGGACTTTGCTTGGGTCTCCAAAACTCATTTTCACCCGACTCCTTGGGACTCCAGGCAAGCTGGGCAGTGGTGTGGCTCCTCTTGGAGTTGGGTGTGATTATAATTTCCTTCCATATTACTGCAATGCAGACAAAGATGCATGTCCTTCATATCCTAGCGCTTTCTTCATATAAATATGTTGGGTAAGTGTAATTTTCTCATTTAGACTTAGGTTTTATCACATAAAGTGAGGAGGCATAACACTATATCAATTATGCATTACAAAAAGATGAGTAAATGTGACTCGAACAATGTGCAAAGTGGTTGTAGATGCTTGGTTGGAAGCCTACTCTTTTATAAGCTTTTATATGCACTGAATTGATTACCTTGAAATGGGTCTCAAGATTTGCCCTTCTCTTTCTTGAGGAATTCTCATATCATCATCATCTTTGTCTGTTGAATGTGACAATTAGGTGTTCTGAAAGATTGGACTCAGCCTGTTTGCTTTGAGTGAGGCATATATGTATGAAGGGAAATGAACTGTGTGTGTGGAATGGTGTACAAATAGGATTGGTTGTTAAAGGAAAGACAAAACAGGCTGTGGATGTAGTTTAATGGAATGGTATTTTGTTATGGTAGTATATTAGTATCAGAATTTGAAATAGTATGCAAGAGTTGTGATGAAAGACTGAAAAGTATAGGTTTGTAGAAGACCTAAAAAATGTGAATATTGGATGGAAATAGTTAATGTGTTGCAACCAATGATGAAAGGGGTGTAGATTGACTATGTGTTGAAATGTCTATGTCTATGTCTTGACCATGATGAGACATCTGAGACCTGGTTTCCATATCCTAGGGAGCCTTATTGTGATCAGTGGCAGGGATATAGTGGAGAGTAAGGGTATTTTCCCTCTTTCCTATGTTTTATCGCTTATATGAATTTGGCTCATGTCATCATGCGGGGGATGTTTAGCATTTGCTTCCCGTATATCGAATAGGGTCCGGGAGCAGCACGAGAGAGCTAACCCCCTTAGGAGGAGGAGGGAAGACAGGGCCCTTAGGCCTCATCCCTCCAAAAACCTGCAAGCCCGAATTTTGAGTTTAGAGGGGGTCACCCTACATGCCCCCCTGTCCTAACCAACCAAAGACGATGGGACCTGTGATATCCTGGGGGGCATGGCCACATGGAGGCCTCCCCTGAGTTTGACATGGTGCCTGAGGCAACCCAGCCCCAGACACCTGGGCTCAGTGCTAAGCACCGAACACGAATCCGCCCCTGGCAAGGTCTTCCTCAAACAGCTCAGGTCTCCAAGGCTGTACAAGGAGAGGAGGGATCTCCTCCTCTGGCTAGTGCCCCTGTGAAAGCCAAAACCTTCTCCATCTCGGAGAAGGATTTTGCTGAGGTCGGTCCATCTGGTTTTGGGGCTCCTGCCGGCGGAGGGGCGAAGAGGGTTCATTCCCCGCCCTCCCCTGAAAAAAAGAAAAGACTGGTGGGAGGGGGGGGGGTTCCTCTCCATCCGCAGGGACGGATGGGTCTTCTGCACTTCGATAAGCAACCAAGCCAAGATAGACACGTACGGCCCCGTTGCTTCCCCGGGTTCGGAATCCATGACAAAGACCAGAACTGCGCAGAGCGGAGCCTCGATTACGTCGGGGCCCCTCATTCAGAGACTACCTGGCGGTTTCGAGCCCGCTGGCTTCAAACGCTTCCTCGTTATACGCTCCACTGATGGCAGCATGTTAGCTAAGGGCAACATGATCCATCAGAGGAGAGCCTTAGCTAGCGTTATTGGTACGAGAGCCGAAGGTGACCAATTTCTCGGACGGTAGCCTTCTGGCGAATGCGTCGAATCCCTCCGAGCGGCCATGATTAGTGCCCTTCGGACACTAGATGACACACCGGCGAGTGTGACGCCGCACTCTACCATGAACTTCGTCGAATATGCCTGGCGGGTATATTCCTTCCATGGAATTGCCGCGGACTCCGGGCCAACTGGGAGGAGCTGCGGTGGCTCGTCCCGTTTCCCGTTAGGTATCTTTTTGCAGGAGACCATGCTGGTCGCCTGCCCCCGCCCACTCCAGGGGTATAAGGGTTTTGCCACCTCACCACCACGGGATGGGGATGGGCAGGGGCATGCGCCATTTACACCCGACATGGTCTGTTCTTCTCTTTGTTTTAGATACCTCCTTTCAGGCAGTAGCTGTGCAGCTGCACCTGGATAGGAGGTATACCGTTATTTCCGCGTATATTCCACGGTCAGCACTTCCGCCGCGCCGTGGCACGGTTGCCGAGGCCCTTTCTCTTGCTCGAAGATGTGAATGGTAGACGCCCCCTCTGGGGAGACAATTCGATTAATCTCTGGGGTCAATTCCTTGACGAGCTGGAGATACGTGTCCTAAATGTGGATGAGTTTACGCATCACTGCCCGAGAACCGCTTCATTTTATTGCCTCGATCTATCGTTGTGCTCTCCGGATGCACAGCCTGATTTTGATTGGGGAGGGGTCGATGACCTCCATGGTAGTATCACTTCCCATTCAAATATTTTCTAGGCTGCTGCCTCCCGAGACCCCGTCCCGGTGACACTTGGCTTGGGCGCGGTGGTCTGTATTTCAGGAAAGTTGTAGCAGAAACCTCCTCCCGTTCTCGAGGAGCATGGGATCGCAATCTCTGACCCCGCGTCCATAGCGGAATCCTTCGCGACCGCTTTCTCTGCATTCTCTACCCAGGATGCTGCTCAGCCAGCATTCAATGCGCGTTTGGATGTCGCGGAAGGCCTCTGACTGGACTTTACCTCCAGAGGTGGAGAACCCTTCAACGACAGGTTTACTCTGAGTGAGTTGCGCTCAGCTCTTGCTTCGTGGGCAGACACCGCCCCTTGTCCGCACGATGTCACGTACGCCATGCTTCGACACCTGGGTGAGCGAGGCATGGCCTTTCTGTTAGATTTGTTCAACAGGATCTGGGTAGAGAGTATCCTCCCAGATTCCTGGCGAATCGCTCGCTTTTGGCAAACCGGGGAGAGATCATTGTACCCCGGCCGTTTGCCGCCCAATCTTTCAAACTTCCTGCGTGTGTAAGTTGATGGAGAAATTGGTAAATGTTAGACTAGCCTTTTTTGGGGACAGCGGAGGCCATCTGTCTTCTACACAGTGCGGCTTCCGCAAGTTCCACTCCACGTCGGATACTCTGCTCCGACTCGTAAATGCCGTCTGCGAAGCCTTCCTTCGTAGACATCACTACACCATGGTATTTTTCGATCTGTAGAAGGCATATGATACTGCATGGCGATACGGTATCATGGAGACTGTTCACAGGATGGGGGCGAGGGGACGCCTCCCAATCTTTATATCCGAATTTTTGCAAGATCGTTGATTCTGCCTAGGGGTGGAGCTCCTCTCTTTTGGCGCGGCCCAGATTGCCAATTCTGGAGCGTCGACTCCAACAGACATTGAACTGCGTCTCTTGTTATACCGAAGTGCACAGGTTTCGGTTTTCCTTTTTCAATACTAAGGTGGTGCAGTTCTGCCGCCGATCCACAGCTCCACCCTGACCCACACCTCCACCCTGACCCACACTTGTTTCTAAATAGGGTGCGCCAGGAAGTGGTGGACTCGCACCGTTTCCTTGGTCTTGTATTTAACCGACGCCTCACCTGGGAGGCTCAGGCTCATATTCGCAGCCTTAGGGTTTCTTGTAACCGCGCCATGGATATTCTCCGTTCCGTGACTTTCAGCGCATGGGGCGCTGATAGAGCTACTGCCTTACTTTTTTATCGATCTTTTGTTCGTTCGAAGCTCGACTAGGGATGCGAATTTTATGTATCCGCAGCCGAGTGTGTGCTGCGGAAGGTGGCCTCGATTCATCACACCGGCCTTCGCGTGGTGACCGGTGCCTTCCGCACTTCCTCCATTGGGAGCCTATAGTCGATGATGGGGAGATGCCACTCGCTCTGCGCCGTGCACATAGCATTTATCGCCTGTACACGCGAGCCCGGCGCCTGCTTCAGTCACCCACAGCTCTCACTGCATTCGCAGCTGTTTCTACAGTGCCTATGCCGCCGAGAGACGCCAGTCATAACCTAAATCCTTCGGCTTTAGGGCCAGGAATCTCCGACAGCTGGTAGTGCCCCTGGTTCTTCCCAGGACGCCATCCTGGAGGGTACCACCTTTCATCATTGTCGCCATGCCTCTGCTCCCAAAGCTTGTACAGCGCCGGGAGTATTGTGTTCAGCCTTTTTGGAGCAAACATCATGTCACGCTGGAACCTTGCCGGGGTATACAGATGACTCTAAGTCCCAAGAGTGGGATCGGTTTCCAAGCCGTATTCCCTTTGCTTGAAGTCAGAGGGGCTCTGCCAGGCGCTGCGTCTTTCTTCACGGCCGAGCTGGTGGCAATACACCACTCTGTAAGGGAGATTACGCGACGTGCCCGGTTTGGAAACCGAATTGGAATTTATAGCGACTCACAAAGCGCCCTGAATGCTCTCGGGGCATTGGAATCTCCGCCTGCCCTGGTTCGCGATATCCGTGATGTCACGGTTTTGGCGAGCCGGGCGGATGTCGAGATTATCGTCTGCTGGGTTCCTGGACATGTAGGAATTGCGGGGAATGAGCGCGCCAAAGAGTCCGCGAGGACCGGGCGACCAGACGAGCGTTTCGCTCTCCCGGCTGCTTGGCAAAGAAGATAGGAGACGGTTGAGGGGAACCTAAAGTTGCGTGCCATTGCGCCACGAATGTTCCCATGGACCTACCCCTCAATGCCGCGATGGCTTCAGGTTGCTTTCTGTCGTCTCCGAATTGGACACGCTCGTGGGACGCACCGCCATTTGATGGACCGCTATCCTGCGCCCTACTGTGAAGACTGCGTTGTCCCCCAGACTGTTCGGTACATCCTAATTGAATATCCCAGTCTGGGCGATCTTCGCGCACATTACCTGTTCCGGTATCGAGATGAGCGGGGTTGCTACCGCTTGTCCCTTGTACTCGGGACAGGTTCGTGCAAACTGACTGGTGGACTTTTTGTATGAGGGTGGCCTCCTCCACCTTATCTAACTGTTTTGTTGTTGTTGTTGTTTTTTTGTAGGTCGCACGTTTTCCCGCTGGGGACTCCCCTCGACGCCCGAGCGTGCTTGCTGCCCTTTTCGTTTTTCCTTTTTATTTCTATTATTGTTTTTGTTGTTTTTGCTTTTTTCTGCATACTGTTATTTTAATTTAACCTAGTACTAGGCTGTCGTGAGTACGGCGACTTATGCCCAAGTAGGCAGTCGTCAGATAAGCTCCTTAAAAAAATTAATAATATATATATATATATATATATATATATATATATATATATATATATATATATATATATATATATATACCTAGAGAAGACCACATGCCATGGCATCCTTCCTGAGTGCTACTCACTTTGATTGTAGAGAACTTGAGGGGGCAACAAAGTAAAAGGAGCAATCAACTAACTCTGACCCCATCTAAAAAATGCTGCTCCATTTGAAATAATTATTATTGTTGCAATCATTCGATCTACTAAGTTTAATATATTTAAAAAGTCCTCTCTTGTAGTGGGGCCCAGCTAGAGGAATAAAGGATATCCAACTCCATTGGAGATAATATCGGATCATTTTGTGGGAAGATTGACCAGAAGAGGCAAGATTGATTAGATAACTGGGCAGTTTTGATTTTTATGAAATCTACCTTTCTCTAGGACTGACTCGGTAGCTCATGGTGTCATAATTTGCTCTAGCTTGCAGAAATGATATTATAGTAATATGTTTTACAGGATGATCTTTTGCATATTGATGGGAATTGTATTGGAGTCATTCGGTTATTATTGCGCTCTTGCATATTGCTCATTATCTTCTGTGGTTTTTATGGTAAGTTTTTGTCAACAATTTTTTTTTTACATTCCCTGCTTCCTTTTCTTAAAAACCTCAGAGGTTGATCAACAGAGCTAATTTGCAACCCCTTCTTATTCCATCAACTTTTCCATGCATGATTATTTGTCTTCTTTATTGAAGAGGGTACAGGTGGGATACCCTGATTAGCTTGTTACACTTGGTACCCGGAGGAGCTGCACATCCTCTAATCTTGAGTGCAAATTCAGGATGCTCTGTCACTCGGTTGATTTGAACTCGTTGATGAGGCCTGGGAAAGTTTTTGGTACACTTTAGCTTCTTTACCTTTTTATTATTATTATTTAATAGTATTTATTATTTTTATTATTTAGTATTTTTGTTATTATTAGTATTATGATTATAATTATTTTTATTATTTATCATTAATTATATATTGTTGTGTATTACTATTATTTTATTAATATTATTATTGAGTATTATTAAGACATTCCCTCAACCTTTTCAATCAGCATTTTGTACCAAGAGAACTAGGTCCACCTGGACAGAGTTCAGTCCAGAAGCCATGGTGCCTTGGTGGATTGCATGCCATAGGGTATGATGATAATAGGTGAACGCCCACATTACTCTTAGTGGACACACCTCTCTCTACTTCTCTTTATTAAATACCCTCTACCCCTTTGCAAACTTGCTCTTCTCCCAGCACGGCTTCCGAAGGCAACGGTCATGCCTGACGAACCTTGTGGAATTCTTCCACTTCGTCTTCAGTGAGCACGATCGAGACAAGGCGGTGGATGTGGTCTACTTAGACTTTCAGAAAGCCTTTGATAAGGTACCACACCGCCGCCTTCTTCGGAAAGTGTGAGCGCGGGGCATAGACGAAAAAGTAGCCGGCTGGATCGAGAACTGGCTAAGTGGCAGACGGCAACGGGTGGTGGTGAATGGACAGGCTTCTGAGCGGGTGCCCGTTACTAGCGGGGTGCCTCAAGGTTCTGTCCTGGGACCACTACTATTCATCATCTACGTCAACGACATGGACGGTGACATGGTTGCCAAGATTTCCAAATTTGTCGACGATACCAAGCTTGGTATGAACGTTGCAAAGGATGGAAATACTGCCCGCCTGCAGGAAGATCTTGGGAAGATTGGGGAGTGGTCGGACACGTGGCAAATGCCTTTTAACGTGAACAAATGCAAAGTGATGCACATCGGCCACAGAAACCCCCAATCTCAGTATATCCTTAAGGGCACTGCTCTTGAATCGAGTGACACTGAGAAGGACTTGGGTGTAACTATCACTAGCGACCTCAAGTTCTCGAAACAGTGCATCGATCCAGAGAAGAAAGCCCAAAGGATGTTAGGCTACATAAAGCGCCAGTTTGGATACCGTAACAAGCAGTCAGTACTTTTTCTGTACAACTCCGTCGTTCGGCCGCACCTGGAGTATGCCGTACAATTTTGGAGTCCTTCGTTTCGAAAGGATATCGCAAGGTTGGAACGCGTGCAAGCCAGGGCAACCAAACTGATTCCCTCTATCAGTAGTTGGAACGCACTTCCGACGGAAGTTATCAACAGTGAATCTGTTGACCAGTTCAAGTCAAGACTAGACAAAGTCTTGAAAAGTGGCCGTTTAGGGACGCAAAACAATTGAGCAGACATGTGCCTGCTCGATTGCTAGTCCAAAGGTACCCTCTTTGAATGGACCGTAAGGTCTTCTAGGGTACTTCCTTTCCTTGTTACTCCTTGTTATTCCTTGTATCCACACAGGTTCTGGTTGCCCGGCGCACTTTCGTCCCCTTTTGTGGCAGTATATACCGAGAGGTCACTACTTGCTGTGAAGGGTGAAAGCCGACTGACTAGGGCAAGAATTAGGTACAGGGTGTGCTGGACAGTCGACTCTGTTCACCTTCGTCCAGTACACACAAGGCGGCCGGGTTGTCAAAGCTCATCAATGCTGGACTAGGTCTGATTATGAGCAAATGATCTTATTGAGACTTTGTTCTTAATCTCCCAACTTATATCCGGAGGTCATTGCATGAGTTCTCCTTTTCCTTGCAGCTGTGAAAAAATAGTGGGACTGCAAATGGGGATCTGCCTCCAAGCACAGCCTACTCTCCCTAGATGTTGGGGAGGATGAGGTTAACATAAGTCACCCTTTTGACCGCTGGAGGGGCTTCCCTCTCACCATCTCATGGGCAGACCCACCTTTTGATAAGGAAGTGTCCCCTTACCCATCCTGCTGTGCTTTCTCAAGTGCTTATTCTACCCTCCTTTACCGGAGAGGATCCTTACTTCCTCCTAGGCCTACAGGTGCTACAGATGCTCCATCACCCCCTTCTCTGTAGGCGCCCTCGGGAGATTCCATCTCCCTACCAGCGGCAGTCCCTCCCTTACTATCACAGAGGACTGCCAAGAGAGCAGGAAGGCAAGTTGAGCAGGGCCCTCTAGTCTGTGCCCACCTTACAGTTCGGCAGTCCAGCATTTACACTTTGCAGGGGGTCGGCCTGCTCGCGCCACTCTCTGCCCTGTGGAGGTTGGTTCACTGGCCAGAGACGACATGACAAAAAGTACGTTGAATGGGATCCGGGATTCCTTGGGGTGGGGGTGGGGGCACATGGAGCCCCCCATCCCCTAAGACACCGTAAGGCGCGCGGCGATTTGCCATCCTGGCCACCGTCCGACCCCAGCTTAGCCTCTTCTCCTTCCTTCAAAACAGTTTCCTCGCTTTTCATACAACCTCTCCGACAACTTTCTCTGGTCAGCCTCTAATTTCGCAGGGTAGATGCTGACCTTCTCAGCCAACCGTCCCAGATCGGGGCTGAGGGGACAACTTTCCCTAACCCCTGAACTCCGGTTCGGGATGGTAGTTTTTTAATAACCTGCTTCATCCCCACCCATACCTTCCTCACATCCCTTTTCCCTTTCTCTTCACACACTATCAATTTTACGCCGTGCCCAAGGTGGAGCTGCCATGCTGAAGGGCTGCCAGATCACCAGGCGGGAGGGGTGGCCATAAATGGCGGCACCTGGCTCTGCCAGTCCTGTAAGCACTCCTTGCAGAGCGGGCTACTGCGAGGGGTGATGTGCTATTGCATTTCGTAATTAAAAGAGGGTCACCATGCCCAATGATGAGTCCCAAAAAAATCCTTTTAATATCCCCTGTTCCATTGACGGAGCCGCCCTCGGGCAGCTCCACAGAAAAAATGGAAGTGTCCCTCCCCCCCGTGCTTGCGCAGGGGACCCTCCAAACTTCTCTAACCGGAGAGGAGGCTTACTCCTCTCATACGCCTACGGGTGTAGGGGACTCTCCCTCACACCCTTCTCTCGAGGTTCTTTTGGGCACCTCCCTGTTTCCAGCGGCATCCCTTCTTTTCTTTCCAAGGTGACTGCCAAGAAAACCTGCAGGCAGCCCATAGCTGACCGCTCCCCATTGAAGCGGCTCGATAGGGAAAAACCCCTTAGGTGAGAGGGAAGCCAGGCCCCTTCGGTCGCTTCCCTCGAGTCCGCTCCTATGGAAAGTCGTCCTCAAACGGCTAAGGTTTCCAAGGCAGTACAAGGAGGGGAGGGATCTTCTCCCCGACCGGTGCCCCTACGACTGCATTGACATTCTCGATCTTGGAGAAGGACCTTGCTGAGGCCGGTCCATCTGGCCTGAGGGCTCATGCCAGCGGAGGGCAGAAGAAGGTTCATTCCCCGCCATCCTCTCCTAAAAAGAAAAAAAGCCTAAAAAGCCTCGGGGCTCTTTTTTATCCGCAGGGGCTCCGGGGACTGATGGCTCTGCTGCCATTTCGGTAAGCGACCAAGCCAAGATCAGCACATCCGGCCCCTCTGTCCCCCCGGGTGTTACTATTACCAAAAGTGCTAGAGCGCAGAGCCCCTCATTCAGAGATTACCCGGAGTTTTCGAGGCCGCTGGCTTCAAACTCTTCCTCGTTATTCGCTCCACTGATGGCACTGTGTTGGCTAAGGGCAACATGATCCATCAGAGGAGAGCTTTAGCTAGTGTGATTGGTTGAGAGCCGAAGGTGACCCGTTTCTCGGACGGGAGCCTTCTGGCGAATGCGGCGGAATCCTCCGAGGCGGCCAAAGATAAGTGTTTTTCGGACACTTAATGGCACCCCAGTGAGTGTGACGCTGCACTCTACCATGAACTTTGTGAAAGGAGTAGTTTATGCGAGGGAGGACAAGAATGTGCCGAACACTTCGGCACATTCTTGTCGAATGTCCCAGTCTGGGTGATCTTCGCGCACGTTACCTGTCCCGGTACCGGGATGGGCGGGGTCGCTACCGCCTGTCCTTTGTACTCGGGACGAGTGCGTGCACATTGACTGGTGGACTTGTTGACTTTTTGGGGGAGGCCGGCCTTCTCCCTTTCATTTAACCAGGTTTAATTGTTGTTTTTGTTATTTTTATTTCTTTTTATTGTTGTTTCCTGTTCAATTTTTTTAAAGTAGTCGGGAACTAGGCTGTTTGTTTACGGCGACTTATGCCTAAGTCGGCAGTCACCAGATAGCCCCTTAAAAAAAAAAAATATGCGAGGGAACTCGTGGACTACTCCATAGAAGACATCACTAAAACTGGCCGACCACGGGCAGTGAAGTTCGAGGGGGTGATGAGAAAAGAGGGAAGAGCCTCGAGACCTACCCCTACACTCTCCGTCACGTTCGACTGAGACAAGCTCCCTGAGTCGGTGTGTGCCGGTTGGTACCGCTACCGTGTGAAGGCATTCGTGCCACTGCCGCGAAGGTGCTATTACTGTCACCGCTTCGGCCATACGAATCTCTCATGTAGACGGGCAAAGTCGGGGTCACCCGAAATCTGTAAATTGCTCCAAGGCCGCACACGATAAGTCCAAATCGCGTGTGGCCAAGTGTGTCAATTGCGGAGAGCCGCACCCCGCTTCTTCGAAGCAATGTGGGGCATATCTCCTTGAGAAAGAAATCCTGGCCGTTCAGTCCTAAAATCGTCTCTCATTCCGCAAGGCTAAGGACTTGGTCTTGGCGTGCCCGGTTCGGCCTTGAACATCTTACGCCTCAATGCTTAGAAAGACACCCTCTGCTCCTGGCCCATCCAAGCTAATCAGCACCGTTGTTTCCGCGCCCATTTGGCGCCCTTCTGCGAGTTCTACTCAACCCGGGCGCTTTCCTGGTAAAGCTGGCGACACAAAGAGTTCACACTCAGCCCCGGCTAAAACCAGGGCTCTCCCCCACTTCCCCCAGCGTGACCGTTTCACGTAAGGCGACAGCGCATTGTCCGGCCAACAGCGCCCGGGGTTCTGCCTCCGGGAAGCGTACGGCCATTGCCGTGAGGGTCTTCTCTTCGAAGAGAGCACCCGCGTCTCCCCCGAGCTAGGCCTGGAGGGCATATTCCTTCAATGGAGTTGCCGTGGACTCCGAGCCAACTGGGAGAAGCTGCGGAGGCTCGTCTCCTCTCGTTCTCCGTTAGCAATCTTTTTGCAGGAGACCATGCTGGTCGCATGGCCCCTGCTCACTCTCCCGGGGTATAAAGGTTTTGCGACCCCACCACCACGGGATGGGGGCCTTGCGGTAGGATATGCGATTTACATCAGGCAGGATGTCTCCGTCCTTCTCTTCGCTTTAGATACCTCCTCTCAGGCAGTAGCTGTGCAGCTGCACCTTGATAGGAGGTATACTGTTATTTCCGCGTACATTCCACCGTCAACTGACTTCGACGCAGGGGACTTCCGCCGCGTGGTGGCACGGTTGCCGAGGCCCTATCTCTTGCTCGGAGATCTAAACAGTAGAGACCCCTCTGGGGAGACTACTCTATCAATCTTCGGGTTCAAGTCCTTGCCGACCTGATCGACGTGCTTGAAATAGATGTCCTAAATGTGAATGAGTTTACGCATCACTGCCTGAGAAACGCTTCATTTTCCTGCCTCGATCTATCGTTGTGCTCTCCGGATGCACAGCCCGATTTTGATTGGGGAGTGGTCGATGACCTCCATGGCAGTGATCACTTTCCCATTCAAATATCATTTTCTAGGCTGCTGCCACCAAAGACCCCGCCCTGGTGACGCTTGGCTTGGGCGCGGTCGTCTGCATTTCAGGAAATGACTGAATTCTCTATCTCAGTCGAGGAGTTTAGGTTGGTAGATGAGGTCGTTGAGTTGTTCTCCGGCAACCTCATCGACGCGGGCCTGGCTACTATTCCTAGAAGGTCTGGCCGTTTTGCACGTCGACCACTCTCCTGGGGGTCAGCTGAGTGTGAGACGGCCCTCAAGCAGAAGCGTTATGCCTACATGCGCTATAAGTGCCGCCCGAACGATTTCACTGTCGCTGAATTTCATCTGGCTAGGGCTAGGTTCCGGTATATTTCGAAGCATGCCCGCGGGCATAAGTGTCTTCACTTAACGGGAAGACCCATCTAGCAGAGGTGTGGAAGCGAGTCAAAGGGATTCGGGGCAAGTTCTCGCAGGACATCCCCTCCCGTTCTCCCGGAGAAAGGGACCGCAATCTCCGACCCCGCGTCCGTGGCTTAATCCTTCGCCATCGCTTTTTCCGCATTCTCTAGCCGAGATGCTGCTCCGCCAGCATTCAATTCACGTTGTGATGTCGCGGAAGGCCGCATACTGGACTTTACCTCCAGATGCGGAGAGCCCTTTAACGACAGGTTTAATGTGAGTGAGTTGCGTTCCGCTCTTGCTTCGTAGCGGACACCGCCCATGGTCCAGTGAGCGAGGCATGGCCTTTCTGTTAGATTTGTTCAACAGGATCTGGGTGAAGGGTCTCCTCCCAGATTCCTGGCGAATCTCTACTGTGCTCGCCTTTCGCAAACCGTGGAGAAATCACTCTACTCCGGCCGGTTTCCGCCCAATCCTTCTAACCTCTTGCGTCTGCAAGCTGATGGAGAAATTGGTAAATCTTAGATTAGCCTTTTTTTTTGGACAGGGGAGGCCATCTGTCTTCTGCACAGTGCGGCTTCCGCAAGTTCCACTCTACGTCGGATGCTCTGCTCCGACCAGAAAATGCCATCTGCGAGGCCTTCCTTCATAGACAGCACTACGCCACGGTGTTTTTCGATCTGGAGAAGGCCTATGATACCGCATGGCTACACGGTATCATGGAGACTCTCCACACGATGGGGGCGAGGGAACGCCTCCAAATCTTTAATCCGGACTTTTTGCGAGCTTGTCGATTCCGTGTACGAGTGAGTGGAGCCCGCTCTGACCCAATGGAGCAGGAATAGTGGGTCCCGAAGGGAAATGTTCTTAGTGTTAAACTCTGTCATGACCATCACCGCTATCACCTCGGTGTTTCCGGAAGATGTTCTTGCTATGCTCTACGGGGACGACCTTTCGATCTCTTTTGGTGTAGCTCAGATGCCAACCCTGGAACGTCCACTCCAACAGGCATTGAACTGCATCTCTCGCTATGCCGAAGTGCACAAGCTTCGGTTTTCCTTGGCCAAGACTAATGTGGTGCACTTCTGTTACCACCCATGGCTCCACCCCAACACGGACTTTTTCCTAAACCTTAGGGGCTCTTTTACCCGGCCCATGGACATTATTCGTTCCATGACGTTCAGCACCTGGGGTGCTGATGTGGCTTATTGCCTTACTTTTCTATCGATCTTTTGTTCGTTGGAAGTTTGACTACGGATGCGAGTTTTATGCATCCACAATTGAGCGCGTATTGCGGAAGGTGCACTTAATCCACCACACTGTTCTCCACCTGGAATCCGGTGCCTTCCGCACTCCCCTTCCCATTGAGAGCCTACTTGTCTATTCTGGGAGATGCTACTCACTCTCCGCCGTACACAGTTCATTATGCGGCTGTACGCACGAGCCCTGGCCTCCCTCAATCGCCAATGGCTCTCACTGTATCCACAACCGATCTCGATGGTGCCTATGCCGCCGAGAGACGCCACTCATACCCTAAGCCCTTTGGGTTTAGGGCCAGGAAATTCCTTGGAGAGGTAGATATAGCTCTCGGGCCGGTGGCGCCCCTGGTTCTGCCCAGGATGCCACCCTAGAGGGTACCACATTTGGCTATTTGTCGCCACGCCTCTGCTCCTAAAGCTTGTACTGCGCCGGGAGTATTGCCTTCGGCATTATTTGAGCACACTTCGTATCAGTCTGTATCCATGCCAGTGTATACGGATGGCTCCAAGTCCTAGGAGGTAGTTAGTTTCCACGCTTTATCCCCTCTGCTTGAAGTCAGCGGTGCTCTACCAGGCCATGCGTCTGTCTTTACGGCCGAGGTGATTGCAATACATCGCTTGATACGGGAGATAACGCGACGTGGCCAGTTCGCAGACCGGATTGTGATCTATAGCCACTCACAAGGCGCCTTGAATGCTTTCGGTGCATTGGAATCCCCACACCCATTGGTTCGCGATATGTGATGCCACGGTTTAGGCGAGCCAGGTGGATCTAGAGATTATCTTCTGCCGGGTTCCTGGATATGTTGGAATTGCATAGTGCGGCGAATGAATGCCCCAGAATCAGTGGAACAGAAGATGATAGTGGAGTTGTTCAAAAGGTTTCTTGACTGGGGCCTAAATCCGGCCTAAATCCAGCCCAAAAGGCAACTCGGGAAAGGAGTATTCAGAAGGAGAATAGGAAACAGACTTGAACGGGATCAATGTTCAAGGTTATGCAGAACTAGAGAAATCAGGGAGCAATGGGGAGACTTAAGAAAAGGAAACAAAGAGGCAGAAGCTTAAGAATTCGAGCAATTGGGTTATAATAATAGATTTATTTAAGAACCAGCTACTACACAAAAAGAATATTTACAATCAAAGAAACGCCACAAAGAGGTTTTGATGTCATTAGACAAATATAGACACAAGACTGGAACCTAAATCAAGAAGTTTTGTTTTCCAAAGAAAAAACCGATTTGCAAACATCTACTAATTTAGGAGTTATTATCAGAATGAATCAATATAAAGTTCATAACAGGTAAATAATATAAAAAGTAGATCTTTAAAAATTTCAGCCTTGGTGGTCAGCAACGCCTTGACCGACCATTTCCGGCCGTCAGCAGTGTCAGCCGTTACAATAAAGCTTTTCCAGCTTATAAATCAAACCAACAGTCTCATCCTCTCAATTTTACAACAAAATCTAACCCGAATAATGCCTTATTCTCCATCCTCGAGCTGCGTGATGCATTCCCTTTGTAGATCTACTTCTGTCCTTGACGGGATTCATTTTGATGTGATTCGGTAATACGAATGGGATTGGTGTTCATCATTTAAATTATATAAAATCAAAAAGTCTCTTCGTTTTGTCCCTCGAACCTTATGAAATTACCGTCCTTAGAGGTGGCCCTTTGCTGCGTTCACATCTGCCATCATTTGCCATTCTCCCCTCGTCGTTTCCCGACCCTTTCAACTATCCCTCGCCTGTCTCGCCTTCGTTTCCTTCTGGCAGAGGAATCTTGTAAACCCTTATTTTTGAAATTTTGATCACATAGTCGCCATTTAGAATCCACTTGGTTTGGGCAGCTGCCCAACTGGCTCCTTCCTTAAATCTTAAGAGATGGTTTTTTTTTTGTAGTCCACTACGAGCTTGTGTGAGGCTTGTGCCATCTAAGAGGTTTTCGATGTGTGGGATTTGGTTGCATTTGATGCATTTAGCTTCGGGGTCAGGTTTATTCTATATTTGTATTGTTGTAGTTTATTCGAGTGGCCTTACCTGAGTTAAGATATGATTACACTGTGTTCACTGTAAGGACTTCTGATCGTAGCCAGTTAAGGGCAGCTCCAGAGATAACCAGGAATTCACGGAGGTAATGAAGAAGAACGGTGTAGTCAACACTGTCAAATGCTGCCGTGTATTGAGTGGGAAGTTAGGGTAGTTTTCAGTATAGTGTCTACTTGGACATTGATACATGCCACCTAGATGATGAAGTAAGGTATTTTGAAGTCATTACTCGTGCTTTTTCCTTTCCAGTTTCGTACTCTTCGGTGCCAAATTCAGGGCAATGCGGATTCGTCGATTCATGGGTACAGCGTAGGTACAAAACGACGCTTCTACCTTATGGTGCTGATATCCGGTCTCCAGCCAATCATGATGTGGTGGCTGACCAGGAAACTCATCTTCGAAAGGGCCCCCGATTTTCAGAACTTCACTTTATAATTACCCCTTGACGCTTGAAGAGGGTTCGATCACAGTTTCTTATATCAAATCATTTGTTTGAACATTTTAATCATTTGTAACTTAAATTTTGGAAGAGTTATAAAACTATACTGGCCCCTCTTAAGTCGTTTTTTTTATACCATTTAATTACCTTAGTTTTTAAATTGGAAAGAATCGATGTTATCGGGAATTATTTTAGGCACTAAACTCGGTTAATGATCATTATCATCAACCGATTTCCCAAAAGGTGAAATTGGGGCGAATCAACGCCACTGCTGACATGACTGAATCGTCTTGACATCTCCTGGTGGTTTTTTTTTTATTAGCGCCCATTGGGCAACCCCAACCAAGAGCTTATAGAACTCCGATCCCAACTAAGCAGACACTGAGGTTCCTTGGCCTGGTACTTGACGAGAAGTTGTCTTGGAGGGATGGCCTCACATGGAACACCTTGTGACTTCCACCCTCCCGACACTCAACCTTCTACGCCTTCTCTTCCACACTAACTGGGGCGCCTCCAGCCGCACCTTGCTGTGCCTTTACGGTGCCCTTCTCCCCAAACTCGACTTCGGGTGTGAGGTGTACGCCTCAGCGTCCCCTTCTACCCTCTGACGTCTCGAACCCATACAAAACTCTGCTCTGTGGATAGCTTCTGGAGCCTTCCGCTCCTCACCTGTCGCAAGCCTTCGGGCAGATTGTAACGTCCCTTCCCTAAGGGAGCGACAGAACTTTCTAGCCACGAAGGCTAGAGACCTCTACCCCTACTTTTCCAATAGTTACAGGTGACCCCTCACCTGAGGCCCATTGGTACCTCCTTAAAATTGCCTCTCCTTTCTTCACTGCCCTGCCTTCCCCATTCCTCAAATCTGCCGGATATCCTCGCAGGGATCCCACCCTGGATGCTGGCCCCTACGAGTATATGCAACCACTTGCTGTTTCCTGGCAAATCCTTTACACCGGCTGAGGTTCTTCGTGGAAAGTTCCTTAGCCATACCTTTGTCTACTCTCAGTGCACGGCCATCTTTACGGATGGTTCCTACTCGCAGCTTACCTCATCGTGGAGACGGTGCCCCGATACACCTCCCCTCTAGGTGCGCAGCATATACTGCGGAGCTCTATGCCCTGAGGGATGCCCTTCTAATTACCCGTCTTCAAACCTCCAACGACTTCGTAATATATTAGGACTCTGAGTGCGATTTCCGCACTGTCTCTCTACTATTCTCTTCACCCTATTGATCGCGAGATCCGTCAACTCTTTCACGAGGCCACTGTCTCCTCGCAAAAGCTGATCACCTTTTGCTGGGTTCCCTCGCACGTAGGAGTTCCTGGCAATGAGGCAGCCGATCGAGCTGCACGGTCCGCCTCTGATCTAGCTCGTCCTGTTCCTATGCCTCATACTGACCTCTTTCCTCGCTTCAAAAAGCTAATGTCAACACAGTGGCTTGCCTCCAGGCAATCTCCACCTCTCACCAAGCTCCACCAGATTAAACCCACCCTTGGGTACTGGGCATCCTCCTTCCATCGCTACTGCCATAAAGAAGTCGTTTTGACCCGTCTCCGTCTTGGTCATACACGTCTAACTCACGGGTACCTCATGTCCCATGAGTCCCATCCCATTTGCAATACCTGCCGAGTCAGGCTTACGGTCTCCCACTTTCTGGTAGACTGTACCCGGTATTCCACCATCTGTTGCCTTTCTTCCCTTAATAATCTCTTTACTCCCGCAGTGAGCACCCAAAGATGATTCTGTCCGAAAGCCCCCATTTCTAGATTGATGCCATATACTCATTCCTGTCCGCTGTCGGTCTCAAATCCACGATCTAGTCCTCCACAAATCCTTTCCATCACCTGTACACACACCATCCATCAGTAACCTACTCCCTTAAACCGTTCGCTGAGATGGATGCCTTAGCGTCGATCGGCGGTCATAATCCTCTACCATAATAATAATATCAAGGTTTTAAGTCGCAGAAAAACCCCCAGCTTTTAGCCTAACCTTAGGTTATTTATTTAAAACCAAGAAAAATCAACAAAAGAAGCAACTGAAAGAAAAGGCGTACTCTTGGCATCAGAGGGAGTCCCGCTCTCCTCCTGCGCCGGAGCATACACCCATCACCAAGAAAAAGTCAAGGCAACCAAAATGGAAGAGACCAGCCTCCTCCAAAAAGTCGGTCCACAAGTCTGTGTGGACAAACATGCCCCGGGTAAAAGGGACAAACTATAGCGACCCCGCTCATCCCGGTACCGGGACAAATATCATGCGTGAAGATTCCTAGACTGGGGCATTCAACAAGAATATGAGGAACAGAGCGATAATGCGGTTGTGGCAGCAAGGTGCAGGAGACCGCTCCATCAAATGGCGGTGGGCGCTTTTAGAAACTAAACTTTCAGGTGTGTCGCTTCCCAGACAAGCGGCCCATATCTGGGTTTAGTTTTCTTTTATGAAAGCGCCGGAAAACGTTATTGGTATTCTTTCTCCGTAGGTCAAGGATAATGGGCCATGTTTTTTTTCATCTTTTGTTGCTAGGAAATGGGAGTGTGTTCGAAGATTCCAAAATGAGCATTTAGTTTCCAGATACGAAGAAGCAGTGGGAAAACCATTTTTGCTGACTGGGCGAAATTTAGCTACATGGGGATCTGTTAGTCGCCGGATGGATTCCTGATTCAAGTGGACTGGGGAGGCGGCCTTATGCTGTAGCGAGCCATGGTTCGGATCCAGCGTTAAGCTGTAATAGATTCTCACTGAAAAGGAATGGTCTCATAACGAGTAGAAATCGGTGATAAAAAAACCCATACCCAAAAGCTTCTTTTTCTTTTCTTGCACTAATATACTTCATGGGGCTCAACCAAAACGTTCACAACACCTACCACCTGTTAACCACCATACACTAATACTTATCTGGGTCATATCACATCGCATTTTACTGCATACACCAAACCGTACACTTACCTTTCCGATTCTTATTCTTAACACTCCTCTCAATGATTCAGAATAAAATCCCAACCATGAGGGGAATTTTTATGCGGGAAAGGGGTGAATTTCTAGTGGTTGCGGGACGTTTTTACATTTTGGCCTAACTGATATACGAGGGGCGGTCAATAAGTTTTGCAATTCGGATATAAGGAAACGAGATATGAGGAAAAGTGTTTTATTATTTTTCAATACAACTACCTTCGACTTCAATGCACTTGCGCCACGTGTCCCTGAGGCTTCGAATTCCCGAAAACCAGAAATCTCCCGACTGCTTTTCATTTCACTCCTGGACGGCGAGCTAGACATCTTCATCGCCCCCCAAACCGGCGTACTGCAGTGCAGCCTTGAGCTGGCAGAATAAAAAGTAGTCGCTAGGGGCCAGTCGGGGATGGTTGAGCTTCTCGAATCTGCACTCGCGCAGGGCAGCTTGTGCAACTCTGGTCTTGTGGACAGGGGCATTGTCGTGGAGGAGCAGGACACCGCGTGTCTACTTGCCGCGCCGCTTCTGACGGATGCACTTCTTCAACCCAGCCAGTTCCTCGGCGTAATATTGGCCTGTGGTGGTCCTTCCACGAGGCGCATAGTCCACCATCAACACTCCCTCAGAATACCAGAAGATGGTGGCCATGATCTTCCTGGCTGAGGGTTGGGTCCGGAACTTGATGGGGGTCGGAGAGCCCCTGTGCTTCCAGGCCATGCTTTCGAGCTAAGTCTCGGGATCCCAGTGATGGACCCACGTTTCATCATGACCTGTCACTATGCGTGACTCGAATCCCGCCAGGTCTTGGTTGTAAAGGAGCAGCAGCTCCTCCGAACTTTGACGACGTTGAAGTCAATCATGGAGCGTGAGGTTTCGTGTGGTTTCTATGGACCCAACGGACAGAGACCTTGCTCATTGCCAAATTGTCGTGGATCATGTTGATAACACTTCCATGTGATATTCCAAGTTCTCGCTCGATTTCTTCGACCTTCATCCGTCGATTTTCGATGATCCTCCTCTCCACACGGGCCACACGGGCCACATTGTCCTCGTTGGTCACATCTGATGGGCGTCCTGGACGGGGGTCATCTTCAAGGGACTCACGACCATGGCGGAACTCCCTATTCCAGGGAGCAATGGTTGCATAGGAAGGGGCGGTGTCGGTGTACACTGCAACCATGCATTCATGGATATTTTTTGCTGGTTATTTTTTGCATTCCTGCCTGCCTTGGTCAAAAATTTGATCACTCTGCGGTGCTCAACCTTCTCCATTGTCGAAAAATTTGTGACTCACGACTTACGCTCAGCTACTGCTTCTTAAATAGATGAGGCAGGAGCGTGCAGCTGCAGGTCCTGACTTGCCATAACTTGTCCTAACACCCCCACTAACAGCCATCCCTCTTCCTTTGTTTTGCCCTACTGATTCGCAAAACTTATTGACCGCCCCTCGTAGCAATGCCTCTGAGCATTCCTATAATAAAAACCTCCTGGGAAACTTAAATATATATATACATCAATTATTATGTAAAATTCATATTATGCAATCCTTTAACTGTCAATTTAATCGTTCAATTATTTTACTTAACTTTCTCAATTTAATCTTTCAATTATTTCACTTAACTTTTGTAAATTAAATCATTTTATGTACAACTTAATAATTAATTAATTCATTTATTTTACTTGTCAATTCACATAACGTAATACTGTTCCAAACAACATATCTTAAAATTTCACACACAGACAAACAAACAAACACTTCCAGCTCGACCAAATAGCACACTATTCCACCACAGTCGACTCGCAGCTTTCTTCGTATAAATGTCGGTAATCATTCCTTCTACAATTAGTCATTTACCTCCAAACAAATCATACTTAGTTAATTCCACTTTCTCTCACAATACTTTGCAAACGACCATGCGAGAGTAGGTCCTAATTATATTACTTCTCATATTGCAGCCCCTAATTCACAGTCCATCATAGTCATTATATATATATATTTTTCACCATATTATTTCACCATATTATTCCACCATATTTATTTCACATACTTCAATTCTCTTCGCATCTTGTTACTGTAAATCATATTTTACAGTATCTTACATTGTATACCTAATCTACTTATCTCATTGTACATTCGTTGATTCTATGAATATATTTATATATGTTTAATTGTTTTTCTTAAAACCCAGTTCATTATTTCAAAATTTATTTCGCTGTCGCCTTAAGCCTAAAAACTATCATCCGACAACTTCGATCAAACAAATTTATGGTTATGGTTTTCGAAACGCTATTTAGGCTGATTTATTAACAGAAAATAAATCACATGAATAACCATATACTATACTGAAAACTACGTTTCTCTATCAAAACAAAATATTCGAGACTGCTGTCGCTTTCTTCCCCGTGTGAGCGCTTCGCTTCGAAAATTTAGTACAAATGAGTGCCGTTGCATTCAGTTACTATCTATCCTAAGAGTCTGATAACTAATTTTGGCACTCATTCTGGAAAAGTTTAGTTACAAAGTTAAGAGATTTTTCTCTTGAATTCAAACTTAGCCATGGATGTCCACACACGCAATCTTCACTATGGTAATTTAGATGACTGGTTTTGCCTACTTATTTTTTGTTGACAATTGTATTGGAACGTAAAAACCTCGCATGGGTATAGCCTGTTACACTTGGTTAATTTGAACTCTGATAGAATCTGGGAAAACTGATGTACTTTCACCTCGCTCTCTCACAGCTACTTTTCCTTCATCTATATATTTATTTTGCGACTATCCCCTCGCACTTGTCTACCCGCGTTTTGTAGGATGAATGGTCTCATCTGGACAGAGTTCGGTTCGCTAAACATGGTGGACTGCACGATATCCCGATAACACCTAGAGCCAGGGTATGATAATAATAGGTGATCACCCACCCTACTTGTAGTGGACCTGCGTCTCTCTTTCTTACATACCCACCTATTCTCTTCCAAACTTGCACTTCTATCCACCGAGGTTTTGGCTGCTCGACACACTTTCGTCCTCCCATGGGTTCTTAGTCGAATGGCAGTGTATACCATGATGTTATCTTAGCCCAGTACACTTTAACTATACATGCATGATTTACCCACCCCACCAGAAAGCATTTATACCTCATCATATGCAGATGACTTGTCAATCATCCATACTAACGGATGCAAACACATGCTTAACACAAGTACAAACATACATAACAGAACTGGAAAACGGGCTCTCCCTAAACAGACTCAAAGTAGTACCTACTAAATCTACCAGCCCTCTCCTCACCAGTCACAACGAGGAATACCAGCACAGACCAACAGCAATACTAAAGTGACATTAATTCCACACGCACATGAGACAAAGATAGGTACTCAGTAACTTAAAAGACTTTCAATATCATTTGAACCACACATAAAAGATAGAGACAGAAGATGGAGACCCAGACTCAATGCACTCAGCACCCTAACAGGGACAACATTTGGTCAATACAAAGAAACGCTCATCTTAGTCTACAAACGCTGCATACGTTCAGTTATTGACTATGCCAGACCTGCTTGAGCACCTGTCCTATCCAAAACACAACTAAACAAATTACAGACTGTACAGAACATAGCACTAAGAATCATACTAGGTAGTAGACAAACAACACTCATCGAACATTTACATGTTGAAACTAAAATCGTCACAATTAAATAACACCACCTTGACATGAGAGGTGCACAATTCCTTGCATCAGTCATACACAACTCAAACAGCCCCTGTCACTATCTACACAACCACCCTCTACTCACAAACAAGTAGCAAGCACACCGCATCGATACTATACAAACATTCTTGACTCCATACGACAACCACAAATCTCTCGCAGTAAAAAAAAAAAATCGCACACACCTTACCAGACAACAACTCTCTCAATACATACAAACAGACCTTTGTCCTCTCTGTCAAGCTAACCCCCACGCCGTCATGCATCTCATGGAAGATTGCATTAGCTTGGCAGCTCTCAGACAACACAATAACATTAGTAATGTCCTGCAGCTTTGGTCAAGTCCAGTGGATGTGGTGTCCTACCCACGTGGTGCGGGCTTCCTAGAATAACATGTCCCGCGGAACTACAACAACAACAACAACAACAACCGTGAAGTCACTACCTGCTGCGAGGGCTGAAAGCTCACTGACTAAGGCCAGTATTAGGCACGGCGTGTGTTTGCCCGTCGACTCTGCTCACCTTCTAGTAGACACATAAGGTGGCTACGTTGGCATCATCCTTTATGGTTCAAGCTCGAGGACAATTTCGCCTGAAATGCGGATCGGTTTGTCAAGTCCCATCTTATTCTGGAACTTTCTGATCCTATGGAGACTTTTCTCAAACCTCCTAAGACATTAGGAGGCCATAGTATCTTATTTCTTCCATACATTTTCTTATCTTTTTTTCCTGTAATTATGGCTACAACTGAAATAAATAGTCCGCGACCAGAAATGCACGGATCCGCATCCTATCGTGGCCTCGCCCTCACAAGGAGTCAGGGATGACGAGGTAACACGTGTAGATAGAGGGAAGTAGGAAAAGAGACAAAGAAAAAATAATAGCGTAGGCGAGTTGCGAACAGCTTCCCGCGTCGCTGGACCACTGTTAGCCAGCGGCGAATCCACTCGGCCACCCTAAGTCTCAAAAAAGACTCATTCAAACGAAGCTTTTAAGCCGCTCGCCTGCACTTCTCGTACGCTATACAACCCCCCTCCTAGAAGCGGAGCGTCAATGAAGAAATGAAGAGAGCCCGTTTGGAAATGTTATCCAGGGACTAACGCTCCCCCCCCGGGTCTGGGCACCATTGTAGATAGAGGGGAGTAGGAAAAGGGGCAAAGAAAAAATAATAGCGTAGGCGAGTTGCGAACAGCTTCCCGCGTCGCTGAACTACTGTTAGCCAGCGGCGAATCCACTTAGCCATCCTGAGTCTCCAAAAAGACTCATTCAAACGAAGCTTTTAAGCCGCTCGCCTACACGAGCCATCATTTCGACCGGACGAGGGGCTTCTCCTTTGCCATCTCTGGAGCCGCCAGCGCACACCTCCACCTCAGAACAGGAGGTGCTCTTGCCCCCCTATGCCTTCCCAGCGCCCCTTCAACTTTCTTCTGGCGGAGAGGAAGTTTACTCCTCTCCTAAATTTACGGGTCAGGTGGCTTACCCCTCACCCGCTTCTTTCGAGTGTCAATCTTTGCACCAACGGCGGTCCCCACTTTGCTATCATAGGTGACTTCATGAGAACACGCGTGCAGCCTAGAAGCGACCTCTCCCATAGCTCCCAACTCTCTCAGAAGACCAGTGAATAGCAATGCCCTACTGTCCCACATGCCTGCTTTCTGAGCTTGCAGGCCCCCCATCCCTCTTCATTATAAATCGCACCATTAGCATTAGCACAAGACAAGACGGGCGAACCCTCGATGGGGATCCGTGATAGCTAAGGGTGGGATGGTCACATGGACCCCCCCCCCATCCCATAAGTTTTACATGGGCCTAGATGGCAGGATCTTCCACGTGGGCAAATCCGAACTAGATGCCAAACACCAAACCGTAGTCCGCCCCTATGCAAGCTTCTCACGCGGTTTCAGGGGTCCCGAGTCCTCAGCCAAGCCATTCTCTATCCAGCCTATGGACACTTTCCGGTGGTGGAGAGAAGCAGATTTAGGCCCCACCCTCCTCTCCTAAAAAGAAGACTAGTTGATCCGGGGGCGGACGGATCCGTTGCCGTTTCGACAAGCAATTAAGCCAAGATCGTCACGTTCGGCTCCGAGGCGCCCTCAGATTTGCGGGGTCCAGTCTAAGACCAAAGTCGCAAGTGTGCTGAGAGGAGCCTCGATTACATCAGTCTCCTCATTAAGAGACTACCTTTCCGTTTTCGAGTCTGCTGGCTTCAAACTCTTTCTGATTATTCGCTCCACAGATGGCATGTTGTCCAAACGCAACATGATCATCAGAGGAGAGCGTAGCTAGCTCGAATGGTAAAGAGATGGAGGTAACCCTCCAGAGGCGGCCATTAGCACATCGGTGAGTGTCACGCCACACTCGAAAATGAACTTGGTGAAAGGAGTGATTTATGCGAGGGAACTCGTGAACTACTCTTTAGAAGACATCACCTTTAGAGTTGACCGACCACGGAACGGTTATAGTCGAAGGTCTGATGAGAAAACAGGGAGGAGCTTAGAGACTCACCCTTATACTCTTCCTCACCTTCGATCATGACAGTCTCCCTGCATCGGTGCGTGCCGGTTTGTATCGCTACCGCTACCTGTTACACTTGGTAGCCGGATGAGCTGCATATCCTCCTGGCCTGGTTGCAAATTAAGGAAACCCCTTTCACTGGGTTGATATTAACACTGATAGGACCTGAGAAAGTTACTGGTGCATTTCCTTTCATTCCCTCTCACTGATACTCTACCTTTATTTATTTATTTAATTAGTATTATTATTACGAGTATCCCATCAAATTTCGTCTACCCGTAATTTGTAGCAGGAGGAACTATTTTAATCTGGACAGAGTACGGTTCGCTTGACATGGTGCCTGGGTTGACTGCACGCCATTCCGGCATCACCTAGGACCAGGGTATGATAATAATAATTGTTTAACTACCTTATTCGTTTGTGGACCCGCTGATCTCTACTTCTCTTTATTACATGCATGCCCACCCACTTCAAAATTTGCTGTTATATCCAAATATATTCTGGCTGCTCGGCGCATTTCCGTTCTTTTATGGTCTTCAGTCGAATGGCAGTGGGGTTCCTACCTGCTGCGAAGGCCGAACGCCCGCCGGTTGAGAAAATTATTAGGAACGGGGCGTTTTCTGGAATCGACTCTGCTCACCTTATTCAAGTACACATATAAAGAGGCTACTTTGGCACCATCCTTTATGGTAAAAGCTCGAGGACAAATTCGCCAGTATAGCGGGCTGGGTTGTCAAAGTCCATCTTGACTTAAATCTATGGGACGAGTATGTGCAAATGATCACATTCTAGATTTTTTCTCTTAACCTCCCAAGGCATTGAGAGGTCATAGTATCTACTTTCCATGCATTTTTCCTCTTTTCTAGACCTACTGTGGTTGCAAAAGAATACAATAGTCGACGAAAGTAAGGTCTTGGATATCCACTTCTGAGCAGGGCCGCACCCTCTTTAGGTGTCAGGGAGGACGAGGGAAAAGGAGACACCCTTTCGACCGGTAGAGGGGTTCCCTTGTCGCAAACTCAAAGAGGGCAGATCGCCGCAAGACGATCTGAATCAAGTTATCATCATTAATGGCAGCAGTCGCCTCTGGATTCAATGCAATTTTGCGAGAGCATCTTGAGTCACTAGAACTGTTTGAAAAAGCCAGTCGTTGCAGTATTCTTTCTCTGCCTGTAATTTGTTGAGGGCTGCTTAAATTGGTTTTAGAACAGGCAAATATTCTGAAATCAATTCTAATTCATTGTCTTTGAAGATGAGTAGATTGATTTATTCAAGAGCTGCATTCCCGTCGTTCTTATGTTTATAAAGTGGTTTAATGAGTAGTATATTGAGTTCCATCGGGTAACGCATAGGTCCCTAAATTGGACACCAGTTATTTTCTGTATTTTTTCTGCTGACTTGGGTTTAACAGCAGCATTCCACAACGCGGACCATTTTCCCATTGTAGAATGCCAAATCTTCTGTAGTGATCGAACTACACCATAAGTAGGTTTTGTGCTGGATTCAATAGGGCCAAAAAACACCTCCACAAAGTGGACGCGAATTAGTCCTATTTTATCCAAGTGTAGATAGAGTGGAGTAGGAAAAGGGGAGAAGAAAAAATAATAGCGTAGGCGAGTTGCGGACAGCTTCCCGCGTCGCTGGACCACTGTTAGCCAGCGGCGAATCCACTCGGCCATCCTGAGTCTCAAAAAAGACTCATTCAAACGAAGCTTTTAAGCCGCTCACCTGCACTTCTCGTACGCTATATACCCCTTCGGGTGGAAGGGATAAAGGCGAAAACTCCGTCCTCCTCACGAAAAAGGAAGATATAAAAAACAAGAGCTTTCCTTTTTTTCCAGGCGGGCTCCGCAGACGGGCGAGTCCCGCCTAGGCCAGCACAGAACCGCGTCGGTACAGAGCCGAAAGTCTCATGTTTTTCGGAAGTAAGACTTCTGGTTAATGCGGCTGATTCTTTTCAGGGAGCCCTAATTAGCGCTCTCCTGACGCTCGATAATATGTATGTGCAGACGTCACCACCGTCTCACATAAACATTTTCAAGAGGGTTGTCTATGCAAGGGATTTAAAGATTTGCTAGACTTCTCTATAGTATCGCTGGTAGATCGATGGGCGGTCAAGCGCAAGCACTTAAGACTTGCCGAAGTACAAATAAGGGTAAGCTCCAAATTTTCCTTGCAAGGCTGTAAGCACATAAAGTGTCTATGCCTATAGCCAAGTGCCTGGATTGCGATGGATGACGTAATGCTTCCTCTAAGCAATGCAATTTGTATTTAGTCGAAAAATAGGTCCTAGCTGTGGACCGTATTTCGAATCAAGAGGGCAAGGTCATAGTCCTATCGCAGCCATATATACCAGGCAGGGGCCCACGTCTATAAGGTAAAGGCTCTCTCCGCTCCTGAACCTTCTAGACCTACGCACGCGGTAGCTTTCGTGATCATCAGTTACCCTTTTATTCGTGAAACTATTTTCGGAAGTTAGTGGCTTCCATCTTCCGTCCGAGAATAATGATAGAAAATGTTTCAAAGTTCTAAGTGAAAAGTATATAAGGGAACAGTATATAAACAGTCGATAAAATATGAACTCATGAGGTAGGCCCTTTCTTCCTCTTTTCTGCTTTTAGATAAAAAGCCATATTCTATTCTAAGTAGGGATCTGGATTCATCTCAAGATCTATCGAGAATTATCCCGTTCACTGTTCACTATCTGACCAAATGAAGTAGCACAAAGAATCCCCCAGTGCTGATATTTAATTCTGCCGTGATGACGTTAATGGAGTGCGGCACAATTTTCACAGTAAACTTGACATTTTTTTCTGTGATATCCTGTGGTACAAGGGTTTCTCTCCTCAAAACAACATTGCCAATGTTTCCACTCCTAACCATTGGACTACGTAACTTCCCTCCATGTTGGAGTCAACTTCAATCCCGATGACACCAAATTCCTGTGTGGTTTGGTTGCAAATTCATCTCCATTAAGAGTTATCCAGTAAAATTTTATATACCCCCTCTTCTTCGGTGCAATAAATGTCAGAAATTCGGCCGTAGATCAAGGAAATGAGATCTGTCTCAACAGTCGAGACCAACATAGCTCGCACTATACTTATCCCTAGAGCTGCCCAAGCTGGTTAATTTGTTATGCTTTACCAAAGAACTCGCAAGAAAATTAAAACCAAATTGCCCTGATATATGGAAGAGATTTCGTCCTTAAAACCCGTCATTGCTATATATGTATGGCAAATTTCTATAAAACCAATCTCCTTTTAAGGCCAATAATTTTATGTCCTGCATCGCATAGTTATCAAATTTAAATTGACTGGCGAGCTATCTTTTGCCACTTGTTGGTTTCATCTCAAAGTCTCAGATTTACCATTCGCATGAATTTATAGACCGGCTTCAGAACAATAACCTTCATGGATCTCCCTTGTCAACTTTGATGGTATGCCTTTTCACCAATGTTCCGATACAATATGCCTTTTTTCCGTCCTACGCATTGTCTAAAAGAAGAAACCAATCAACATCCCTTTATTACTCAGCTCGTCGATAGGTGGACTCAAAAAAATCTTCCCCATTAATTGTAAAATCTTTAGATGTATAGAAGGCGGAGCACGCTCCACTCAAACCAAAACTACCAAATATTAACGAGCAACCAATAAAAAAACAGGAAGACAAAACCAGCATGACCTCACGGTCAGAGGCAGCACAAAAATACAAGTACGATGACAATGAGATAAACCCCGCCATCGCACTAAACCCTAACAGAGTCCAGTCAATAAAGAAGACATGGAAGCTAGCTGAAGGTGATCGGGAAAGCTTTGCTACCGTTTTTGCCACCACCTTCTGCTACTGAGCAGCGGACTGATTGGAGGCTACTTCTCTTTCTGTCGCTCATGATAGAAGCGTCAACAAGCTCAGGCAGACTGATAGGAGATTTCTCCTCTTTCTGCCTGGCTTGTGGGACAAGTTGGTCAGTCAGCCATGACCAATGGTACTTTCTCAAAAGGTTGTCGGACTGTTTGTAGATTCTTTCTGTTTTCATCTCGCCTGTGGAGAAGGAGAGAGCTGAAAGAGAAGATAGAGCTGGGACTCTGTCCTGCTCAATGAGACGAAGACTCAGCCATAAATGGCGCAGGGAAATCACTGGAATTTTAGGTCCCACCGAGGCTCAGCGGAACTGAGACCCCTGACAAAACCAAAGTCTTTGAGGCGATCTTTAGGAAACTAGAGACCGAGCTAGGAAGACTGATTGAGGAAATAGAGATGGCAGCCAAGGCCAAAGAAGCAGGGGTGAAGCTCTTATTCATGAAAATCTCTCCCGATCAGATTGAGAAGGAAAGATTCTTCCGGCTATTGGCCAACTAGTGCCTGCCAAAACAAAAAGGACGACAAGATTAGCTTGGAGTTCTCTCAGACCGGCCACAGCTAAATTCACTGCATTGATGAGACATAAATCTTCATTAACTGCGCGGATCCCAACCGAACCCTAAGCATGCAGTGCCCAATCAGAAAGGAAGAACTCAACAGGAAGAGGGCCGTAGCCGACAGGCCAAGCATCTCGTAGGCAGCAGCAGCCAAGACCAACAGTTAATGCAAAGCCGGTCCAGCCACAGATCATTATAGAACTGACAGGCGCGACGCCCTTCAATATGTTGGCTTGCATACTTGACGCTCACGTGATGAACCTCTCCTATCCCGGAACTTTCTACACGGAAATAAATAAAATGCTATCTGTGAACAGTCTGAAACCAATAAAGTTCCAAGACAGCCCACAATCGGCCAAGTTTCTATCTCTTACCAAGGTTAAGGAGCAGCCAGCATAAACAACCATACCAATCCAGTCCCCCAACCTGGAAAAGAGGAGAAAAGACCGTGCAGCCCAGAGCCCAAAGATGCATAGAAGGCGGAGCCCGCTCCACTCAAACCAAAACTACCAAAAATTAACGAGCAACCAATAAAAAAGCAGGAAAACAAAACCAGCATGACCTCACGGTCAGCGGCAGCACAAAAATACAAGTACGATGACAATGAAATAAACGCCGCCATCGCACTTAACACTAACAGAGTCCAGTCAATATCATTCTCGCTCGAGGATGGCTGAAGGAGTGCGAAGAGGCTATCTCAAGTGGTTCTTCACCTCCAAAGTGGATCAAGAGTCGGTCAAGTCAGCTTCGATGGAAAAGAAGATCAAGCTGTACGATGGCTCCCTCAAACTCTACGAGCCATCTCTCTACAAGAGACCTCGATCGGGCAGGCCTTACCAAAAGACCTCATGCCGGACGAAGAGACAAGATGGTTGCGAGGAATAACCTCACTATCCTAACGCATAACGTACGGGGATGGCAGTTGCACAAGCACATGTTGTATAACAAATATAGAGAACTAGACCCCGATACGAACAACGCTGGATGATCCAAACAAACGTAGAAAAATTTACGGCAGCCTCGATTGGGCAACATTTAACCGTACATCTAAACATTCATGACAACGAAATCGATTACTTGCCAAATGTGTCACTCCTTGGCTTCAGTTTTGGCACCACTGGCATGAAAGGACATACTAACGTATGAATTGGAAAAGCTCGCACCGAATTAGACAAAATAGACCGATTTAAAACGTCTCACAAGAAAACACGAAAAAATTATGCATCGGTTTAGTTATATCTTAACTGGTGTATCCAGTCATACCACTCAATGCAGTATCTACCAAAAACATACCCAGCTACATAGAGTGCAAAACAGAAGGCTCCGGTTCTTACCAACACAAGCTGGCAAGATTTCCGGACCTCTAAAAGATCCCACGAGGAAACTGATGTAGAACCAGTAAACATCTATCTTCACAGAAGTCGGGAGGTAGGGGCTAAGGTGGACAAGATCGGCCCAGACTCTGGCTGGTCTTGATTAGGCAGAAGAGGGTTAGATGTAAAACTACCTATCAAACTCAAGAATGCATGAGCCTGACCCAAAATTAAAAATAATAACAATAACAAATAAATTGTTCCCGCAGTAGGACAACATACAAAAACAAAAAGATTCGAAAGTGGGACAAAACTAAGTATCAAATAATGAAAAAAAGATTCCTTAGTGAGACAACAATCTTCAGACATCCAGTACAAAAGAAGAAGGCCCACTCAACGGGTATCTTTCATTTCTGCTACTTCTTTCTTTTTTTAGTCACGTTTATAAGTTACTACTTCAGTTCGTCGCTCGGGTGGTAGCCATTTTACCTTTCAATGAGTTTTTGAAAGTTTTGAACGTCGTAAGGTGAGATGATATGTTTGGTAATTGATAATACGTTCATTAATTATTTTGTCGACAATTATTGAAATAATCGAGAACACGCGACTTAGCTCTGTTGATTTTGTTCTTTACTATCCTGCCCCTTCTCTCTCTTTATTACTTCCTCCCCTCTTATTCTCTCTTTCTACCAAACAGTGAACATTGACTCTTACATATTATTGAATTATTTATCCACTTCATTCCTTCAATCAATAAATTATATATTCATTTATGCAACGCAATTTCGTCCTTGATCCTACACTTGCTTACCATTCAGCATATTTTTCCATGTAGATTTCGTATCACTGCGTGATATTAAATCCCTGTTCCCGGTCATATTTTATTAAGTGAAATTTCTGATACTCGCTTTACCATTTTGTCTTTAGTCTTCGTTCTACAGGGGTTGGACAAAATAATGGAAACATTAATTAAATTACTGACTTTGATTCCCCTCCTCCTTAGCAGTATAAATAGATTCAATACGCTGACTAATCGATTCATACAGTTTTTTACTGCATCTATATGAATTTAACTGGTTTCGGGTGAAACCTGCTCTAGATCCTTCGTAGACGCTTTTTAGAGGGAATATATCCCCTAGTTTTTGCTCCAATTTACACACAAAAAAAAATGATTATGGCAAGATCTGTGAATTATGGAGACAAATATGTGTTCAACGTCATTATCAGGCATTTTAAACAGGTTTTAAAAATTTTTTTTGGGTGTGAATGGGTGCATTAGTTAATGTTTCCATTATTTTGTCCAACCCTGTATATCCAGTCGGCATTTAGACACACTGGATTCCTTCGTGGCATATTACATGTTAAATGTGTTTTTTTTTGTTTTGCAGTATTGTTATTGAGCTTTGGCAGCATTGCAAATTTCATATGGTTTCTCAATCACTTTTTTTCCTTTTGTATTTCTCCTTTCCTCTTTAACCTCTTCCTTTGCTCATTTTTTGCCTCCTGCTTTAAGAAAATACCTACCCCCTGTCATCATAGACGGCCAGTACCTTGTCCCGTTTCGATTCATAAAGGCATTTTGTGCCTCTCGGATTTATCTAATCTCCAAGGAAATCGTTGAACACAGCCAATATGTTTATTTTTTATTATATTTTCTATTGTGAAATTGATAAGAAAACAAAACAATATAAAAATGCATTAAACTCTATGGTTGATAACAAAGTTGAGGGTATCTATTTTTTACTTCCTATAATACTAGTCATGATGTAACTTTTCATAGGTTCATAATACTGGATTCGTAATAGCACCATCTCTCGCGAGCTTCTTAGCGTCTCCAGGTGACTTAGTTCCGTCTCGAAGACGCACACCGTTAAAACTATGAGGACTGTTATCACGAGAAGGAAAGTTACGAGAAAAACTCTGCTGAATCGGAATAGACTGGACACGAAAAATGAATATGGATCCATCTTGAAATTAAGGAACCGCCTACTCGGGGAGAATAATAAGGAAGATGACGAGAAGTCATTTTCCAGCGCCCCACTGTTGCTACCTATATTATGAGATTCAACCCTAGGCTTGCTTTGAGAGAAATTAGGCTTCAGTTGTTGCTTTTGTTGGTTGAAAAGGAGTTCACCGCCCTCTTTCGAGATAAATGGCACGTCCAGAGGCTCCGTAGGCGGCCCAAGGGTGTCTGTAGAGGAAGTATCTTCTCGTTCATAGTCGAGGCGGGTGTCATCGCAATCGCAGTACATCTGTGGCTGCAAGAAGTCGTCTTCTGTTGTGCGAGTAGAAATTAAGATAAAAAAAACTCAGTAAAGTTAATTTGCAAGGTACTGTACAGGACCTGAATTCTGATAGATCATTTAAAGGAGGAAAAAATAAAGAATAGAAGGGGGCGAAAGGGAACTGCTAAGAAGTGCATAATTGCATGTTGCTTTGCTCTCTAACCCTACTGAGATCAGGGCCAGCCTTAACCCTGGGATCGAAATTCCTCCTTTTATCCTATTTAAGTTTATCGTCCTCAGCTTTGAGGAGCCTGCATATGGCAGGTTTGGAGAGACGTGTGCCCCCACCCTTGGATCTTAGCATTGCACGGGTTTTTTTTTTGTCTACCTATTCTTGCCAGGGTATTTACCCCACGTTATCACTTCCCTTATCCTTCACCGCTAAGACTTCGTTACAGAACGGAGGGAGATCCACAAGTTTAGGAGAGTTACCAGTAATCCCAGGTTCTAGTACTACAATTAAACAAGATGGGCTATTCACCTTCCATACATGTTTACTTCTGTCTTCACCATTTTCTTTACAAAGCTCTCCTAAACATTCTGACGGAGAAGCTCTCATGGTTTTCCCCTTGAAGGAATTTTAGGTTGTGTATATCATCGACGTGTACTCGCCCTTCTCTCTAGGTGGAAAAAGGTTCCTTGATTTGAATTCTGGCTCAGATGTACAAGCTTGTTCCAGGATAATCTTTTTCCGCTTTATGGTGGATCAATTTCCCGCTTTTTTACTTCTTTTTAGTGTCCTAATCGATATTTTCTTTCTTTCTGTCTGTCCCTCTTCTAATTTTCGTTGTGAGGGTTGTGATCTGGTTTGAGTGACGTATATATTATTGATTAAGCAATATACCTGGCCACTGCGACAATCGTCAGGATATCCAACAATCGACTGCAGGGAGGATAAGTTCCAAAGAGTGGGGTCAACTCGGAAGTTGATACTATTCAGTAGATGTATTAATCAGCACAGAAGAAGGAGACCATGAGCCGGTTATAGTCAAGTGAGCGCGCAAAAGGGCGTTAGATTAGTAGAGCTGTATGTACGGATGTTCATCCGTTAGATGAAAATACCAGCTCACTAAAAGGATTCCTTATTGTGGGCATCTAAACTTTAACTCTCCGGTTCTTATTGAATCTAAAACTAGTTTACAGTATTCTCTATACTCCCCGCCCCGTAACCAATATTTTCCCTATCGGTGCAATTTAAAGATGGTATAAAAACTGGACTCCAAACCAGTGGATTGCCCAAGTACACGTAGTTCTAGCTTTAAGCTGCCCCTTTCCTCTTTCAGCAGAACCGCCGCACTTATGGCGCGCTCTTAGATTATCCTTATGAGGCCTTTTAGCATTTCCTCTACTTGCTTTCACGGGGGTCTCTGATATACCAATGCTTACACACACTTCCTCTTTAATGGCCTAGAATTAGATGTTTTAATTTCTTCAACTTCAACTCTATTCCGCCTTCCATAACTTCGTTGGAACATCAGACCTTCTCATCCTTTATGCAGTGTGGCAGGACAAGAACAGAGATATGAGGAATTTATGTGAGATGGATGTAATCCTCTTGCAATATGGTGGACGCAGGAGAAACCATTCATACATACAATAACTCGACTCGCTTATAAGTACCTTTAATCGGTGCGTGACGGTAGAGGCGTTTGGCGGGGGTAGTCCCTTCCACCCTCACACTGCGCCCCCCTTTCATGTTCCCTAAGGGGGAGTAAGACTGGTTGGGTCTCTCGTAGTAGCCAAGGTCGGTGTTCGGATCGGTCTCATTGTCTGTGAAGAAATAAAGGTTAATTGGTCGATTGCACCATCCGTCTCTTTCAATTGCAAATAAGGGGCCACACCCGATAATGAAATCTACATAAAGATAATAATGACAATTTATAGCAAGCCCAAAGGAAAAAAGAGGAAGAAATTCGTGGGGGGGGGATGAGGGGGAAAGAGCGAGGGTACTCTGCGTTGCGAACAAACTGAGCATGTGGGACCTTCAAAGTTCAAGGGAAAACTACCAATTCCACGTTAGGGGAGTGTGGATATGACAATCCCTTCTGCGTGCTCCGTGCGCGGAAGATTTGTGTGCGAAGGACCAGATGGAAACAAGAACCAGAAGTGGCTTTTGTGTGGCAACGTATGTGAGTGTAACTGTCTGCAAACATATAACAGACATGCTTAACCCCCAATTGGCGACAGCTCCTTACAGTCCCCGCAATTTGTATCGTTCTCTCTCGCTGGGGATCGAACTCGGGCCCTTGACGTGGTAGGAAATATATCTTTGAAGATTGCATCGTTTCTACCATTGTATACAAATGCAGTAGAGCCCGGGTCTTATGGTCCAAACAGTAAATTAACTAAAAACCTTTTTCTGGCGACATCTGGCGACATCTGGCGACTATTTTCGAATTCTTTATTTCTATTTAATATTTTTATTTAAACCTATATTCCTGATTTTTTTTCCGAAAAAATGATTTTGGCATATGAATGTATTTTTATTATTTTTACAGATTAAAAGAAGATATGCAATTATCAAAATGAAAAATAGTCGTTTGTTGAAAGACCGAAGAATACGAAATGCAAAATTAGATAAATACCCGAGATATCTCGTGAATTACTGATCAACATTTAAGTCTCAAACGAGTTATCTTTGGATAATCCGGGAACAAGTAATGATAAGCCATTTCAGCGATGGTTAGTAGTAGTAAGGAAAAGCAATCCGTAATTTAATCTTGTAAAAGATAAGGCATCTCTTAGATGGCACAGTAAAGAGAAGCCATCTATAAACTGACCGAGTAAATTAGGCAAAAGACAACAAATTATCCACCAAGGTGGGGGTTAGGTTAGGTTAGGTTAGGTTTTCTTTATCCTAATTTTCGACCAACGTCTCTGGCATCGTAGACGAGATTTAGGTTACTAATTTAGGTTAGGAAGAAACCTAAATTCGCTTTATTATAAGACTGAATTGGTACTAATTGTGAATGATTGGAAGATGATCAATACATTTGCATACATAAATTATCGAATATCTAAATGACAATGGTTTCTCGCATGGTTAAAGATGTAACGACTTGAATTATTTTATATTTTTTCTTAACTAAGCGAAGCTCTAGACTCGATATAGGGCTCGATCCCACCTAACGCGGATACAAAACCTTCAGCGGCATCACAAGCTGACCCTCATTGACCGATACACTGAAACCTGCCCCCATCCCGCTATTGTAATTAGTTCCCCACGCATCATCAGGCACACGGCCAATAACATCGCCACTATCCTTTCCGTCCCGTCTTTCACAAAACAACATACCTTCCCCCCATCCCTCCATATACAAATACCCTAACGTGGAGTACTAGTACCCCGTACTCATATCCATGTACTGACGCGAAACCACAAGAAGGTTCTATGATCCCTCTCAACGATGATCGGTTCTTGGTTCCTTCGGGCTGGCCAACGATTGTTACTCTGATCTTTATGTGTATTTCAAAATCCAGATCGGGGGATCTCGTCCACGATGCGAGAGACGAATGACGAAAATTCCTTACTTCATTACGTGGTGTTACTCTTTTATCAGTATTAACCCCTAAACAGCCTACCATTAGGAACCGATCCGTGTTCTATCGAAAAACAGCGGACCTCGGCAGGTGAGTCAATGGTGCGTGGGAAATGAACGGCTCTCGTCGATTGGAGCAAATATCTTACATGAATTCCCGCCGTTTTGAGGCATAATGCAATTAATAGACAAATATAATTCTTTAATTGACATAACTCCGCTAATTATTGATTGAATTAATTGTTCAACTTCACCTTCAAACGTTTATAGGTAAGAGGTCCACATGAAGGACAGTGAAAATTCAAAATACCCTCTTCCGATTCCTCGTACCTCTATTAACCCGAAAGCTACCCTCTTTTGCCCCGCCTAAATTGCAGCGGGCAATGGAGGGTACCATCTCGTTGAGTCTGGGTTCATCCCTCAGGAAAAGCCACCAGCACCCATCTTCGCAAATCCCATATGTGCACACCTGTCGTAAACATTATCACCCATTGCTCTTCTCTTAGCGCTTTCTCTCAAACATACATTCATCTGACCAACCTAACTTTTTACACGTTTTTCTAACCCTTCTCACACTCTGACAATCACTCTCATATATTCTCCTCGCAAATCTATTTCCATTCATTCTTCTTGCATATCCACTACACCACATAACACTCAGTCATTATACCTCATTCGCACCTCTCTTCATGAGATACATATATACCCCTTAACTCACTCACAGAAAGAGGAGAGTCCAATTAGACTTTCCTAATCGGACTATCTTGAAATTGTCTGTCCACCTTGTATCTACCCTTCTAACGACCCTTCCATGGCATTAAAAATAACAGGATCGATTCCCCATACGGGGACTTATTCTCACCGTTCTTCGTTTACTGTTTACCGCAGCCCCTCCCCCCCCCCCCGCAACATCATCCAATACCTTTGAGTGGCAATGCTCCTAACAGCACTTAGTTTTTTCATGGTATCAAATTGCGCCCTTCCTGCCTCAAAAGAAATGAAATTTACTAGCAATCATTTTCATTCTTGATTTTTGCTACCAAGTGGTATGGGTAAAGATCTGACAAGATGCAATGGTTGGGTACGGTTGTTGATGTGAGGCAGAAATTCTGGTATGACTCTGGATGAGTGCTTGATGGAGTCAAGATCAAGAATAAAAATCGACTGATGGTTAAAAGAAATATGAATGGCTGATTTTCCCCTCGAATTTTAAGCGCAACGAAGCCATATTACGTAGAAAGTTTGTGTTAGATCTGTAAATAAAGTGGTGAAGCTAGAGAAAGTGAAAATGCGTGGAAGATATATAGCCGCAAGTCCTCCTGCAGGCGAAGGGTAAAGTGAGAGATTGGAGCGGGAAGGATACACAAGCCCCAGATGTACATTGACGAAGTTAAATAAGAGGAGAAATAAGAGGGGAGTAAAGGAGATTTAAGGGAGTGTGTGAATGGGAACTGGAGAGAGGTGACCAGTTGCTCTTAGCTGTAGTGGTATATCTACTACTACTACCTCACCCTTCCTTTAGGAGTTGGGGCATGGTTGCCAAAGAAGTAGTGAGTAATGGTGATTAGATAAGGGGAGATTTTGGTTCGATAGGAGAGAATATGGTAGGTCTTTGGGCTGAAAGAAGTTTAGGTGTGATAAACACATTCTTTCACCACAAAGAGATGTATAAATACGCATGCGTTTGGCAAAGGAGAGTGTTAAAAGGTGAGAATATGATTGATCAATTCCTAGTAAGAAAGGATAGGCCATGAGATGTAGTGGATGCGAACCTGGAAGAGATCCGAGTATGGTTGTGTTGTGTAAAGTTAAATTGATTGTTGCAGGGATGAGAAGATGCGAGAAAAATGGAAAGGAATGGATAGTCAAAAGTGGAAGCTGAATGAATTAGAGAGGGGGAGGGGGCACGTGAGAATAGTCGAGAATAGGAGAGAGGAAATAAATGTGAAGATGGAGTAGAGAAAATGTAAAAAATAAAATATAAGGAAGTGATAGTGAGTAGCACAAATAATGCATTTGGGTGTGAGCATAAGGGATAGGAATAGAAGAGTAATGTGGAGGTGAAAAGTAGATGGAGAGAGTACTTTGACGAATTGTATAATGTGTGTGTGGAAGATGAAATGAATGTGAATATAAATGGTTACGTGGATGCAAAACCGGTTGTTTTAGAGTGATGAAGAGAGATCAGAGGTTTATAGTGCTGTGAGAGTTCTGAAAAATGAAAAAGTGACTGGATTAAATGATAGATTAGGTGAGATGCTAAAAAGTGTATGGTAATTGAGTTATGGAATCGGTCTGGTGTTGTGTTGTAAGGCATTTGAAAATGGAAGAATGCCTAAGATCTGGAATTATGTGGTGGTAGTGCTGTCGCATAAGGGTGAATGTGAGAAAGGTGAATGCAAGAACTACAGGGGAATATGTTAAGTATTGTAAGTAAAATGTATGGAAAAATCTTCATTTGGCGTGTAAGAATAAATATGGGTTTGATGAAGGGTAGCAAGAGGGGTTTAGAACGTGTGGGGAGTGTAATAATAAGTATTGCACTGAGACAGTTAGCCGAAGAAACAAGGGGTGGGATGTAAATATGTGTTGATGTGTACATGGATCTGGAGAAAGGGTGTAATAGTGTAGATAGAGAAGTATTAAGGTAGGTTCTAAGCAACGTAAATATGAGTGGTAAACTGTTAGAAGTTGTGAAAAGTATTTATGTTGTAAGTATGGCGTGCTTTCAGGGAACAGAATAACCTATCTGATGTATGTACGTGGGTGGAGTACTGAGAGAAGAACACATCAAAATGAGGGGAAGGAGTATAATATTGATGATGGGGGGGGAAGAGGGTCTAGTTATGTTGGTGTATGCTGTTGTTAGTGGCTGAGAGGGATTTGGAAATATTGGATCGAAGCGTTTGGCAAGTTTGTGTGAAGAGGGTGTTTGAAGTACCGGGTGTCCCAAAATTAAGTGTGTTTTTCTTGATGAAATTGAAAACTTTTATGACAAATTCTTGTTGATTTATGTTCATCATGTTCAAATTGTTCTCTGCACAAAATTGTACTGTTGCATGTACAGGGTGTCCCAAAATTTTAATTTGTCTTTTAATCCTCTTCTTAATCCCTTCCTAATGGCTATTAAAAAGAAAAAAAAATTGATGTGTATTTTTCAGGCTCAATTATGATCACAAAAAGAAAAAAATCATCAAAAATAAAAGAAAAGAAAAACTTTATTTAAATTATTTTAACATGTGCTCCGTCCGTATCTCTGCAAATTTCAAACATTGTGGAGCGTTTCTGGAGTTATGTCCAGCACTGCTGAAAGTTTGCGTTCTTTAAGTTCAGTTAAATTACTAATTTTTTGCTGATACACTTTTGTTTTGATATAACCCCACGCCAAAAAATCCAGGAAAGTTAAATCTGAAGAACGTGGAGGCCAAGTTCTAGCTCTTCCATGTTCAATCCATCGATTTGAAAAGCGGCTGTTCAGGTAATTTCGGACAATTAGAGCATAATGCCATGTGTACGATCTTGTTGAAACAGGACACTATCAACAATGCTATCATTAACAAACGGTGGATCTAAAACTGTTGGAGCATATCAAGGTAGATGTTGTCTGTCACAGATGCTTCAGGAAAAAATAATGGGCCATAAATTTTAAATTCGGTTATTCCAAGCCACACGTTAACTTTTGGAGAGTCTCTTTTCCATTCCATGAAACCACTTGGTCTTTCATTTGCCCAGATACAACAATTGTGTTAATTAACTTTATCACATGTGTGGAAAGTCGCTTCATCACTGAATAAGATGTTATCTAATAGGTTTTCATTTTCAATTTGATCCAGAAATTCTGCGCACCTTGCTGCTCGATTTGGATAATCTTCTTCATTAAGGAAGTGCAGTAATTGAAAGTGATAAGACTTTTTCATAAGTGCTGAACGCAAGACTCTGTGTACTGTTGTCTTGTGCATATCAGGTCTCTGACTGGCCTTTCTCACCACCGAAGTTTTTGGTTCATTTTCAAACAATTGTCTATTTGTTTTCAGTTTTGTTGGGGGCAATCTTTTTCCATCATCTTCCTTTCTCATCATACACGGATCCGATTCTTTTAAATTTGTTGTCAGTAGGTCCAGTTTTTCTAAACTTTCTTTGGAACTTTTCTCGTACTTCATTAAATTTAGCTCTTCTGCTACGAGCTATCACAACAAAAATCAACTCTTCTGTATTCATTATTAAAGGGTTCTGAAAACGATTGAAAAATAAATTAAAATTTTAGGACACCCTGTACATGGAACACTACAATTTTGTGCAGAGCACAATTTGGACATGATAAACATAATTCAACAAAAGATTTTCATAAAATTTATCAATTTAATAAACATACGCACTCAATTTTGGGACACCCGGTATATGTAGAAAAGCATGGAGGTGTTTGGTTGTGAGGATATGTGGTGTGATATTAGAGCCCGCATTGTTAGACTTGAAGGAGTGAGAAGTTTTAATCATCCGGAATGTATCGTGAATGATTGTGGTACATATGAAGCGGACTGCCATCACAAGGTTGTAAGAATGTTTTAGGGGCGATCAGAGCATTAGTGAATGCTAAGGACTTGAGTGTGAAATGTGCCAGGGAGCTACACGAGCTTATCCAGATACCAAAGTTGGTATATGGGAGTAAGCCTATATACCGAGTGATGGTCAAAAATGGTCCCTTTTTTATAATGCTGTAATTTGTTAGCCATTAGAACTTGAAGGCATAAATAAGTATCATTACAAAGAACAATATTTGAAATTTTACTAGCTAACATTTAACGTTCGAAATGACCACCACCGGACTCTATGCACTTATCAATGCGACTAGCAAAATTTCTTATGGCATTCTGAAAAATATTGATATTGATAGATGTAATGATTTCTCGAAACTCATTCTTCAGTTCTGCGATAGTAGATGGTGCAACTCGAAATAGCCTTTCTTTAACAAAACTCCATAGAAATTAGTCTAAAGGTGACAACTCAGGTGACCTGGCTGGACATGGAAATTGTCCTATGCGACATTAGTCGTTGAGGAAATCGAGCATTCAACCATGTCATGGTGGCACATGCAGTATGAGCTGTAGCGCCATCTGGTTGAAACCATTTGTCAGTATATGTGCTATTGGCGAAAATGCTTTTGAGCAGGTCAAGATATCCGGCAGCGTTAATTGACTGAGCTTGTCCTGTTCCATTTAGTCCACACCATACTGTTATTTTGGGGGAGTCTAAAGGTTTTTGAGGGATTATTTGGTTAGTTAGTGACTACTTCCGATAATTATGTTTATTTGGCATGACTTTCAGGTAAACATGACATTCATCACTGAGAATTATTTTATTCAATACTAATTGTTTATCATCGCACATTTCTTTAACCCTCAGGCAAAATGATAACCTTTGTTGCTTATCCTGCATTGCGATTTCTTGATGACATTGACTTTTGTATGGCTTTAAATTAAAATCTTTGTTTGAGAATAGTTTGCACATCTTCTCTATTCAAATGTATCTCAGCAGCCATTTTCACACTGAATTTGTTTCATCAGCATCAATTAAAGTCCTTACCTTGTCAATATTACTTTGCGTCCTCACACTTTTCTTACAACCGGAATTTTATTTATTTAAATTACGAATTGTGCTCTTTGCATTCAACTTGGCGTAATTTCTCTGGATTGTTTTTTGGTCTAATTCTATACCATATCTTGCTTGAAAATAACGAATTGATTTGATTATGGAGCCACGTCGAATCGTTAATTACACAACAAACCTGCGCTGTTCAAGAGTTAATTGTGCCATTTTGGCGAGGCAAAAACAGAACTGTTTAATATCTGCATAGATAGGCTATCCTAGGCTCGGTTAGACTATCCACCGCGAGCCCAAGTAGGCCACCTAAGCTAGCGAAGAACAATTTTAATATTGTTCTTTGTAATGATATTTATTTCTACGTTCAAGCTTCAATGGCTAACATATTACAGCATTAAACAAAAGGGGACATTTTTGGCTGTCACCCGGTATAATATGGAAGGAAAAGATTTAGAGTAGAAGCGGGGATCTGAGATTGCAGGTGTGTGTAGGAAGAATGGATGGAAATAGATTTGTGAAGGGAATATTTGAGAGTAGGAATCAAGGTGTGTCGGAAGACCACGTAAAAGGTGGGGTGCTTATTTGAATGAGTGGGAGAGAAAGGAGAGGAGGAAGTGGATGCTATTGAGTATATGATAGGTGTGCATGGAAGGGTTTGGGAGGGAGCGTGTCTGGGGTCTTCTGCCCAGTGATGAAACCTATGCTATAAAGGTTCAATTGGGGGTGAAATAAATGAATGATGCTTTTGTGCTTGATATGGCTTAAATCGGTTGGAGGGGGCTTATTTTTTAGTGGCGTTGATGCGTACCCATCACACTTTATGGGAAATCAGGTGAAGAAGCCAATAATGAGTTTTTATACTTTTTTGTGTGTGTTCCTTCCTCTGCATGATCTCATACTCCTCCAGACCCAATCACCCGAACGCAATGCCCCTTTGCCCCATAATCGGTCCCATGCGTTTCCCTCGATTCCAATTACTTACATTTGCCGTTGACCGCCGACGACTCTTGGAATTTGTTCTCGCCAGCTTCGACCAGAGGCTCGAGTTGGCCTAACGGTGGAAGCGTGGATTCAGGGCAATACGCTCCGACGCTCGCTGCCGAAGAATGAATTCAAATCAACCTTTTATTTACTTAACCTCATTATGGGAAAACCAACGAGAGCAACTTCCGTGTTAACAATGCCCAGGCGAGTGTGTGTGGGAGCGGCCGAGGGGGGGGGGGGGCAAGTTTGTACTTTTGTGTAACTACGCTTTTTGTACGAACAAGCTGGAGGCTTTCAATGCACTATCACGGCCTTGATAATTAAGGTTTGATTACTTTAGCTGTAGGAATTCCTTTTTTTTCACCCTTTTGTTTCATAAAAAAATATTTTCTTCGTTCCTTCCTGCCCCTCGCTATGCCTGAACACAAGTGAAAGAGGGTGTCAAAACACCTTAAACGACGGTACCAAACAATACATAAAGTGAATCTCAGAGAAATTGGATGAACCTTCCCGGAGATAATATTATTATTATTATCAAAAGTAGGTACGAGAAATCCCCCCGGATTTCTATGGCGCCTGACTTACAGCTCAACTGCAGGTAACGGCTAGAGGATTATGTACCTTCCTGGCCTCTAAATCTTCATTATGAATGTTTGTCAGGTTTATGGAGGCCAAATCTGATACTCATTTTGTGGAGAGTCAAAAATGACTTCATTAACCAAGTACGCCAAGGAAAACTCTCTCAAGAGGATACACAAAAAATATAAATTTCGTTGATTTTATCTGATTGTTCATGAAGTAAATGGATTAATTTAACATTTAACAATGATTGCAGGAAATCCAGAGTTGAATATTCTTATACGAATTGCAATGGAAAAATAATTTAGTTTTGAACTTTGCGCAGATTATCACAGTGACAACATCAGAACCATTGGGGAGATGGGAAGCAAAACGGAAAAAGCTGAGTGAATATATTTGACTTTTTTTTGTATAGGGAAAGGTATAGTACGGCATCATGGATTTTCCCTCTCCGTCCCATCTGGACTGAGAGAGGTAAACAGGGCCCATCTCAGGCCGACCTTTCCGCAAGTTCTCCTGCGCTCATCGGCTCTATTTGGGCGAAGAGACAACTGGGTACAGGCTTTAGACGGGATATGTATAAGTGAAGAAGGAAAGAAAATGTAAAGAGGTTGTAGATTCAAAGTTGACCCTATTTGGTCAGCACAAAGATCTGGTGGGGAGTGTGGGGTAGGGGAACATATCCAGATTCCTCAGGGTGATCTACAGGTTCTATTTTTTTTTTAACTGCCCTTATGTCCTTGTCATTAACCTATACTTACCCTCCCTCTTTCCGTTCTTCCGATTGATGTTCGTTGTTCTCATTCGGTCATTGTTGTGATGACCTTTACTGTCTTCTTAGGTGCTGTTAATGCACTATTGTTCTCAGGAGCTGGATATGCTAGCAGTTTTCCTTCTTAGTCCGTATGTTTTGTCCTCTTTTATCTTTCTTTCAGCGGGGGTAAGATGCCTCTGGCTGAGACCTCATCTACTCTTTGTTTTCGAACCGTTGTCTTACTCTTTTTTCTTAAGTTGCTTGTTATCTGTCCTCATAACTTTTCCGTTTGTCCTGGTTACTTTTATATATATCTTTGGTCTGTCAGCAATATTTTCCTACTGTTTGTGAATCTTGGTTGTAGCATTAAATATGTTTTTATGTTTATCTTTTATTTCTGTCCATATTTTTTCTGCTTTCTTCCTTAGAGTCTGGTTGAGGGGTAGCATGCCAGCTTTCTTGCATAACTCCCTCAAATTTCTGCGTTCCCGTCATCTTGTATTCGTTAACCAGTACACAGCCCTGTTCTGGATCATTTTTAAGTTTATTTTGTTTGTCTATGCTAGTGTATATGTCGGAATCGGCGGAGATATCAGAACAGATTGAACCTGTGATTTGTATATCTTCTTGTTATTTTTCTTCACAAGTATTCTCATTATGCGCTTAGCGTTATTTCGATTGCTGTTCTTAGCTTTTCTCCTTATCTTGGGCCGAATATCCTCTTGTGTTTATTGTTAGTCCTGGCACTTTTCCCTCACTGGCATATCTGCAGCCGTTGCCCTTTCCTCTTATGTGGAATGTCTTAGGTCTTCCTATTGGGATGATTTTTGATTTTTTACTATTTGTCTTTATATTCCATTGCTTTTAATAGCTGTTTATATTTTCTATTTCCATTTTCATAACTCTTGCTTGATTTCTTGGGTTTCGGTACGGAGTCCTAATGATCTGTGTTGTATCATCTGCGTGTTGCATTTTCACGCTGCCGGGGGTTACTTGTGTATGGATATCTTCAGTGTACACTGAGTATAGTTTCGGCCTAAAACACCATCCTTGTGGCACTGCAGCTTTCAGGTGGAATATTGGACCCTTATATCCCTCCAATTCTATGTATACTGATATATTCCTCACATAGTTTCAAAGTAAGCACTCCATGTTGTTATTCATGTCTAGCTGTAAAATCTTATAAATTATCCTTTCGGTCCAGCCTTTGTAGAACACTTTTCTCATATCTCGTAGGATGATGTCAATTGTATTTTTCTCAGTTCTGGCTTTGGAGATCTTTTATGTTATTATTGCCAATGCCATTGTCGTGTCCCATTTTATTCTGAAACCAAATTGAAATTCGGTGTAGGCTTCGTTTTCTTCTAGATACTCTATTGGCCTTCTGTTCATTATTTTTTCTAAGATTTTACTAAGGAAGTTGAGTAACGAGGTCGGTCTTGAACTCATCACCCTATTTGGTGGCTTACTCGTCTTAGGTATGAAAATCATCTTTGTTGTTTTAAATCCCTCTAGGAAATATCCTAGAATTAAGCATGCATTAAATAGTTTGGTTATACCATCTAGTATACTAACTGGTGGTTTTGTAAGGTTTATCTTTGTCAGCACTGATGGACCAGATGCTTTTTGCTTGATCAGGTGTATCGCACTCATGACCTTTTCCTTGATAATTGTTGCACCGGTCACCGTGTGTTCTTCTCTAGTTTCTTCTACTATACGCCTCGGAATTATCCTGCGGATTTTGTTTCTAAGGTACTCTCTTACCATTCCTTCTCTATAGTCACCAAACCTTGTGTTGTCCTCTGGTGTTACTGTGAAGATTCCTTCTCAGTGGTCTCGGAGTGTCCGCTCGTTCGTTTCTTTGTCTTCAATGTGCCCTCCCTTTTCATTTTCTATCTTAATGGTTTCTTTTTTATTATTTTTTTATTTTGTTTATTGTCTGCCATGCTCTTCTCGAGCATTATTATTTTTATTCTTTGTCAAATAGTTCTTCTCATTCTTCTCTTTGCTGTTCTTCAAATAGTATAAGCATTTTGCTTTTCAGTCTTTGCAGTTCCCGGTAGATTTACGGTCGTGTGCCTTGTTATTTGATTTAATCATATGCCTCCATTATATTCCTTACTTTTCTTTTTATTTATGTTGTTCATCTTGGATGCATTAATGTTTTGTATTCAATCCATGCGGTGTTTTACTTGTCCGCTTACATAAGTTTTCTATTAATGTTTTCTAATTCTTTATCCGCACTTCATTTTATTCCCCCTTTCGAATACAGTTGGTCTGTACGTCATCAATTTTTCATTATCTTTTATCTAGTTTGCTTCGCATAGCTTTTTATCCTTGGGATCGTAACCTGTATCGGATTTTACTTTACTAAATCCATTATCCTTGTATGATCGCTGCAGGGGATGGCTATGGGTTTTGTATGTAAGTTATATGGCATATTTGAACTAAGCCATATTGCGAAAGTACCATGAGGAGAAAGCTGATTAAACAATAGAAAATAAGCCAAGAATATCGAAATCAGGATTTCGCAATAATACCTCGAAGTAGTTCAGTTCAATTGAGCGCAATTTAACTCTAACGAACATTTTTAATCCTTTCCCGTTGGAACAAACGGAATAACAGATTTCTCACGGCGGTAGTTAAACAAAACCGTCGCTTAAATACAGAATAAAACAGCAATAATTAAGAACACACCTGTAAATGAACCATTGACGTAAACATCGTGAATTGGTGTTGGACTTTCGGCTTCGCAGAGGACCTCCTCATCTAAACTTGTGCTTCGGTCGATGTATGGAAGAGGACGATGCACTCGGCCGATGTCACCTAGACGAGGAGAATCATTTAGCGCCATTCAGAAAATTAAGAGGTTCACTGGAAGTCATCTTAACCTACTAGTAAGGGAACTGGCGCTCATTAAAGTGGGAAGAAACTCTTTTAAAAGGGAAAAACCGGAGACTGAATTGTCTTGTGAAGAAAAGGAACAGGGTCGGGAATATTCAGATGGTCAAAAAGAAACGGAAACAGGGTCATCATTTTCAGATGGTTATAGGAAAATGGTCGTGCGTATTCAGATGGTCCTAGAAATATGGATGAGAGTCGTGCATATTCAGATGTCCCTAGGGAAAATAGAGCACTGAGGTGCATATTCAGATAATCCTAAAAAAATGGAATAGTTCCATGCGTATTCAGATGGTCCTAGGGAAAATGGAACAGGGTCTTGAGTATTCATATGTTCCTAGCGAAATGCAACAGGGGGCTTTCGTCTTAAAATCATTCTAGCGAAAACGCATTAAGATTTTACGAATTCAGACGGCCCTAGAGAAAGTGAAACAGGGCTGTGCCTATTCAGATGCTCCTAATGAAAATTCAAAGGGTTCTGTCCATTCACATGGTTCTTGGCGAAAAACGAACAGTATCATGTGTCTTCAGGGGGTCCTAAGAAAACGATAAAAGGATTGTGCGTATTCAGATGGTCCTAAGAAAAGGGAACAGGCTCGTGCATGTTCAGCAGGTTGTAGAGGAAATGGAACATGTTAAGATGATCTTAGGAAAATGGAAGATGGTCGTTTATATTCAGATGTCCCTAGGGAAAATAGAACACGGCCATGCGTATTCAGATAGTCGTATGAAAACTGTAACAGGATTATGCGTATTAAGATGGTACTAGAAAAAATAGAATAGGGTCGAGCGAAACAACATGGTGCTATCGAAAATGAAAATTTGGACTTGCGTCTTAAAATCATTCTAGCGAAAATGGAACAGGATCATGCGTATTCAGATAGCCATAGGGAAAATAAAAGAAGGTCCCGCATATTCAGATAGTTGGAGGGGGGGGGAATGAAACAGAAGCGTGCATATTCAGATGGTCTTATGGAAAATGGAAGAGAGCGTCCATATTTAGATTGTCCTATGGAAAAAGAACAGGATCGTGGAATTCAGAAGGTTCAAGGTAAAATAAAACAGTCTAGCGTATTCAGATGCTCCTATGGAAAAGGGAACAAGGTCTTACGTATTCAATTGATCGTAGGTGAAATGGAATAGGGTCGTGCATATTCAGATCGTCCTTGAGAAAATGAAACAGGGTTTTTACTTATTTAGAGAGTGAAAAGGAGTATGTCATGCGTATTCAGATAATCCCAGTGGAAATAGAACAGGGTTGTGTGTACTCGGATGAACCTAGAGAAAATTTAAGATGCTCCTGCGTATTCCGACGTTCTAGTGAAAATGGAAAAGGGTTGTTTTATTCAAATGCTCGTAGGTGAAAGATAACTGGCTCGTGCATATTCACATGGTTCTTGATAAAATTGAACAAGGCAGTGACCATTCAACCGGTAAAAGAATAAATGGAACATGGTTGTGCTTATTGAGATGGTCCTAGGAAAAATGGATGAGGGTCTTGCCTATTCAAATGGCACTAGGAAAAATGGAACAACGTCTTGCGGATTCAGATGGTCCTATGGAAAATGGAACAAGGTGGTGGGTATCTAAATGACCGTAGCTAAAATGAAAAAGGGGCTTGCATCTTATGATGTTCATAGCGGAAATGGAACAGGATCGTGCGTATATGGATGGTCCTAGGGAAAAGGGAACAGGATATTCCGTATTCAAGTGGTGAAGGGAAAATGGAGCAAAAGAATGCATATTCAAATGCTCCTGGAGAAAATGTAACAGGGTCGTGCAGATTCAGGTGGTGATCGAGAAAATGCCACAATATCGTGTTTATTCGGGTGTTCCTAGACAAAATGGAACAGGCTCCTGCGTATTCAGATGGTATTCGTTTGGCCTGAGGGAAAGTGGAAGGGAGTCGTGCGTCTTTAAACGATCGTAGGGAAAAGTAAACAGGGTCTTGGGTCTCAGATGCTCCTACCGGAAATAGATCAGGATCATACGTATTCAGATAGTTTTAGGAAAAATAAAACAGGCTCGTGCGGATTCAAATGTTCATAGGGAAAATAGAACAGTGGTAGGAGTAATTAGATGGTCCATGGGAAAATAGAACAGGGTCATGCGGTTTCAAAGGGTCTTAGGAAAAATGGAACAGGCTCGTGCGTATTCAGATGGTCCTAGTAAAAATTGAACATAGTCTTTCGTATTCAGATATCCCAGAGGAAAATGATCAAGGTCGTGCGTATTCAGATGGTACCAGAGAAAACGGAATAAAGGTTGTGAATATTTAGATAGTCTTAGGGGTATTGGAAAATTGTCCTGCGTATCCAGATGGTCTGAGTAAAATGAAAAGGGGCGAGCTTACTATTATGTTCATAAGAAAAATAAAACAAGGTCAAGGGTATTCAGATTGTCCCCAGGAAAATGAGACAGAATCGTCCTTATTTAGATGGTTCAAGTGAAAATGGAATAGCTTCGTGCAACTTCAATTGGTCAATGGAATATTAAAACATCGGCGTGCTTATTACATGATCTTAGGGGAGATGAAAAACTGCCGCACGCATTCAGATCTTCCTATGAGAAATGCAACATTGTTGTGTTTAGGAAAAGGAGAACACGCCTGTGCGTATTCAATTGTCTTAGGAAAACGGAGCAGATTCGTGCATATTCAGATGGTCCAAGGGAAAGTGGAACAGCGTAGTCCGTATCTAGATAGTCTTATGAGAAATGAAACTTCCACCTATGCATTCTGATGTTTCTAGGAAAAATGGAACATGATCCTGCGTAGTAGGTAGTCAGATGGTCCTAGGGAAAATGGAACACGGGCGTGAGTGTTCAGATGGTCCATAGGAAATCGGAACAGGGTCCTGCGTATTCATATATTTCTTGGAAAAATGTAACAGCAGTGTGTATGCAGATGGTCCTAGGGAAAATAGAACAGGGGCGTACGTATTCAGATAGTCCTAAATATAATGAAAAAAGAGTTGTGAGAATTCAGATGGTCCTAAGTATAATAGAGCAATAGTAGTGCGTATTCAGATGGTCCTTGCAAAAATTGAAGAATCTTGTGTCTTCAAATGGTATAAGGAAAATGAAACATTGGTCTGCGCATTCTGATGGTCCATGGAAAAATGGAACTTAGTCATGAGAAATCAGATGGCAAAAGGAAAAATGGAACTTAGTCATGAGAAATCAGATGGCAAAAAGAAAAATGGAACTTAGTCATGAGAAATCAGATGGCAAAAGGAAAAATGGAACTTAGTCATGAGAAATCAGATGGCAAAAATGAAAATGGAACAGGGTCGTGCCTTTTCAGGTGGTCCTAGAGAAAATGGAACAGGGTTGTGCATATTCTCATGGTCGTATGGAAAATGGAACATAGTCGTGCGTATTCAAATGGTCTTAAGAAATATGTAACAGGGTCGTCAGTATTCAGATGGTCCTTGGGAAAATAGAACAGGATCTTCCTTATTCAGAAAGTCTCATGGAAAATGAAACAGATTCGTGCGTATTCATATGGTCGAAAATGGAAAGAAAAGGGGTCGTGTGTATCCAGATTTTTCTAAGGAAGATGGAACAGAATCATGCGTAGTTAAATGATTTAGCTGAAATGGAACGGGGTCGTTCATATTTATTAGGTCCACGGAAAATGGGAACACTGGCTTGCGTATTCATATGGTCTAGGGAAAATAGAACAGGGTCGTTGGGAGTTAGATGTTCCTAGGGATAATTTAACATTGTTGCGTGTATTTAACTGGTCTTACGGAAAATCGAACTGTGCATTGCGTATTTAGATGTGCCTATGGAAAACGGAACAGATTCGCGCGTTTTTAGATGTTCTTAAGGAAAATAGAACAAGGTCTTACGTATTCAGTAAAAATGGAACAGCGTCGTGCTTTTTCAGATGTTCATAACTAAAATATAACAGGGCCATGCGTGTTCAGATGATCCGTGAGTAAATGTAATAGGGTCGTGCATATTCAGCTGGTCCACGGAAAAGTGGAAAACAGGCGTGCGTATTTAGATGGTAAGCGGGAGAATGGAACAGGGTCGTACGTATTCAGATCGCCATATGGAAAATGGAACCTTCTCGTGTGTATTCAGATAGTACTAGGGAAATGGAACATGCTCTTGCGTATTCAAATGGCCATGGAAAAAATGGAAGTGTCGCATCAATTCAGATCGTCCAAGGAAAAATGGAACAGGGTCGTGCTTATTTAGTTGGTTCTATCAAAAATGGAACAGGAACCTACGTATTTAGATAATTCTAGCGAAAATGAATGGAACAGAGTCATTGCTATTCAGATGGTCCAAAAAAAATGGAACAGGGGCTTGCGTATTCAGATGGTCTATTGAAAAATCGAGCAGGGTCTTGCTTATTCAGAGAGTCCTAAAATACACATACTATAGATATTAATATGAATAGAATATGTAACATTTACAAACTAGATAATTTTATTGTTTAATAAAATACGCAAGCTTTTGTGTAGAGCCCAGAAAGTCCCATCGATGGCTAACATTGCATTTTATCTTAGCTAAACTCTTCAAACATAACCGTATCTAATGGCAAAGATTCTCCATACTTTTCCATTTTTCCTGTTTCTTCAAAGCCTTTGCTTGGAAGCTCTCATTCATTCCCTTCACGACGCGAACTTCCTTTTTAAAAATATTGTGTCAAACTATAAATGGCGACATCTGATAAAACTCACTGCATATTTTAATTTGTGTTTAGTATTTTTGTTTTTGTTTCTAGCGTTTAAATTAAATTGGATTATCTTTCCAGTAACATTTGTGTTCTAGAAAATTGGGGGAGGGTGATTCTTTTTTCCAGTGACTCTGCCCCCCCCCCCCCAGCCAAAATTGTGATTCTTCTTTCTTGACTATTTCTGACCACCATTTAGGTAGGGTATCGGTTGGAATAAGGTTGAACCAAGGTGCAAATAAATGTAAGATACGTGATCTAATCACTCGTATTCTTCAAGACCCTTCGAGAAAGGGGGGAGGGGTAATTAGAATCTATAAAATGGACCGCATTTACAAAGGAACGTCACTATTCAAAATACGACTTATGCTGCCGTCAATTTGGAGCTACATAGAGAGAAGGACGAAACACTGTACTAATAAAAGCAATGTGTGTAAAGGTCAGAAAAAAGAAAATTTACTGAACTACAATTGTCTAGTGGAACTAATATAGGAAAAAGGAAACAAAAAAAGCCCCCTATATTTTCGTAAGGAGAATTTTAGGGTAATTAACCCCTAACCTCATACATCTTTCTATCAGTCATTTAAGAGGCAGATGTTCTTCATCAGCTTAAACGTGGATGGTAGCTTCGTTAAGCTGTGTATGCCGGAGTTACAGACAAGTGTTTAACTTACTAGGAAAACATAAATTGTATGATGCCTCATTAATTGCCCCTTAATTGCTTCTATTATATTGGAGCACGAGATTAAACCTTCTTCCTTGTTTGAGACTTGATTTCATTGAATTTTTCCCATGATAACTATAACTCAGTTTGGTCATCGTGGGGTCACGTGTACAAAGCAAGCCTAGAGCATAATAGCAGTCATAAAACGAAATTTTATCAATTAAACTCAAACTTCTTCTCAGTTAGTTATTAAACAAATATTTTTTGAATAAATTCCTTGGTAAAAATTTAGGAAGCTCAGAAATATTTTCAATAAAAGGCTTCAGTTTTTCAACGATCTGCAATGAGGAAGGTGATTGTAATCTACTTACTATCGTAATTATCCGAGTCAGCAGGTGTAGTCGGTAGTGAAGTTGATCGACCAACGTTTTTGAGTGGGATTCTTTTCACCGTTGGTGGATCTCGAATTATTGTACAGCTTTCTTCCACAACTTCCTTTTCGCAACGTCCTTGGTACCGAAATCTGGAACCGCGTGAGAAGAAGGACCCGCCAGTCACAACCATACCGTGCTTGCTCGAATTTTCCATGCTGGAAGCAAAAATATAAAGTGTACCCCACAAAAATAAACCCCCTTTTTTCACTCGAGAATGCTTGTATGATAAAATTCCCGATGTTGTGTGGAACAACAAAGCAAGACATGCAAATTTCACGCCCTTTAAACTTTTTATTGTTTGAGGGGTTGCACCAGTAGCTCTGCTAGCATGAGAGCTGAGATCAAAACCTTAGAAGTGGTTCACGGCTTAACGAATTGGCACAGTGCCACCCAGAAATAAGAGTCCAGGTTTTGATTTGATGTGACTCACCAACTCGTGCGGGGGAGAATTAGACTCATATTAACTCTTAATTGTTGTAGGGCTGTAGGATTGACTGTATCATGAAAAAAACAACATAATTTGTGTGCGATAAATGTATAGTAGGGTCCTAACAATAAACTTTTAAGGATTTTTGGGGAGGGGCGAGAGATCTTTCTAGATATACTCCTTGATTATATGATAAAATAAACTAACAAAAATGATCGACATCCGTGTTCACGCTACAAACAATAGATTCCAACAACACAAGTTTACAGTTGATGAAAAACTTCATTTCTTTGAAGCTTACAATGAGAATCATTCAGAAGTTTGATATAAATTATAATCAGTGACGGTCCGAGGTTTTAAGCGACCTGGGCGGACTACCTGCCCCCCCCCCTCCCTCCGCAACGTACCCTCCCCAATACACACACGACTGTTCAGATTCAGATTCGTTTATTTGTCATACACAGGACAACACACGATCAATAACGTAATGGAATGCCTTGGTCAAGAAAAGCCAATCAACTCACTATTCATAACAGTAAAAAAATACTGAATATAAATGTATTACGAAGGTCTAAGGAAGAGAGTTTTATCTACAGAATAATATACTTAAATAGAATCAATCTGCTAATTGCAATATTATAACAAACACAGCAACTCAAACTTTGAATAAAAAACACATGAACTGTTCAGCGGCAATTTAAAGTCTGACCTTTCTTGTTTTCCTTGATAAAATGTCATCAATTACAACATAATATGAAAGCAATGCCATACTAAATACTGATGACTGCAAGGCCAGTGAGGCGTTCTTGTCACATTGTTGACCTCACGTAAGATTTGATGAGCTTTGATTTTGAGAAGCTCCTCTCTGCTTCAGCTACTGTTATGAGCAGTGTGAGTGCAGTTCGGAGAGTAGTCCACAAATTTGCGTATCTTTCTGAGAACTCACTACACATGAATAAAATTCAGCATGTCAAGCAAAGACATGGCATTTGTTTGAGGGTCAGGCAGTTTCTTCAGTTCATGCACAAGCTCTCTGCCGTCCAAGTCAGTCTCCATTAAATTTCAATACAATACTAAGAGCCTCACACTCTTCTGCTAGTCCTCATCTGAGAGACTTTGGAAATTTGATAAAGTCCCTAACTTCTCTGACACATTTCCCGATGTGGAAAATCTCTCTTAAACTTGCTGATTTTACAGCATCAACAACAACATTGAGAAATTCCACCTCCAGCTTCTTCAGAACGTCACTCAAAGTCTCATCAAAGGATTCATAAAAGTGCCGTTCTGTGGGCCTCAGTTATTTCTGCTGTTGAATAGCCTCTTCTTTTATTTCGTCACTCATGTCTTTGGTTGACATATGTACAGTCACAAAATCTTTTGTCTTGTAATTAAAGAGACCTATCTCTGTCTCTTTGAGAAGACCAACTGTGATGTTAACGTGCATGCTGGGAGACTCCATCAGCTTGCTTACATGTTGGATCTGGCTCAAGATTTCATACCACACCACTGTGCAAATGCTGAAGCGGTATGATCTTTCCTCATCTGAGAGGGTCTTGTTCTCTAACTGTGATGTTAACGTGCATGCTGGGAGACTCCATCAGCTTGCTTACATGTTGGATCTGGCTCAAGATTTCATACCACACCACTGTGCAAATGCTGAAGCGGTATGATCTTTCCTCATCTGAGAGGGTCTTGTTCTCTAATCTTAATCAGTGCATATCTCACTGCAGCTGACTTGTATCTCAGGGGCTCAACACTCTTTACTTTGCTTTCCCATCTTTTTGCAGTCCACATCTTCAAAGTAATGTCTATTTTTTTCAAGATGGCCCATCTTTCTTTGGAAGCCGAAAACAAGGTGTACAGTTTCTGAAAAATTCCAAAGGTAATTTGTGGCATAAGTAGATATCTTAGCATCATCAGCCACGACCAAATTCAATGTATGAGCCGCACATGACACAAACAGAGCTCTGGGATTGATTTTAAGGAGCTTGGCCTGAACTTCCTTGTTTTATCTATGCATGTTGTGTTGTTCCATTATCATATGCCTCACATCTACAGTCTGCAAAGGGACGTTTAGTCTTCAAATCTCCTCAAAAACAGAAATGCCACATGCTTGCCTGTGGACTAGTCTGCCTCGAGCGAGAGCACTCGAATCACTACTGACAACTGTTCAGTGTGGCTTATATCTGGAATGCAATCGAGAATGATGAAATAAATCTTTGCCTGCCTGATGTTATTTACCATTGTCGTAGAATGGACTCTCGACGATATACCATATATAACTATTCGTTGAGGGAACTTCTTTAATTATCTTTAGAGTGCGTGGATGTCTAGGCTGGCCGATATTATGTATCTTCGATATGCTTAAGAAGTGGAACTGAGCTCAAGGATAATAATATTGCTATCATTAATAAAATAGAGTTTTATTAATAATAACTATCAACAACCCACAAAACGGAAAATATTGACATAAACAGAGAATGGAAAGGTTCGTGGGGAATCGAGCTAATCCGAGGATTAAAAGATTTAAAAAGGTAAAACAAATATAAAGTTAAAGGGAGGGGATGGTTCGCTAAACCATTTAAAGCACAGGATAGAGTTGACAAAAGGGTTAAATACTCAAAGGTAACGTTCGGCTTACGTAATTATACTTGTTGTGCAGAGGAAGGCGACATGAAGGAATTTCGGTCCGCTGGCGAGTTCCAGCCGAAGGGAAGGGGGAATTAAATGATCCTGACGTGGCGTCTTGGGAATGAGAACCGTTTTTTGACGAACGGCTTAAAGAACAATGGCTGTTCTACGTTGTTCTCTTCTGAACAACAGAGAGGGGGGGGGGTGATAACCGTCTCTTGTCTACGGGCTCGAGAACAATGGCTTTTCTAATGTTGTTATCTTCTGAACAACAAGGGGGAAAGGTGAAAACCGTTTTTTGTCAACCGGCTCGAACGAACAATGTCTGTTCTAACGTTGTTCTCTTTCTGAACAACCGGGGAAGGGGTGAGAACCGTTTCTTGTCAACAGGCTCGAACGAACAATGGCTGTTCTAACGTTGTTCTCTTTCTGAACAACAGGGGAAGGGTGAGAACCGTTTCTTGGCGAACGGGCTCAAACGAACAATGGCTGTTCTACATTGTTCTCTTCTGAACAACAGGGGGGGGGGTAAGAACCGTTTCTTTTCACGGGTCAAAAGAACAATGGCTGTTCTAAAGTTGTTCTCTTTCTGAACAACAGAGGAAGCCTTGTGAACTTGGCGTCACGAAGGCTTAAACCTTGGCACTCAAGGAATATTGTCCTTCTTCTGGACAAGTAATGGTGAATCTCGAGGTCCAGGTCCCTTGGCGCACAAGGTGAGAGTGGGTCGTAGTGATGTTTCGCGACGAAAATCTGGATCTCCAATCTCAACTTAGTGGTAAAGTTTCCAGATAAATAGTCAGGACATCCCCTTGGCGTGGGGGACAATGGAGTGGGAGCTTCGAGGGAATGCACAGCCGAGCCTGGGAACAATGCCTTATCTGCCCATAAGCCTAACTCAACCTGGCGAGGTCGACGCATGGGGCGACGGGGGAAGATAAACCTCCTTGTTTAAACATTGACTCAGGTGGCTGCGATAAGGCCCCAGGCTTCAAAGCGAAGATGCACGTTGGGTAGCATCGTGGTTTTAACTAACATGTGATAGTGGTTGAAATTAACGTGGCCTCAACCCGTTTTATCACACCCCTCCATTCCGGGGGAAGTTGTCACTTCGAAAAAAAAAGAGAGAAGGGACAACGATAGAGCTCCGTTGTGGGGAACTCGTTTTCTTGTACCAACCGTACCTTCATGCACCTAACTAGTATTACCTCAATACATATGATTATTTTGATCTTTTGATTACAGGGGAAAATAACCTTTAATACAAACTTAATAAAAAAAAAGGTCATGGAACAATGAAATGATATAAAATTAGTACATATGGGACAAAATAATTTATACGTAATTGAATGGGTACAAATATATATACATACAAAAAAAAAATAGGCATTGAGCGTTACAAAATTCAGATATATCCATTAACTAATTATCTTACAAGAGAATTCAATTTAAGTCGTACAAGACGGTATATACATACATAGAAATCCTCTACGCTATTCGGTAACGCATTCCTACTGAGTGCGTCAGCGACCTGGTTATCGGAACCTTTTATATAATTTATTTTAAATTGATACTCTTGCAAGAGTAAACTCCAGCGCGTGATTCAGCCGTTGGAGTGTCGCACAGTCCTAATATAGGCTAACGGACGGTGGTCGGTTCCTATCTGAAATTCTTTTCCTATCAAGTACATTTTGAATTTGTCTATAACCCAGATAATTGATAGAGCTTCCTCCTCTATAGTGGCATATCTCTTTTCGCGTGGTACTAATTGGCGACTAGCATTTGCAACTGGATGACTCGTTACGTCATCCTCGTATTGAAGGAGTACACCTCCAATGCCCTCGTGGCTTGCGTCAGGCTTAATCCCAAAGGATTTTTCCGGGGTGAGCAACTTTAAAATGGGGGCAGAAATGAGCTTACTCTTGAGCTGATTAAAATGTGAAACAGCGACATCATTCCAACGTAAACGATCGGGGGAATTCTTTTTTAGAAGCGAGCTGAGGGGCGCCGGAATTGCAGCGAAATTTGGAACAAATCGCTGATAGTGAGAAGCTGATCCTAGGAACGATCTTAATTGCTTCTTTGTAATCGGGAGGGGCATGTCGGCGATTGCTTTAATCTTGTCCTCTTGGGGATCTAACTTGCTTTGTCCTATTTTGAAACCCAAATATTTTATGGTTTCGTGGGCAAAATGGCATTTGCTGGGGCCAATGGTGAGGCCATTTTCGCGCAGTCGCTCGAAAAGAGCTAATAGGGTGGTTAAATGGTGACTCCATTCAAATAGTTCTTGTAGCTGACTCTTTTGAAGTGGTGTCAGCTGCGCGTCAATTTCCAGGTGAGAAGGTTCAAAAGACTCGCCTGGTAGTGAAGGAGGAGGGTAATCGGCATCAGGTTGGATGCACACTGTTTGGATTACATTAAGGGACTCCGCGGGGTAATCTTCTTCAAGCGCCGATGTTTCGTCCAGTGCTACGAACGTATCTCCATGGGCGCGTTGGGGGTACTTTTTTTCTTTGGGTCCACGGACAGTCTCCGTGTCCTTGTCTTGGGCCTTATCACCTAAGGGTGATAGTAATTCACACTCCTTTTGTGCCGTCCTAAAGTCCTGGTTAAGGGTCTCCGAGAAATCGGACGGTATCGAGGTTCTGATGGGGACGGGCTCCTGGGCTTCTTTCTTAGCTCGGCCTCGAGGAAGGGCGGCCTGAGACACAGGGTCTGAACTTACTTGGGGGCTCTGTCCTATAAGTACGGAACAGAATTGTATGGGTGCTGAAATGACTTCCGCCCAGCCATCATAATATTGACACTGCAGGTAACATCTAACGACGGGAAATCAGTTCGCCCACCCAAGATAGTCATGTACCACCGCAAATTTTTCGTGGTTAGGGTCCACTGGGGGGAGGAGTTCGTCGGACACGATGAAACACGCACATCCTGTGTCCCTGACGAGAGTCGATACTCAGGCAGCCGTTCACGCTGCCCTCCTCAAATTTCAAAGTTCCCGATGAACTTTTATCGAAAATATAATTTACCTGGTGGCCTGACGGAGGGGGAGAAATTGCTGCTTGGGTCTGCACCACCGGGGGAGCCGGGGTGGCATTAATCTGGTGAACTTGGTGGGCTGATCCACTTTTAAGCCTAGAATTTGGGGGGCAATTCCAGCTCATGTGGTTTTCTACACCACAGGTGAAGCATATGATCGGTCGCTTCGGGAAGAGAGATGGAGGAGAAATCTTAACTGAAGGTTTGGAGTCCCGTTGTTGGTTTTGGGGAAAGAAGTTTTGGGGTTTTACGGGGCTCGGAAACTTCGTCGGCTTTCCTGTGAAGGGGCGCGAATCCTTCCTTCTTTCCTTGTAGGGGGATTGGTAAGAAGTTCGATTCTCCTTTGGGTATAAATTATGGCTTGCGGCATAGACATCCGCTTCTTCGGTACATTCTTTAAAGGTCTGGCACCGACGATCCTTGACGAACGCACGGATCTCCGTCGGAAGAGAAGCCAAAAATTGATCCCGCAACACGAAGTCGGTTAAGGACTCGTAGTTAGGATCAACCTTTGAGGATTCTAACCAAAATTAAAAATTCCCCTGAAGAATGTAGCCGAATTGACGGAACGTCTGTTTGGGTTTAATACGACCTCCTCGAAATTCTTGGGGGTAGAAATCGGGAGTCATAATATGAGCGGCCAATAACTCAGCTTTCAAGGTGCTGTAGTTAATTATACATTCAGATGGTAAAGATATAAAAATTTCGCGCAATTTACAATTTAACAAGGGAAGTAATCTGACTACACCTTCAGCCTTCAGATCAAAGTTATTGATTTCGAGGATCTTTTCGAAGTGGGCTAAAAATGCTCCGAAATCCTCTCCGTCCTTGAAATTGGGGAGCTTTAGTGAGAGATTGGAAGGGGGGGTGGCTGAACGTGAACTGGATGACTGTATTTCGGCTTCAACACGAGCTAATTCAATCTGATGGTGAAGCTCAGCTTGTCTCTTCCGTTCCTCTCTTTCTCTTTCTTCTCGTTGGATTTCTCTTTCTGTTTCTACTCGTTGGATTTCTCTTTCTCTTTCTTCTCGTTGGATTTCTCTTTCTCTTTCTCTTTCTGTTCTTTGCTCCTCTTGAACGTACTCAATTAGTTCTTTTCCGGAAAGTCTCAAGGATTCTCCTTGCGCTTTAAAGATTTCGAACTGAGTCATATTTGCACTTGGGGGCGCACTAGTCAACTAACTAAAATTCCTTGCAACAAGAAATATGCCTCTATAGCATTAGCCTACCTAAATATGGGCACTGACCTATTCGTACTTGGTTTCTCGATCTAAATAACCACTGACTAAAATCACCAAAAAAAAACACAAACAAATTATTATAACAGTTCCTTGAGCTACTCAAGCTTCTTAAGTTTCAAAAAAGGGGATAGCAATCGTTAAAACAAAAGGGAACTACTATACTCTAATATTATAACGAATAACACTATGCTTTACTCGACTGAGACCAGTGTTTGCAAAGATATAGCGTTAAACCTTACACACCTGATACCAAATTTAAATAGTATATATATATATATATATATATATATATATATATATATATATATATATATATATATATATATATATATATATATATATATATATATATATATGTCGTAGAATGGACTCTCGACGATATACCATATATAACTATTCGTTGAGGGAACTTCTTTAATTATCTTTAGAGTGCGTAGATGTCTAGGCTGGCGAATATTATGTATCTTCGATATGCTTAAGAAGTGGAACTGAGCTCAAGGATAATAATATTGCTATCATTAATAAAATAGAGTTTTATTAATAATAACTATCAACAACCCACAAAACGGAAAATATTGACATAAACAGAGAATGGAAAGGTTCGTGGGGAATCGAGCTAATCCGAGGATTAAAAGATTTAAAAAGGCAAGACAAATATAAAGTTAAAGGGAGAGGATGGTTTGCTAAACCTTTTAAAGCACAGGATAGAGTTGACAAAAGGGTTAAATACTCAAAGGTAACGTTCGGCTTACGTAATTATACTTGTTGTGCAGAGGAAGGCGACGTGAAGGAATTTTCGGTCCGCTGGCGAGTTCCAGCCGAAGGGAGGGGAATTAAATGATCCTGACGTGGCGTCTTGGGAATGAGAACCGTTTCTTGACGAACGGCTTGAAGAACAATGGCTGTTCTACGTTGTTCTCTTCTGAACAACAGGGGGGGTGAGAACCGTCTCTTGTCTACGGGCTCGAGAACAATGGCTTTTCTAATGTTGTTCTCTTCTGAACAACAAGGGGGAAAGGTGAGAACCATTTCTTGTCAACGGGCTCGAACGAACAATGACTGTTCTAACGTTGTTCTCTTTCTGACAACTGGGGAAGGGATGAGAACCGTTTCTTGTCAACGGGCTCAAACGAACAATGGCTGTTCTACGTTGTTCTCTTCTGAACAACAGGAAGGGGGGTGAGAACCGTTTCTTGGCGAACGGGCTCAAAAGAACAATGGCTGTTCTAAAGTTGTTCTCTTTCTGAACAACAGGGGAAGCCTTGTGAACTTGGCGTCACGAAGGCTTGAACCTTGGCACTCAAGGGATATTGTCCTTCTTCTGGACAAGTGATGGTGAATCTCGAGGTCGAGGTCCCTTGGCGCACAAGGTGAGAGTGGGTCGTAGTGATGTTTCGCGACGAAAATCTGGATCTCCAATCTCAACTTAGTGGTAAAGTTTCCAGATAAATAGTCAGGACATCCCCTTGGCGTGGGGGACAATGGAGTGGAAGCTTCGAGGGAATGCACAGCCGAGCCTGGGAACAATGCCTTATCTGCCCATAAGCCTAACTCAATCTGGCGAGGTCGAAGCATGGGGCGACGGGGAAAGATAAACCTCCTTGTTTAAACATTGACTCAGGTGGCTGCGATAAGGCCCCAGGCTTCAAAGCGAAGATGCACGTGGGTAGCATCGTGGTTTTAAATAACATGTGATAGTGGTTGAAATTAACGCGGCCTCAACCCGTTTTATCACACCCATCACATAACTTATCTTGCTGTTTATTAAATTTATGAGTTTATTTTGTGTGTGATGACCAAAATAAATGTTGTGGCTGGAGATTCTTTTCTAGACTCGGGTAAGATGTTCTTTGATTATGGAGTCAAACTGTGCCACTACTTCAACTTCTTTGAGAAAATTCCCATTTGATGGTGAGAATAACCACACTATATGTCCTCTCAGTGGTAAATTCCTAATTGCTAGAGACTTCATAATAGCAGTGAAATTCAGCACCTCTCTCCATCTTAGCCTCTCAGCCTCCAGAAGTTCCATCTCCTGCTTGTCAATTGTTTGCCATTTTTTTTAATCCTCATTGCAAGTTCTTTCCAGGTTTATTATGCAATGGATATGTTCTCGAAAATTGTCATCTGATGTGAGCAAAGAACTTGCATGTATTCAATTGTTAAATTAATCTCTCTCCTGGAAAATAATTTGAGGGAAAAGCAGTAAAGGATGTTGTTTTCACCATTAACTAATGTTTTCACGATATATTGGTGGTTGCATCTTCTCCCATCACCCTCATTCCTTGGAAAAACGTAGTCAGGTGGTACCTCATTTGATCCTCTGTAAACCAGATGCATTCGAATTCTGTCAGGCAGAATTGAAGGCCAGCCAACAGGGTCAGTGAGCAATGGTTCATTCTCCGCAGGAGGATTTGTCAGGCATTCTGCTTCAAGCAGAATGCCTTCATTTCTACTAGAGAGAGAATAAAAGGCCATAAGTATTATTCATGGCATCTGTACCACGTCACACATTCACATTAATAATAAAATGACATTTAAAAATTAAATTTAATTAAAATAATATTACTTTCCATACAGGCCACTCTCACACATACACCTGAAGTGTCCTGCTCTAGACAGGCAGGCTCTGCAGAGTTGGACGGTTCCTCATGCTGAGGGTCCAAAATAATTTAGGTGGTGGCCTGTGTGACTGAGGAGGACGTAGTAGCTGGCTTCTCATCCCGACTAGCCACAGATGATCCTCAATATTTCAGAAGTGTCCTTTAAATTGCATTGAAAATACAATATATTAATTACACAATTCAAATTTTCAGTATCAAAAAAAAATGAACATCTGAGTTATACCAAGTAACGTTAGCTTATTTCAGCACATGGACTCCATAATATGGTCAACATAAGGAGATGACATGGCTCCATACCTTTATCTTTTGCCCGTTCTCATCTTCGTTTTTATTCTTTCAAAATTGTGCACCTGATGGCTTTGACCTTTTCCTTTCCATGTTTGGCACTTTGCAATCAACTCTAAATAACATTACCGTCATTCTCTGACAACTCAATCAATGGCAGGACTAAACAAATTCATCTTGGTTCGCAGATTCACTTGTTTTTATTATTTAACGAAGATCGTATAATCGGAAAAAAATAAACAGAAAGGAAAGAAAATGTTGAAGAAAGTAATGAATTGCATTAACAAATCTCTTCGCCCCTAAATGAGGGTGAGAAAATGCCTATACAATGCCTCCACGAACGGATTTATACAAAAACAAATACAAAGATAAAAATTTTCACCCTCTTTTGGGGTGAGGCAGAGGGCCCCCAATGATGTCTCATCAGTGTGGCCATGGAATTGAACATAAAAAGGACAAACCAAAAAATAGGAAAAAAAGAGCATTTGAACTTCGTTTACTTCCCACCCAAGACCCGAGAGTCAAATTCCAAGTGTTCCGCCGCCAGCAAAATGAGAACAAATGCCCCCTAAATTACTACAAAATGAGAACAAATGACCCCAAAATTACTACGAAACGAGAACAAATGACCCCCAAATTACTACGAAACGAGAACAAATGACCCCAAATTACTACGAAACGAGAACAAATGACCCCCAAATTACTAAAAAACGAGAACAAATGATCCCAAAATGACTAAAAAACGAGAACAAATGATCCCAAAATGACTAAAAAACAAGAACAAATGATCCAAAAAATGACTACAAAACGAGAACAAATGTTTCCCCCCCCAAACAGTAGGGAACATGAATGTACCACTCACGGGAACTATACAAGGAGAATTCTCAATATCAGCAGTCCTCATTTCATCTTTAATAAGGATCGGATCGACTTACGTGTAAAATAGTCGTTGTTCTACAGCTGATCGCCACAGGTTACGGCAAGCTGAAGCTGACGGACACTTGAACCCAACGGTGTGTTTTCTCTGAAAGATTAGTTTTTATTTAAAAACAATTGTTTCTAATCGAAAAAATGGGCACATATTTCTCAATATATTTAAAAAAAAAGAACTAAAATGTTCAATATGATCGGTGGCTTCATGTCGAATAAGGCACAGATAGGTGGGTGGGGAGCGTCGATTCGCAGCGTTCTATGGGATGAGGTCACACTTGAAGTCTACTCCGAAATGAAACTGAGAACCAAAAACAACGAACGAACCACCCCAGAAAGGTTTTTAAAATATATTTGCATGGAAAGTGATAAAGTTGGGGTATGTGTAACTTTACACTTAGAGTGTAATGGGAAGGGCGCTTGGAGACGCAACTCTCCAGTACCTACCTTCCGCAACAAAGCTAGATCTCATTAGGAAACCACTTACAAATAAAATGGGAAAGGGGGGTTTAGTCGCGTGCATGTGACCCTATAAATTACTATGTTGGTTCGTAGGGCGGTCGGTCGGCTGGTAACTGTTTTACTTTTCAATGAGTTTTTTGGCAATAACATCTTAACTATTGGGTCGATTCCAACGAAATTTGAAACCCTTATGTTATTTTATATTCTCTTTTGAATTCTATAATTGCAAGATTATCCCATTGTTAGTCCGGGAATTAGTGAAATAAAACTAACTATGGGTCGGATTGCCCCCATTGTTTAAAGTTTTGAAGGTCGTAAGGTCATAGGGTCATAAGGCAGAATAATTGAGAGCACGCGACTTGGATCTGTTGACCTTGTTCCCAAAAAGGATGCGCTGAACCGAATTCATTTACGATCTCACCGCAACGGCAACAAACGAGAACGTTGCTGCGTCTGGGGCGATAGTAGGGGTGAGGCGTACATGTACGTAGCTAAATGATGTGGGGGTACACACATACTCTTAGCCTCCTTCGGGGCTCCAAACCTCGAGTTTCTTATATATAGACAATTGGTTAAACCTAAATCAACAAATGGTCATTCATTGAGGCGGTACGGCATTGGTGCATACTCTATTGCTAATGAAATTATAAATTACTTTTTAATTACACGTAGGTAATTATAATTATATAAATAATGTACTTATAATGATACATACATACTCACAGACAAATGAATATATACAGAATACTAATAAAATGTTTTTGGTTGCTGTGTTTGTTTTTTCAACGCCAAATTGGCAACTGCCCACGAGGTCACAAGTCGACGAAATCATCTACAGCCTAATGTTATGCAAGATTAAAAAACTATACAACATACATAAAAAACACAAAAAACAAAGATTAACAGAACAAGAAGTAAATCAGGAAGAAGAAGGATGCACGCGCCAGTGTCGGCTCCCAGGCGCAGGATCGTGGAACCAACACTGAAGAGAGTCAAATTTAATGGTGGAGATCAGCCTCGCCTCCTCCAAATGTCAGATAATCCACAGGTTTGTGTGCATGAACTCGTTCGGAGTACAGGGAACAAACGGTAGAGACACTGCTCGTCCCGGTACCGGGACATGTAACGCGCGCAAAGATCACCCAGACTGGGACATTCAACATGAATGTGCCGAACAGATCAATGAGGTGTTTTTTTTACAGAGGGAGAAAAGGTACGGCTCGCGGTTACTGCTCCCCTCTGTACCCCTCCCACGATCGGGGGGGACACAAAAGAGGAGGAGGCCCGCGGCGGCCGACTTGCTCCTGGAGAAACTCCCCACACTTCTGACTCTGAGTTCAAGTGAACCGATAATGAAGTGCTTAATGGGAAGTCCGGAACAAGCTTCAGAAGAGGGTTTATAGCTGTGGGAGACGGAAAGTTTTGAGCTAAAATAGGACAGATTGGTGAGGAGGCAGATTGAGCAACCTCGGTAGTCAAAGGTAGAAAGAGTGGAATACCCTTCCGAACCACCGTCATGCATTTACTCATCATTCATCATTCTTACTTCCTTTCTCACACTTTAGAACCTATGTTCCTCATACAAAAGCAGGAGGACGGCCTAATTTCGGTTTTCTTATTCTCTTCATCTTTCATTTACGTGTTTATTGTAGCATTCATGCCGTTTTGAGTTATCTTAGCTCTGAGCTTTGTTTATGTATTGTTATGTTAGTTGTTTTTACTTTCCTTTACTTTGTTTCACTTTCTCTTGCTGTTATCACTTTTTCACTTTAGTTTCACTTTGTTCACTTGTTTTACTATTAACTTTCACTTCACTATCATTTTTGTTAAACTTTTTAATATAGTTAACTTATTACAGTTTTAATTCATTTTCTTCGCATTATTTCTGTTTACACTTTTGATCTGTGTTGTCTTCTTGTCGGTTGTTTCTTCCTATTTAGGTTGTTTAAATTCGGTTGTCTCATTAGGGTATCAATTTGGTGTCTTGGTTGTTTAACTTTGTTGGTTGGGTTTGTATTTAGTCGGGTAAATATCTTTATCGTTATGCTTGTTTCTTCTTTCTTTTTGAATTTCTACTTAAGTAAAGATGGGAACCTCCTCGATTCTCAGCTGTTCAGTGAGGTGATGATATATTTATTGAAAAGAGTACAAGTAGTTTTACATTAAATAAATAAATTTATACAATGCCAAAAAATATATAGTCAAAGTGTTGAAAAAAATAAAAATATAGCTGAGGAGGGAAAGGATTTAGTCGAAGGCAAAGATACATAAAGAGGTTTTCTCCTGGAGAAATAAACGCAGGAGCTCAGCTTTTTGTTATTTTACAGTTTTAAAGTGTACCCACAAATAGGGTTTTAATACTTATATTAATTTTACCCATTAACTGGGTTTTAATATTTACACTAGTTTTTGACGTTTTTTGTTTGTTTAGGATTTACTTATTTACACTTTATAATTATTTTATTAACTAATGTCTATTATTGATTTATATTTAACTGGTTGGATTTAATACGATTTATACACAACAGTTTAAATTTAGTATACTGGTTTTATCTAATTTATTTAATCAAATGTACTTCTGTATTAGATACACAGTACATATTGTTTCTTATGATCTACTTGATTAAACTTTCGGTTCACTTTATCCGATAGTCTTAATTTTATAATTTCTTATTTACACTATCCGTTATATTTTCGCTTGTTTAACTTTATTTTATATTCGTTTGTTTAATAATTTTCACATTTAACTATTTAACACTTTTATCTATTCGTTTGATTAATTATTTTCACTTTCACTTTTTGCTCTATTATTTATTTATTTATTGCGCTTTTCACTTTCAGTCATTTTTTAGTTTATTGATGAGGTCATCATGCCACACTTTATGTTTTTGTACGTTGTCGAATTCACTGTGTGACGACTGGACTCCGGGATTTACATAGTGCCGCTGCATAGGAGGCTTTCCATTTCCTTTGGGGACCACGGCCCCTCAAAGGTCCGCTTGTACTCGCCGTTCCTAATGCCCTTTACTAACTGTGTCTGGTTCATTTTTTCGGATCTACATCCGGTAGTCCCGAAAATTTTGAGTTTCAGTTGTTCCCCGTCGAAAAAGTGTCCCTTTTCCAGGACATCGACTTTTTCGGTCAGGGGAACTCCGGGGTAAGATTGATCGTCTTCTGACTCTCCATCCTGACTCTCACCTTCTACTTGTTTGGGGGGTTTGTTGCTCCTCTTCTTCTTAGACTTCTTTTCCTTCGGGTTGTTCTTTGCTTCTACGCTATCTTCTCTTTCACGTTCTTGATTCCCATCTTCTTCTTGGTTGTTGGTTGATTCCTTTTCTTTTTCATTTGTTTTGTCGGCATTCTCAGATTGAGTGTCACCAATGAACTTGATGTTCAGCACGTCTTGAGATGCTGGGTTCGGTGGGAACCACAATTTCTTCTTTACACCGTTGTGTTGTAACATGGTGTTGAGTTCCTCCGAGAAGCTGCCGGGACGTGCAAGGTTCGCCAGGTGAGCGACTATGACCATAGTCATAATTTCTTTGCTTTCGGCCGGCAGGATTAGCTTCGGAGTCACTCTATCAGTTGCTGTTGTGACGATTCCGGAAGTAGATGCCGCGGTGGCATATGAACTGAGGTGCGCAGAGGAGCGCCCTTGTTTTCGTGGTCCATTAGATCCATCCGTTTTTCCTGATATGCTGCGGCTACCTATTTCTCCTGGTCTACCGAGGCTCCTTATTTTTCGTAGTATTTGGGGGCTACCTATTTTCATGGTCTATTGAAAATACCTTTTTTTCGTAGCATTCATGAGAACTAAAGCGAAAACCAACGAAGGAATCTCAGCTATAAACTTCTCGCGCGCGTCTCCTTCGTCTATTTAGGCAACGAATTGGAAAGAGCCCTCTCAAAGGAAAGACTAATAATTATTAACATTTGGAGTAATCCAACGAAGGGTACATTTCAAAGTTTCCAATGAACACTCCTCTGTGATTAACTGCTAATCTAGGGATTTTCAACCAATGTGCCTGGTAAGAGAAGCAGGAAAAGAGAAGGGATAAAATGGAAATTTAAAAATAATCGTCTATATAATTTATAGAAATTTTGTATTTGTCATAAAAGTCCAGTAATAATAAAACACGCATTTTTTTAGTCACTTCCTCATTTGGATAAATCTTATTTCCTTCTTTATATTTATTGTTAATAAGAAATATTAACATAAATAATTCCGAATGGTCTAACGATTTTTCCTAATATAAAATGATAATTCGAAAATTCTTAGATCCTAGTAAAAGAATTTTGGATATACTAGAAGTCAGTCATCTCTATAACCCCATAAAACGACGACGACTTCAATCCTGACATCACCGAAATGGTCCATACAGATGTAATAAACAACATAGAGAAAATATTCTTATCGCCTGCAATCACACAAAGGAGGGAAAAATTCCGGGACCGTGGGCAACTACAAAAACTAATGAGATCGAAAGAACTATTTATTCCTTAAAATAAAGAGCGCTAATCCCTTTGAGAATCAGTAGAATAAAGTTTACCAAAGTATCAGACATCATAGAAACAGTAAAAAAACATCTACAATGCGAGACTAAATACATATACTTCTCAGATGACTATCCATTTGCCAAAATGATATTCGTCCCGAAGCCAGGTAAATCACCTTACCAGCTACAGGCCTATATCGCTGATGAATTTTATAAGCAAAGTTTTTAAAAGATCCTGAAACAGATAATAATTAAAGAGAATAATTTGTATAACAAATATCCATTCAGCTTTCGAAAAGGAAGAGACACCTCGATTGCACTTAGGTTGATAACAGAGAAAATAGCAAAGGCCAAAGCAGAAAAAAACTTACATTGTTCTGGTTCTAAGAGATGGAGAAAAAGCCTTTGCCAAAGTCTCGGTCAAAGACATGCATTACAAGATCTTAAATTTCCATATGAACAACATTCTGAAGAGAATTCTTTGCGACTACGTCAAATACAGAAGAGCATACCTAGTGACGAACGAATTTAAGGGACCAGAGTTGTACTCAATCTATACAGCGGACTTACCCACATCAAGAATGCCTGATTGTATTACGATCGAATTCGTTGACACATAAGCAGATGGTCGTAATCCCGTACGGAAATTAATACTTTCAGGCAAGGATAACAGCTCTGGAAGTCAGCAACATAAAAGAGTACGAAATAGATTGGAAAAGAGGAACAAACAAATGAAAAGCCACGTCATCCCAAAATCTAGAAACATTTTAGCTGATATTAAAAACCATCTAAAGAATGAAAAATAAAATAAAGATCTCCATGACACTAAAAAAGAAGTTGCTCATCTGCCCGTATGCCACTAAACAGCGCATCAAAAACTAGAAAACTGGAGCTCCAAAGAATAAAAAAACCCCACCTATATAACTGACACCAAGAGAAGAGAACAAAGAAGACTAAGAGATCTGCATGAAGAATGCAAATTGTAACTGCTCAATAAAACTATCAAGAAGAGAGCGAAGAATATATGGGGAAGATAGAAGCTCTTCCCCAAATATTTGAGAACAGATCATTATTATCCGAGCGGACACTTTCCAATTCTTGATTTCTCACCTCTCGAGTCGAGGAAGAACCATTGTTTAGATAAGAGAAGACGAAAACAAAGAAACGACCACTAATCCTCAAAAGTGACACCTTCAAATGAAGCATAAAACCCAATAATAACAAATCACCAATTATGACAATAATACCTACGAACTTGTCCAATAAGTAACCAATAATGACACGACCGAACAGATACACGAATAAGTCCACCCTAAAAAAAATCCCCGATGCAGAACAACAATAAAAGTGAGATGTCAATAAAGTGAATAAAAAAAGAGAAATGAAATCAAATGCAAAAGCGATAAGTGTGAAAGGCATTGAAAGCAGTAAAGTGAAAAATAAAGCAGTGATTTGAAATAAATTAAAGAATCATTAAAAGCAGTTAATGTGAAATTAATGAATTGCGTGGAAATTCAAGTGCAAATTGGGAATAAGAAGATTGTGACTTTATATAATATAAACTAGATATAAAAACAAGCAGACCAAAAAGACAACAAACGAGGGCACATACTACACAGCAAACAAACTCAGACGCACATAATACGCACAGCAGCATGAATCCCCAAATAAACACATATGCGAGAGTCAAAACAAAAGTATTTTCCATTCCATCCAAAGCAAGAACGTCAACTGTGATCAACTTCTATTCTCCTTCTATTTTGTCTCATTTCAAATCGTTTACCCTCACTCCTCCCCCTACTCTCTTCATCGGCTTCCGGCACTTTTTTTCCACTTGGGTTCACTTAGAACCTTTGGGGGATGGGGCGATGAAGGATCAACCTGGGGCCTCTCATGACCCTCCCCCAAAACAGGAACAGAAGGTACACATACCAACGAAAGACCTTTCTAACTCACTATAAAAAGGCAATATTTGCTTGAAATGATAGACTATTGTCTTAAATACTAATTGTGCCTTAAACAATAACCTTAAGCTAAGAATATGCCAATTTATTTTGCTTACCTTTGTCCTTGCATCCTTTAAAGAGAAAAAGTAATGTTACTCAATTTTATGAGAGAATTAGTATCCTAATATCCAATAAACTAATCTTGCCTATGTTTATTGTATTCAGTTGTCAGGAATTAAATGAAAATCCTATTTTTCGTAAATATAATTGGATTTAAGTGTACCTGTTATTTATAAGCCCCGCATTGTTCTCTACTAATTTATCTAGGGCACTTTTCTCTTAACCCTTTCAGAATTAATTTTTCTAAGTATTTTAGATGTATTGAGGTATGTTTAAATTAAAAGAAATAGGGTTCATATTACATTATAAATAACAGTAATTTTATTATAAAAGATTTTGTAATGGATCCTATGTGTCCTATTATTCATTTTGGAATATGACAAATTTAACACAATTGGCGCCTGGAAGAGTTGAGATATTTTGATCTTAAAATCTTTATAAGAACTGCATCAAGACTTACAAAGCATTTCTTGATACAGTAAACTCTTATTTTTACTTTTGTTTGTTATTTTTGTTTAGGAAGATTTTTAGTTAAATATCTCTGCCTTCCTATTTTATTGTTAAAAACCAGTTTCATTAATGAAATGGTGCAAAAGTTTCTTATAATATTCATATTCCCAGGAATCTATTTTGTTTTTGTTCAAGTTATTAATAAAATGAATATCAGGTACAAACCTCCATGAATATTAGATGGACAATGAACATCTTGCCTTCATAGTTAAGCTTTTGAACTTCATTCCAGCGAAAATGATGGGTTCTTTTTGATCCCTGGAAAGTTAGGATTCCAGCATGACTTAATCCCAAATAAAGTTGGACACCACGATGATCCTTGGTAGAAGAAACAGGACGACTTAATAAACAAAACAAGGTTTCAGAGGGGATAAAAAATAATCAATTTGTGATTAGTGAATATAATGCTTGTAAACTTATAAACTTGGTTCCAATGTAGGTAATTTCGAACTTCATAATCGCTAATGAGCTGAAGCAAAGAAATATAATTTAAAACAATTTAAATAAATAGATGCATTAAAATGGTAAATAGAAACAGATAAATTTATTCGAAAGTATTTGTCGTACGCCATTTATTTACCTTCACTGAATAGGGATCAACGCCATATGTATCAAGGGTTGCTGCTTTCTTGAGGAAATTTAGCTCAGCTGATGGAGCAGTTAGGCCTTTTAAGACTTTGTGAACTTCCGAAATTTTCTCCTCAAGTTTTGAAGATTGTTTAAGGAAGATTTTGTAATCACTTATGTAACTGCTGGAGTGATTAACAGAAATCGCGTCTCCATAATCGGCTGAGTAGAGAACCAAAAATTAGGAAAAGTAGTTTATATTCAGTAGTGATGTCCTTTGAGCTAAAGTCTATATTCAATAAACAAAAATCTATTTGTAGTAGTGATGCTAATCATTGGATTTTATGTATAAGCGTAACAATGAGAAACCATGAAGTAATTAAAAAATTACGGTAGATAAAGAAAGCAAAATAATAGTAATAAACAGATGAATAATAGCTACCACTATATAACAGAATTAGGAAAAAATGATCAGCAAAGACCCTAGAATCTACTTCTGACGAACCAGAGCATTAATAGGGAAATGAAAAACTCAAGCAAAACCGATAACACATCAGAAGACCAACCAGATTAGTTCTCTTGCATTTAAAGGCGTTCGAATTGCATGCCGTCAACTCTATTTTAAATCAAGAACTGCCGATGCACAGTTATCTACATATATATATATATGGGAAATATCACGAAAGTTAGCACGTGATAACTATAAATATGAATATGTACCACGGATGGAAACTGAATAAAAAGCAGATTGGAGTAAGTACTTTCGTCTATTCCAGAAATATCCTGGAATCATTTTTAATCTCCCATACAAAAGAGAGTAATCTCAACATTAGCCCAGGGCTGTTTTCGTTAGATCCAATTTTATCACCGTTTCTAAAGTCCGACTTATCTGATACCATTAAAATGTTGACCTCATAGGGAACGTGCTTTGTATAAATACTGGGTCTTATTTTTTCTTACCATTGAGTTTGAAAATGTCGAATAGACGAAAGTACTTACTCCAATCTGCTTTTTATTCAGTTTCCTTCCGTGGTACATATTCATATATATATATATATATATATATATATATATATATATATATATATATATATATATATATATGCACCCGAAATAAAATCATGCCTTTTATTGTTTTTGTTTTCTATTAGTCTAGGACTACGGATATGCACTTATACACGCTGAACTCAAAGCCACTCGCAGTCCTTCCACTACAAATTCATAACAAGTGAAAGAATAGGGAAGATATTCTTCCCCCAGTCCATCGCTTGCTATTGGTGAAGGGAAACACATGACAGGTATTTGCGAAAGGAATGTCAGAGACGAGGCATTTATAGACGTCTTCCACGAACTAATCACTCAATCACTGGCTTTTCTCCCATCAATTTTATCGCTGCGGTCCTCGGTCGTTAAATTGGCGTTTTCATATGTAGTTTCTATTAGGTGATATTTACATTTGAAATTACTCGGCGAGTCAGTTTTGAGACATTAAATGGCATACCTGCCACTAGTCGGCAAGGTAGATAATTCCAATTTTGTATGGTTTTATAATTAAAGTCATTTTAATCCATGACCCTATTGAAGCGCTTATTTACCGTGTAGCGTGCTGAAAAGTGTAAGCGAGCGGTTTGAATGAGTCTTTTTTGAGACTCAGGATGGCAACGTGGCTATGCTGCTCGGTAACAGTGATTCGGCGACGCAGGAAACTGTTTGGAACTCGCCTATGCTTCTTTCCTTCTTTATTTTATCTTCGCCCCTTTTCCTAGACCCCTTTGTCTACAACCTATTTGAATCCATTTTGCTGAGTGTTTGCTCTATTATACATACATCTCAAGCAATAGTCTATAATTAGCATTACTGGGCCATTTTAGTATTTTAAACATTTCAATCAGTTGGACATGTAATCAATCGCCTACTTACACAAATTTCGACTGTTGCAAAGTACACAATAATATCATGGGTGACTAAATCTCATCTACTGGTTCATTTAAGAACAGTAAAACTTCAGGCCATTCACGCTTCGCAACAACATCACGGAATATTGAGCGCGTTCTTGAAACGGGTTTCTATTCGAAAACAATTTTTTTCTCAATTTCTCAGGACCTACCTTTTTGACGAATATTCATTCCCTTAAGGTATATTACTATAAAATGCAAACAATCTACGACTTAAGTACCTATGATAAAAATAGACTGATTAAGTTCTGCCAAATTTTCTTTAATTGGAACTAGCAGTTCCAAAGTTTGTGAACATTCTTTGAAATGATAAAGCTCATTTTTATAGGAATGAAGATGTCAACCTTCAAAACTACCTTTATTGAGCAAGTAAACAGCCATGAAAAATTCAAGATCCTCCCTTTCATTCCCCTACGGTAATAGTTTGATGCTCAGTGATTTAATTTAAGATATTGGTACCCGTATTCTTTAAAGATGACCACGGATTTAGGCTATCAATGCAGCGCGTTACAGAGATTTGTCAAGCTGCGTTCAGAACTTGAAAAGCTCGAAAACTACAATGAACTTTGGAGACACATAAACTGGCCGGCCTAGGTGCGGACTTGAAGGCTCCCAATTTCATTGTGTGAGGTTACCTCAAATTTCAAGAGTACAAGACATGACGACGTAGCAAAGAGAAGATTAATACAAGAATTTGTTAAGGTCTTCTCTGAATTCCAAGGAAAATGCTCCACAACATCATAAAGGAAGTTCTCTGTCATGTTCGAGGATATGTAGATGAAAATGAAGGACACTTAATACACACTATTTTTAAGGCATAGTTTTTTTGTCATTCCACAAATTGTGATTACTTTGACTTATATAAATGTTCGGTAAAAACCTCAAGACGAAATGTTATTAATGATTTAAAATTTTCCGTAACCCTGGAAAGTAGCCTCATATTATTCGACCAAAGCGAATTTCAGCTACTTAATTTAAGTGAATACTGTCGGTTAGGATACCCTCATGAAATTCCTCATTGTAATTTCCAAATATAGGGCATTTGGCAATGCCCTATAAAGCTCATGTTAGTTTAAAGTACATTTAATTGAAGCCTTAATGCTGGACCTATTCTAGGAATATTCCAAGGTGTAGCAATTATTTAATTCCGCCAACGCGGATTCTATTAGACAACGATATCGATGAAAATTTTGTATTGGTCTGGTATCAAACCAATGCGCATTGCTTCCAACTACAAGTCTTACTATTGCCACATCTAAACTCTGTAATTTCAATCCACGCCAAGCAAGTGACCCACTCCAATCTAATCCCTATAAAGAACTGTTTTAACATTCAACTTTGCCGTCGCAGTATACGAGGGTTTTCAACCACTCGGGGGGGCACACATTAGGTTACAAATATTAGTTAAACTGCAATGTACGCAGCGATGATATGCGTTTAATTAAGCAATGATTAGCCACCTTCACATTGCACATCGTAAAAAATTACATGTCTCATTTTCGTTAATTTCTGGTTGTAAAATCTTCCCTTTCAACTAGAGATTCTTGTGTGAAGACCGGCGCAGTTTTCCACCTTGCGATCTGTGTGATAAAAGGATTCTAAGCTTCGAATTGCTTTCATTCTCAAGTATTGGGAATTTGAAGATGGAGCCTGCTATTTTTTCCCAACTCCCCCCTTGCTTAGGATATTTCGCTGAGTGTTTCAGTTATCATTTAACATCCAGCTTTTACGCTGCTGGGTCAATTATCGCCGGATTTATTTGTATCAGTTCGGAGAGAAACATTTCCGTTGTGACATAAATTTTTACTTCCGGATAGAAAAGTTTAAGCTCGAAAACCGCCTTTAACAACAACAAAAAAGAAGAAGAAAATTCGGTTACTTTATCACTCTTTTCAAGTTTAAAATTCTTGTTAAAAGAGCACTGTCATTTCGGCGATAAAGTAGATTTAAATTAAATGGAAACAAATATATGCACAGGTACATAGGAAATGTTTTAGTGTCTGATTTCTTGTATACACGATTCCTGTCACGGGCTAACATATGTCTAAGTAGACAACGGTTTTGATTAATTTTCTAAGCTATTTTAACTAAAAATAATGATAGACATTCCACTTTGGATTGTGATATATTGGAACACGACAATTATATTGTTCTGAAAGTACAAAAAGACGTTTAAGAATCCTAATTTGATATGTTTAAGAAAAAGAAGGTAAACAGAAGAAAAAAGAAAAGAGAGAAGGAGAGAGAGGGAAGGTGAGGTAGATGGAGAGAGAAGGCGGAGTGGGACTAGAGCAGGAGGGAAGGGGAGGGTATATAAAAAGAGAGACTTTGATAAGTAACTAGACCAACAGAGTTAGACGAACACACACACACACACACAGCGAGAGAGAGAGAGAGAGAGAGAGAGAGAGAGAGAGAGAGAGAGACAGGGATTTAGACCGACATAGTAAGACGAACAGAGAGATAGAGAGAAAGAGAGAGAGAGAGGGAGAGATAGATAGAGGGATTTAGACTGACATAGTAAGACGAACAGAGAGATAGAGAGAAAGAGAGAGAGAGAGATAGAGAGAGAGAGAGATTAAAATGCAGAAAGGATCCATCAATGTCCAGAGGAGGGTAGGAGATCAAGTAGTGATGCTTTCACTATTAAATAAGCACAAATGAAATCCTGAAGATAAGTAAAGATAAGGAGGGATGGAGGAAGAATTATGGAGAAAAAAAAGATTTTAATAACTAGATAGATTGTAAGACTACTTTTTATATTATTCCGCCTCTAGTTAGTCTATACCCACGCGCCGCACAGCCATGCGCAATAAATTATGGCTTATTATGAAATTTCTCTGGAATTGATTACTTCGTGTGCATAAACTCTAGGTACACAAACAGTCTTTTTTAATGCAGAAACCTTGTACGATGTAAGCCCCGAGAATTCCTGCGTCGTTCTGAATGCAGTACAGTCGTCCATGGAGGAGGTCTCTTCGTAGCTGAAGAAAAAGGTAATATCGGGTGATTTCTTCGCGAAGCTTGAGTGGATCGCCGGGATAGAATTTCACACGGAAGCAGAACAAGATGGGACACAATGCTGCAGGTTTAAAAAGCACAATTCTATTAATTACAATAATTAATATTGATCAAAGTTGATGCATTATCCGTAAGGTTGATGAGGAATTAAACCACACTTCCTGAAGACATGTTTAGTGACCTAAATTCAGAAAACTCAGACAACAGTTGTTTTCCTAAGAAGTTTCTGATAGCGTTAAAAAACCTTAAACAAAACAGCAGTATTGTTGTAACCAAATCAGACAAAACCAATCAATTAGTCATTCTGAACCAACCAAGTTATAATGATAAATTTAGTGAACTTCTTAATGATGTGAACACGTATGAAGAACTAAGGAGTGACTCTCCGTATTCTCTTTAATACCAAATTTAGGGAATATTAAAGAGCCCAGGATTAATTAAGCAGTTCAAGACTATCAACTTTTCACTCCCATACATATACGGGTTTCCCAAGACCCATAAAGAGGGGTGTCCTTTGCGTCCTCTCGCCACGCCATGTCCCTCGGGCCCTTCGGTCATCACATGCACCTCTTTCGAATATTCCTCGTTCATCCCTCCGCTCAATGGGGGACTGCTCCTTCTCAATCTGTGCCCCTAAGTTGTGGAATGCTCTTCCTGCTGAAATCAGGTCTTCTCCCTCTCTTACCACATTTAAGCGTCTCCTGAAAACGCATCTATTCAGAATTGCCTTCTTCCCCTCTTGAATTTCCATTCTCATCTCAGCCTTGAAGAGCGCATTACAAAAGACATTATTATTATTATTATTATTATTATATAAGCTCTCAAAATGGCTCGCCAAACATTTATCTCCAGCAGTTGGAAGAATTTCAGCAGCACACATTAAGAAGACTCAAGATTTCGTGGATCGCCTTAATCATCTTCAACTTCCAGAAGGCAAACTTGTGAGCTTTGACGTAAACTCTTTGTTTACCAAGGTTCTAAGGGATGAAGCCATCAGCCTTCTTAGTAGAGTTATCCTTAACTTCAATTAACTTCAATAAGAGATTGTATGAACACAAGAGGGACATCAGATTTGGCAATGAAAGTAGTGGAGTATTTTGTCATGTCAGAGATTTTAATCATTCCATCGATTTTCAAGGAAGTAAATTGGTCTTTAAATCAAAAAATTATGTCAAAAGAAGAATTGTAGAATAAAGTTTGACCACATCCATTTCTAATTTCAATTTATCTGAAGGTCAACTTTCTTTTAATAGTTTGATATGTAATCAGATAAAGCATAATTGTAAAACTGCCCAGCCCTAATCAGGTAGTAAATTGTCCCCCTTAGGATTAGCCCGAGCAGGGGAGTGGGTCAGGTAACATGACCTTTGTCTATCAGGTCAGAGGTGTATATGAAGTTCTCTATAATTTTCTACTCAGTTGCCAGTTGACAAGGGTGTGTGATACACTGAAACTGTTCTGAAATAAATATGTCTCAGGAAGTGTGGTTTAATTCCTCAATGATTAATATATTATTCTTATTCGCTATGAAATCATATAACACCACTTGGTTTCTCATTGGCGCAACTAGATACATAAGTATATGGATAGATAACGTTACAGAGATTTTTTAATGGAGTATTAAGTTATGGGGTGTGGCTGAAGCTGACGCACATGAACAGGAAAGCAAATATTCAGTCTTTTAGTTATTTAGTTAATTGCACCCCGTCCCTCACATACACACGTTCCTTTTCAATCGTGACTGAGGTCTTCCGACCAGAGTGTGAAATTCTCATAAAAAGAGGAATGACCATCACTGGGAAACCGACATGCACCAGAAACCAGTCCTCGTTGGAGAGAACAGTGCAGAAAGAGTGATAGCATTGTTTTGTCCCCCCCTCATCAAATAGGAAATCCCTCGTGGCCCAAGGTAGGGCCACTCGTTTTGCTTCAGAGGAGGGTGGAGATTAGAACTCTTTCGGTATGGAAATGAGATGTATGTGTGGATAAATGGGGGAGGAGACAATGCTGTTGTGAAACGGTTTTGTGTGCGTGTGTGATGGCATATATGACCGGAGCTATCTTTGCGTATTCTTTAAACTCAACGCACCGCTGGAGTGGCATTCCCATTGATATTCCTATCAAATCGCTTTCATGCCTCCTCTTTCTGCCCCCAATGTTCACATCATGAGACTACTTTTAGTTTTTTTCACCTACCTTGACCGGGTAAAAGGTTCAAATAGCGGTCCTAGCTTAATGGCACCCTGAGCGAAACCCCCTCTCGAAATGAGGCCCACCTTCCAACATATAGAACTAAAAAACTATAAATAAACATTCTAACATTTATGTACAATGAGCGTGTGGTCTTAACATTTAAATCTACGCACACTTGCAATTGTGCTGGGTGCTCGCATCACGCCCTCTTCGGTAATCCAAGCCTTCCCTAGCAAGATGCCGCCCCTGACGACTGCTCACATTGCCCAAACTTAAATCCGCCCCTGATTAACTCAGTTGAAAAAATAAGACGGGATAAAAGTATTCTAAAAATACTAATGATTATTTTAAGCTTAGTGGAGAAAAAGTCACAAAGAAAGGACAGCAGAAAGTCACATTTCATTTAAATTCAATAAACAAAAGTAATTAAGAAACTATTTTAAAATGTGTGTTAATGGATAATCCGTGACCTTTACATACTGACATTATTTATATGAGGGCGTTACGCAAATGCGGGAAAAGAGAATATTTAGTTTCTTAAGAATTGTAAAGAAACAAAATATTTAAGGTTAGGTGAGGGTTATGTTAGATTTGATTTGGTTAGGTTGGGTTTGGTTACCTTTGGTGATGGAAAGTACTGTTAGAGGAAAACACAAGAATAGGAGTGTATTCCTGTGATTTTCTTTTGCCGAGATTCAAAATACGAACTTCTCTGGCATCGACTTAACGTTTCGTTTGAAAAGCCGAACTCTAGCGTCTAAAATTCCTGGTATGTGTTAAAATATACCTTTAAAAACACAGAAAAATCTCTTGAGTGGCAAACCTAGGCAAAGTAGTGATACTATTAACGACGCGACCAGTAACTAATTAATTAACAGTGTGAAACATAGAAGGCTGCCTAGAAAATTGGCCAAAACCCGATATATAAGCTGAAACGGAAGAAGAGTGTGGGTAGGAGAAGATCTAGTTACCCAAACACAAACTATCCCCCAAAGGAATATATACACTTTATTGCATAATTTATTTTTTATTTTTATAAAACACACGAAAATGATATAATGTTATAGCAATCGCCAATGAAAGGTAACTTAGTGATATAAGTGATTAAAACGTTATATCGAGTTGTTTTGATGGGAGTCTTTGACAAGAAATGTAGAGGGAGAGTAGGAGAAACCACAAGTGGTACAAGTTCTTTATTACTGACGTTTCGCTCCTCTCAAGTTTCCTCAGAGTAACAGTAAACAAACGCTTCGATCTTAGTTTCTTGTTACTCTGGGAAGCTCCAGAGGAGCGAAACGTTAGAAATAAAGAATATTTTACCACTTGTGGCTTCTCTTATTCTCCCACTTCATCGAGATGTTTTGATGGGTGTCTTTGACAACAAATTGAGAGGGAGAATAGGAGAAACCACAAGTGGAACAAGGTTTTTATTGCTGACGCCCCATTGTCGCGGAAAGAGAGCTTGTGTGTACTTTTGACTTTTCGAGCTATGTCGGCGGGAGTACCTCTCTTCTGAGTACCCCTGGTAAGGCTTTCCTTGTCGATTTGGTCGGAAACGAGGTTCCAGACTAAGTGCGTCCTTCCTTCCTTCTTTTTCTATTCAATCCTTCAACTTTTTTCACTTTTATCCTCTCTTTTCGACTTATACAAAAATAAAAAAACAACTAAAAAAAACCCTACTCCTATCATGTCACTCTTACCCTTTTTTCCCCTCTATCTACTTATAAGGACCTGGCAGCTACCTCACGCGTCAGAGCAGAGGCTTTGGAACCTCTATAAACAACGCCAATCCACGCTCACTGGTTGCAAGAGACTAGGACTAGAGATGTCCTAGGCGTTGGGACACGATAAATGGGATAAGGGTAGTGCCCCGTTAACCCCTTCCCTAGCGCGTAATTATTCACCATTCTTAGTGACCGTTGACGAGTGCCTCTGGTAGCATCAGTCCGAGGTGACGGCCCTTTGTTCCCTGGTTGGTTGTCAGGCCAATAAAAAGCCTCGGGTCGAGTCTCTTGGTGTGGCGGGATATCCATTGAACGCTGCTCCGAGATCTTGGCCGTCGTGAAGGTAACTAGTAGGGGTTTAGTATAGGGCGTGCTCCGTTGTTCACCTGGTGAGAAATCGATGGCCTGTTTGGGAGCCATGGCACGCCGAGGTTTGATGACTCGGTCGGACGAACAGCAGCACATGGACCGTGCCTTCTGAAAGATCCGAAACCTCTCCGATGGATAGGCGAGAGCGACTCACGCGGGGCGAACTCACCACCACCCTTCTTTTTTATTGAGTAGTAACAAATTATTCCGAGATATAAAGGGGTCAGCATGATTGGAAAGAAAGGACCTGGTGCGCTAAAATATACGTGCTCCACATACCAAAAAGACAAGTAGTGCGTAGATTTCCCGGAGGGGTGTTTCTCAAAATGCCACCCTAGAAGTACCTGCACGGACTGCGTCCTAAGGGCAGAATTGCAGTAGCTTAAAGAAATGTTCAAAGTTTCTGAGGAAAAATCACGACAGAGGGAAGAAAAAGTGAAGATCTCCGAATCTGAGCATGCGATCCAAATGCGTCGTCTCGAAGCCAGCATTGCAGAGATGACATCCACCAAGATAGAGCAACAGGAAACTCCCAACGATGCGGGCGGCTCCTATGTTGAGCACTCAAGCACCGCGTCGACAGAGATAGGCCACCCATCCGACGTCCCAGACCCAGCTGCTGCTGGGGTTACTCAGGTTGTCAAAAAGAAGAAAAGGAAGAGTAAGAAAGGAAAGAAAGCAGAAACAGTAGATAAAACAGAAGAGAAAGTAAAAACGGAAGAAAAAACGAAGAAGAAAAAGAAGAAAACCCCCCAGAAAAGTGGGGAAGAAAGACGAATCAAAAGAGCCTCTACTGAAAGGGAAGCCTCTGTCCTCTGAACCCAAATGCGCGAGGGTCCCCATGATCGGTGACTCCCAAGCGCCAGATCTACAACCCTTGCTAGCGGCCCGCCTTCGCACCAGTGTGAAGGTAAGCTGCCTTCCAGAAAGGGTCAACGGAGAAATACGGGTAGAGGCTGAGAAAACTCAGATCTGTGAAAGCTCAGTAGTTTCCATGATGGCAAGCGGCAACGATCTCTACCTACGAGGAAGTAAAGTCGGCACCAGCGGAAAGATTCTGACCACAGTTATGAGAGCAGTTGACGACTGTAGGCTGAAAACCCGCAGACGAGTCGTAGTCGGGATACTCCCAAGACGAGGTCCATCCCGCAATGCTCACGCGAGGAACGTCTCCATAAACGAACGCCTGGGAGATCTTTGTACGGCAGAAAGAGTATTTTTTGTAGACACCTACCGCACCTTTTACGGGAGAAATGACTTGTACAAAAGGGACGGAGTGCACCTTTCCTTTAAAGGGAAAGCTGTACTCGCAAACATGATCCAGGATGTTGTGAAGTGGACTCAAAGAAGTGTCAGGCCCCGAGTAAAGGAGGACGTACGCCAGAACACTCGTGTTACTCCAGAAACGACCTTCTCTGAGGTCACAAAGAGGCAAGTGACCCCGCTACAGAGAAACAAAGCGGGAAACGGAAGAGGGTAGGGAGTCCTACAGTCGGGGACTCCCTCAATATTCTTCTGTTAAATGCGAGGTCTATCAGAAACAGGTTTCTTGAACTTCGTGGCCTCGTAGCAACAGAGGCACCTGAGATGGTGGTAATAACGGAGTCGTGGATAAAAACCTCAAGCCGAGATTTTGAAGGTGGATTCACGATTCCCGGTTACCAGCTCTTTCTGAAAGATCTGCTAGACAGAGACGGTGGCGGTGTGATGTTGTATGTCAGGAATACTCTCAACTCGACGGATTTCAACATCGTATCCGACCATGTACTACTAGGTGTTGACCTAGAGATAGGTACTGCCAGACAAAGGACCCTAGTGCCTTACAGACCCCCTGCCCAACTCTTAGAACAGGACAGAAGTCTGTACCAGCTGTTGGGCGAACTTGTAAAATACAGAGTGTGTATCTTCATGGGGGATTTCAACACACAAGTTGACTGGGAAACCAGAGAACCCTGTGGCGAGAACGCACTACTCCTGGAGTTTGCGAACAACGAGTTACTGACACAATGGGTGTGAGAGCCAACTATAGGAGAAAATCTACTCGACTTGGCTTTCACCTCTGAGGATGACATCGTTGAGGACCTGTCTGTTGGCGAAGAGCTAGGTGGCAGTGACCACCGACAAATTATATTTGTATTCAAAGTCCACAAGGTAGAGCCTACAACTAGTAAATCTAGGAAACTAAATTTGAGAAGAGCAGACTTTGCAAGCCTTCGTGCTGGACTGACTGACGTGAGGCTAGAAGTGTGCGATGCTGTTGAACACTCGTGGAACAGTTTTTAAACTACATTCTTGAGTCTTTAATCGCGTTTCATCCCTCTGAAATGCCCCCGTCGGTCTTCTGTTCAACCAAAGTGGTTTAATCGAGAAATCGGCCAACTGCATAGGAAGAAGAGAAATGTGTACCGACAATCGAAGATCTCGGGTGACTTTGACTAATACCGAAGGCTATCCAAGAGAGTAAAGTCCAGCATAAGGGCGGCTAAGTGGTCTGAGGAACTCCGAGTGGCGAGACTTTGTAAAGAGAATCGCAAGGAGTTCTTTGGATATGTAAACAGCCGTAAACCAATCCGTCGAACGATTGGACCTTTGAGGAATGAGGAGGGGGACATTAAAGCACTCAGATGCAGAAAATGCTAACCTCCTCAATGACTACTTCTCTTCAGTGTTTACTGAAGAGTGTGGTCCCATTCCCCAGCCGACGGATCCCTACTCGGGGAAAAAGCTGAAGGATATGGACTTCACCGAAGGAGAAATAAAAAAGATCACTGACCTAATAACGAATAAGTCACCTGGCCTGGATGGGTTTCTACCTAAAGTGTTGAAAGAAGTTCGCGATCAAGTGTCACAACACCTGAGCGCAATCTTCAACATGTCAATCCGGACTGAATGGGTTCCTAGAGACTGGCGTGAAGCAGAGGTGACTCCTATCTCCAAGAAAGGAGACCGTAGTCAACCGTCGAACTACCGACCTATCAGTCTAACTTAGATAGTTGGTAAACTCATGGAAAGCATCATGGTGGACAAAATGACGTCGCATTTAGAGTCAAACCTGCTACTGAGGAGTTCCCGGCACGGCTTTCGAAGGCAACGGTCATGCCTGGCGAACCTTGTGGAATTCTTCCACTTCGTTTTCAGTGAGCACGATCGGGACAAGGCGGTGGATGTGGTCTACTTAGACTTTCAGAAAGCCTTTGATAAGGTACCACACCGCGGCCTTCTCAGGAAAGTGCGAGCGCTGGGCATAGACGGAAAAGTAGCCGGCTGGATAGATAACTGGCTAAGTGGCAGACGGCAATGGGTGGTGCTGAATGGATAGGCTTCGGAGTGGGTGCCCGTTACTAGCGGTGTGCCTCAAGGTTCTGTCCTGGGACCACTACTATTCATCATCTACGTCAACGACATGGACGGTGACATGGTTGCCAAGATTTCTAAATTTGCCGACGATACCAAGCTTGTTATGAACCTGGCAAAGGATGGAAATACTGCCCGCCTGCAGGAAGATCCTGGGAAGATTGGGGAGTAGTCGGACACGTGGCAAATGCCTTTTGACGTGAACAAATGCAAAGTGATGCATATCGGCACCGAAATCCCCAATCTCAGTATATCCTTAAGGGCATTGCTATCGAATCCACCTACACTGAGAAAGACTTTGGTGTAACAATCACTAGTTACCTCTAGTTATCGAAACAGTGTTTCAGGCGGAGAAAATCTGCAGTTTGGATATCGGAACAAGGAGATTGTACTGTGTTTGTACAACTCATTTGTTCGACCGCACCTGGAGTATGCCGTACAATTTTGGAGTCCTTCATTTCGAAAGGACATAGCGAGATTGGAACGCGTGCAAACCAGGGCAACCAAACCGATTCCCTCTATCAGACATCAAAGTTATGAAGTTAGATTAGGTGAATTAGATCTGTTCTCGTTGGAAACCGGTAGACTGCGTGGTCAGCTCATTGAAATTTTCATAATACTTCGAGGGTTCGAAAATATTGACTACAGGGATATTTTCACACTTGCTGAGAGCAGAACAAGAAATCACGGCTTTAAACTTGAACTGAAGCGTTACAACCGCGATCTGTGTGGGAAATTATTCACGTACAGTTTCTGCGGTAGTTGGAACGCACTTCCACTGGAAGTTGTAAACAGTGAATCTGTTGACCAGTTTAAGACAAAACTAGACAGGGTCTTGAAAAGTGGCCGTTTAAGGACGTAAAGCAATTTAGCAGAGATGTGCCCGCTCGACTGCGCTTCCAAAGGTATCCTCTTTGAATGGACCGTAAGGTCTTCTAGGGTACTTTCTTTCCTTGTTACTCCTTGTTACTCCTTTGTGGTTTTTCCTCAGAGTAACAAGAAACAAACGCTCCGATCTTAGTTTCTTGTTACTCTGAGGAAGATCCAAGGGAGTGAAACGTTAGAAATAAAGAATCTTGTACCACCTGTGACTTCTTTTATTCTCCCACTCCCTCAAGTTGTTTTTATGCGTGTATTTAAAAACAAAGGGAGTGGGAGAATTGAAGAAACCACAAGGGGTAAAAAGTTCTTTATTACTGACTTTTCGCTCCTCTCAGGTTTCCTCAGATTAACAAGAAACAAACGCTTCGATCTTAGTTTCTTGTTACTCTGAGTAAGCTCCAGAGAAGTGAAACGTTAGAAATAAAGAATCTTGTACCACTTGTGGCTTCTCTTTTTCTCCCATTCCGTCGAGTTGTTTTGATGGCTGTCTTTGATAACAAATGGAGAGGGAGTATAGGAGAAACCACAAGTGGTACAAGGTTATTTATTACTAACGTTTCGCTCCTCTCAAGTTTCCTTAGAGTAACAAGAAACAAACGCTTCAATCTTTGTTTCTTGTTACTCTGAGGAAGCTCCAGAGAAGCGAAACGTTAGAAATAAAGAATCTTATACCACTTGTAGCTTCTATTATTCTCCCCTTCCATCGAGTTGTTTTTCTATAAAATTTAATCAAATCCACCAAGTCCTCAAAATGTTCTCTTGCGGCATTAGAGCCCTTATCTATGCAACGACTAACTGATTCGTAGATATTTGCTAACCTGGATGTTGTGATGTTCCTGCACTTTCCACTAATTGTATGTTTCAGATGTTCCAGCGTTTTAGCTCATCGACCATAAACTGCATTGTTCAGGTACCACCACAAGTAAAAATCAAGTAGTGTCAAGTCCAGTGAACTTGGATGATACTCAATGCTTCCTCTTCGTCCTATTCAACGGTTAGGCAACGTTTCATCGAGGTACCTTTGGATATCATAGTGATAATAAAGGGGAGAGGGGAGATCCATCTTGTTGAAAGGCAAAGTCGATGTTTCCAAGCAGCGTTCGAACTGCAGGTAAAATTTCTGTCCGAAGCATACCGAGTTAGGAGTGACAAGTAACTGCCCCAGTAACGAAAAATTGTTCAACCAAACCTTTGGATGATAAACCACCATAGGGTTAATCCTGGTAAATTAACATGCTTATCCACATGATCATGTGGATTATCAAGTGACCAATACATTCAGTTGTGACGATTTACTGCGTCATTCAGTTTGGGGGAAGCTTAATCGGACAACACGATCTTGTTGGCAAACTGTATGTATTCAGCTTCCATTGACTGAAACCATTCATAAAATTCGTCTGTGACGAGAGTGGGTTATTTTAAGTCATGGCGTGTAACAGCCTTGACATTTACGGGGTTTTTTTTATTGTGGCGACATTAAAATACAGTGAACACCAGATTTGCTGATCCTAGTTTCAATGGCATATTGCCTAAATAATTTCGGTAGTTAACTTTTCACGAATGCTTGTAATGGCGAGACCGGTCTTTAGCATTGTACCAAAATTTCTGAATCCATTGTAGTTGGACTTCGGCCGCATTCTCAAAATTCCAATACCATTTCAGAACACTTTTGCGTTGCTCGTGTCAAATGTTGTAAAGTTTCTATCGTGGATTAAGTGCGTAGGCTATGAAGTCATAACGGGTCTTTAATAAAGCAAAGCTAGGTTTAGCTGATACATAACAGAAGTGAATTCATGCTGCTGTTGAACATTGTGAGAACTTGGCGCAGTTATTTAAATTCTATATACAAACATATCAATATAACATTTTAATCACGTAGTTCGCTAATTTACCTTTCATTGGCAAAATCTATAACATTATATTATTCTCGTGTATTTTTTTCAAATAATAAAATATATGATGTTATATAAAGTAAAGAGTCTTGGGGGGACATTGTATAATTGCATCCTGGTGTAATCGAGGAGGAATTTTACTTTTCGAATGAACAGCATGAAGGAAGTGAAAGACCGACGAAGCAAAATGAATATTCAAGGGATAATGACAGAAAATTTAAGATATTATTTGTTTCTCTTGAAGAAAAATATCTCTTACCTTTAATTTGCCGTAAAATATTTTTATTTGCATCAAGCCAATGCTGAAAAAGCAAGGAATTTAGTAATTAAAAAGGGCAATAAAACTGATTTCCCCTATAACTGGATTTGGAGACAATAATAATAATTAAAGTAACCACAATAATTAATTCGAGTACAACGAAAATTCTCTCTATTATTGATTGATATTTCGAAACAGTCGACAGAAGCACTTACTACCTGGTTAAACATTTGGTCAGCTTTTATTTTCATTTATGATTTATATAAAAAAGATATTTTAATTGATACAATTCCATGTTACAATGAGATAAACAAAAAAAAGCTTCATGGTTCAAATTTTACGAACATATTTATTTAGCTAGCTACCAGTTGAACCTTTCCTCCGGCATTTTTCTTGACACAGTTCGCTAAATAGGCCACTATCGCTTTCCCCAGTGAATACCATTACCATTTTGGGAGGTGAATTTAGTTAGCTGTACGGCTATTACATACTCTCTCTCTCTCTCTCTCTCTCTCTCTCTCTCTCTCTCTCTCTCTCTCTCTCTCTCTCCCTAGCCTTAAGACTGCTTGATACGAAACACTAAATATTGGAATTAAATACTCACTCTTTGTTTGTGCTGGTCAATAAATCTTAATCCGAAGTAATCTGTTTCGATGAGATTGAGGTGATTATAGATGTAGTCGAGAAGATATCTGCCTTTGTGAAAGCTCTGAAAAAAGAAAGTTTCATCATCATCATCATCATCTGCCTCCAAGATTATATAAATAGAAAACAAAGTGTTTTTGATTATCCTTTGCTCGTCTGTTTTATCATAAACATTTCGAGGGTGTTCGAATTGAATCTTACAAATTAATTTTTTACATTTGATTTTATTTCACATGGCAATTGAATGATTTAACCAGCCTGTACGAGCGAATGAGGCTCCCGTATTGAAAGAATGATACGGAATATATATAAGAAAGAAATAAAATACAAAAATTACGAAATCAATCGAGAGAGAGAGAGGAAGAAAAAGACTGATACGATTGGGGCCAAACATTCGCTAGCTCAAACCTGCTCTGTGATTCAATATTCTATCGCCTCTTTGTTTAAAATTTCTATCTACTATTTTCTTCTATTTTTATATTCATCCCACAGTATTGACGCATGATAACGCCCATCCTTCGGCAATAAAGGCACGATGATAATGATGATGCAGATGATGAATATTTCTGAGTCGAATCCCCAGAAAAGGCAACAGACTTGGTTATAGGCTACCCTGGACAGATAAGCCCCGTTCTTAAATAACCGACTCCCTCTCCACTGACCCAAGAGAATGACACTCAAGCTCGATTTCCACCCTTTTGATCTCCAGACATTTTAAGATAACAACACCCCTTTTCTTAGTATAATCTTCCTACGATGCCATTGCATATAATTTTTTGAGATTTTCAATTTTATTCATCCCTTCTAAAGCATTGGCGGATGCCAATGCTTTGGGTAAGAGGTAGGGCGGCTCTGATACTACTACTTTGTTAGAATTACGTAAGTTTATGGAAATCTATTCATATATCTTTTTTTTTGTGCGTTTAATCGTTTGTCGAGCAGAAAAAAAAGCGAGACGAAAAAACGCACGCGTTACATTGCCTTGCTTTGAAGAAGCTTTTCTTTTGATCCTTCCATTTTTAAGGTAGACCTAGGAACATTTACTAATGTCAAAACAACATTAGCTGCAAAATTCCTAACAGACGCCTGTAATGTAGTTTTCGAAAATAACTTAAAAGTAGGCAGCATTAGTAAAATACTGGACTCCAAAGATTATGGTAACTTCAGATTCCCTGCAAAGGCAAAGGCAATCTCTTCTCCTTGGATGTGAAAAGTTTATTTACCAACTTATTGCTCAAGTAGACATTCTCAATAATCACGAAATATGTTTACCGAAATACCGACTTACCTCTTCCAAAAATAGACCCTCGCATTCTAAACTAGTTCTTGAAGATTTTTACAACGGATCAATAATAACATCAATAAAACAGTAGAGAAAATATAGAGGAAAATAGATACACTTCCCCCAATATTTGCAGAGCTAACTACCATAGCGTGATAATATGTATTGACCATGTTCCCAAGGAAATTAGGTTTAGGTTCGTCATGTTGCCAAACATCAGCCCTTTTAATGAGCTGTTTCGGAAACGTTTATCTATGTACTATCTTAAGGAAATTATATTGTCAAATAAATCTTAAACATATTCATCAATAACAAAAATATTGGCAATTTTTTTAGTGTGAAAGATTGTATTCGAACATTGTATAAAGATTTACTTACCACAGCTGTAAGCAAGGTCGCCTAAATAGGAAGCACATTACGTTCACTTCAGGCAAGTCTGTACTTATATGGGCATTAGCTATAGAACCGGTAAAACATTAAGTAATAAAGAGTATTCTTCGATCAGAAAACATGCAATAGATTGTAAAACAGACGTGTCCTTAAATGATTTTTCTGTCTTAAAATTTGCTAAATCTGCATCCACTCTCCGCATTAAAGAATCTTTCTGTATTAAATACAACTACCGGAATGTAAATAATGGCACGTTGTTTATATCCTAACAACCAACCAAGCTGTATTTGATCTTAAATTTTCTTACCGTTTCCACTTGGCAGTGTCATCCGACCATGCAAGGTAATGTTTAGTTTCCTTATTTAGTTTTACTATATTGTATATTTTTGCAACTCCATTCTTCCCCATTTCAATTTTCAAGTTTTCTACAGTTACGATTATTTTGTCTGTGTTTGATTAATATAATTTCGTTTCAAATATTTCTGCTGTGCTTAACTCACTAGTTTCTGGTTTGTTTTTTCATTAATATAACACTTTTAGTATTTTACCGCCGTTTGTGTCATTTTCTCAACTTTATAGCATTATACTATTGAAATTTTAATTTTAGATGACTGATTTCAAATTTGTTTATAGCTCCTGAAGATGTGTTTTGTAATAATCCGAAACACAAAGATTAAATATGGGACCCACCTTCTTCGTTTTGTCCTTCTTATATATATATATATATATATATATATATATATATATATATATATATATATATATATATATATATATATATGGTGCTGCAATAAGATCTCCCTCCGATTGGGGAGGGATATTGCTAGGCTTGTGGGGGGATGTACAGCATTGGACGTGGTTGCTTTAGGTCCGTTGGATGATGCAGTTTTAGTTCCTAAAATTGTGCTGAGTTGAGAGCATCGTCTTTTGTTGTCCAAGAGTAAGTTAAGAGTAGTTTCCGTGATAAAGACGCAGCCTGCCTTCGAGATACGCTTTGACGTCACAATAAAAAAAACACAATAATTATTTTTTCGGTTTTTAACTTTAGACGAACAGATTCAACTTTAAAAGGAAAAACTTCTGGCCGAACTAGGACCGCAAAAGAGCCGGAAAATATGACCAATGTGAGAGCTTCGATACAGCACTCTCCCAGACGTTCAGCACGGAAACACGCGACTGCTCTACCCGTGTCTGATCGAAGTGTTTGAAACATTTTACACAGGAGCAGAGTGAGGAAGATTATGGAACCAGTACAACTATGTGTGGCGGCATTATGTAAAGAGTTTCCCCAACAGCTATTCTGATCCGTACTGATGAAGCTTATTTCCATTTGTAGGCGATGGTCAACAAACAGAAATTTAAGTAGTGGTCTAACAGTAACCATCGGGAACTCCATCGGTGACTAATCCACAATCTGAAACTTAGTGTATGGTGTGATTAGGTTAGGTTAGGTTAGGTTAGTCCTTATTTTTTTAGAGGACGGTGTTACGGTGAAGGGTAACATCAGATCGTAATTGTAAACTGTTAGAGAATTTTCTCCGTTCAAAATGTCAACGCGTTACTCAAGGATCACGATCAGGAAGATGCATGGTTCCAGCAAGATGTTGCCACTTCGCATACATCTCGACGTTCACTCGGAATTATTTTCCGAGAATTGTTTCCGGTTCATTTTGTCTCTTTACAGGTAATATCGGTTGGCCCCCACGTTCGCCGAATTTGTGCCCTTGTAATTTTTTTTTTAATCTGTGGGGGCACATGAAATCACGAGTGTACTAACACCGGCCAGGAAATTTGCAAGACCTCAAGAGAGCAATAACACTGGAAATTGTTGCGATTCCACGCGACATGGTCATTAGATCAATGGAAAACTAAAGAGAGACTTCAATACTGCACCGAGATTTGCGGCTTCCATTTAACTTATGTTATTTAAAAAAAGAAGAATCGCATTGGTATAAATTGCCCGTTTCCGGAATATTTTTTTGTCTGTATTTTGCTTTGTTTCCTTTTTATTCCATTCCAAATCGGAGAGGTATTATTGCCGCCCTATCTATCTATCTATCTATCTATATATATATATATATATATATATATATATATATATATATATATATGAAAGATAATGGTAAACCACAATATTTGAATCAAGAATTTATTTATAACTATCGGACTAGTTTCGGCAACATGCCATTTTCAACTAATAATGAAGAAACTAGGCAAGGAGCACTGTATATATATATATATATATATATATATATATATATATATATATATATATATATATATATATATATATATATATATATATATATATATATATATATATATGAAAGATAATGGTAAACCACAATATTTGAATCAAGATTTTATTTATAACTATCGGACTAGTTTCGGCAACATGCCATTTTCAACTAATAATGAAGAAACTAGGCAAGGAGCACTGTATATATATATATATATATATATATATATATATATATATATATATATATATATAAGGTAAGACACATCCTAAATAAAATGAAACAGCAGGAAACAATCTGGAAAAAAAACTCGAGTGAATTTGACGTGAATGACAAGCTAAACAAAATGAAATGGAACCGAAAACAATCTTGAGAGTTGCTTTTCCCGAGACGCATTGTGTCCGGGGGCTTATAAACACGATTGGTGACTCTATTTATTATATATTTGTTAAATTTGGATTGCTCTTCTCGGTATAGGATCGCCTTTACTGCACCGCCCTCTGCTCTCTTTGATTCTAGATTCTTCTAATGTTCCTCTCTCTTGCCTTTAAAAAAACTCCGGTTTCTTGTCTCATTTGCTCATTCGCGTCCAATTCTTATTCCCCTTGTACTATATGTATTTATAGTCAGCTACACATGGTTTCTGCTTTGGGCGAAATATAGTTACTGTGCTTGGTAGCTTAGTGGTAAAGCATCTGACCGGCAATCAGCAGACCCGGGTTCGAGTCCCGGCTATGAATTCATAACTTTTTTGCCCTGGCATTATTTGTCTTCTCGGTAGAGGATCGCCTTCACTGTGCCACCATCTGCTCCCTTTGATTCTGGATTCTTTTCTAATGTACCTCTCTCTTGCCTTTAAAAAAACTCCGGTTTCTTGTCTCATTTGCCCATTCGCGTTTAATTCTTATTCCTCTTATATATATATATATATATATATATATATATATATATATATATATATATATATATATATATATATATATGATAGTGAAACATACAAAATTCGCTACACAGCTTCAATTGAGGACAAAAGAAAAAAGGTCATTAATCAGGGGGTGTGGTTCTGATATCATTAGCTATACTGTTTACGATCAGGTTTCGGGAATAGGAGCTACATTTAAATTGACCGTCAGAAAGATTGAAACTGAGAACTTCTCTTATTAGTATCGATTCTACAATTTTTTAACTGAAACCTTTAAAATTGTATGCTATTTAGGACTTCGAATAATCAATTTGGTGGTTGTAATTGTTAATGTGATTAAAGATACTGGATGTAGTACTGCTTCGCCTGACATCACATTTATGTTCATATATTCGTTTTCTAATGTTCTCCCAGTCTTTCCTATATAGAATGAGGGACAGTTAATGGATGCACAAGGGATTACATATACACCTGGCTCATTTGGCTGATCCATGGGTTTAGTCAAAGGGAAAGACTAGGTTTGACTAGTGACTTAGGTAGTCGGTGAATTAATTAATTTAAGTATGTTCCGAACCACTGTGTGAATTAAATCCTTACATATTCATTATTTACTATAGTGCCCCTTTCCCACGTATAAAGTGTTCAGAACATAAGGCGTAAAGGATAGAAGAAAGAATGAAGGGAAAAGTCGAAAGAAGTAGTAGTTGTGGTTGTTGCCTGACTATCAAGCTATCATTCCTCGTTATTTATTGTTTGTATTGTATTATATTTTTGTTTTAAGAGTTCAAACCGTTGTTTTAGTTCTTTCTATTGCTAGTTTAGCCTTCTCGTACTGTTTATCCTTAGTTTATTTTTGTAACAATGTCGTGCATTGAACTTATTTAAGTAGCTCTTAAAATTGGTTACTACAGTTTTCAAAAGGGCACCTGAGGAATCAAACACTGAATCTCATGCAGCATTATGACTGTGACATTGAACAAAGCATAGTCGATGAAGCCATGCACCTGCGTGCACAACTGCTGCAAATTGAAACACCCATCAACACAATAAGTGGCTTGGCAGAATTTATCTTCACAAATAAGCTGGGAGCTGTTTATCCAAATGTCACTATTGCTCTAAGAATTTTCCTTTGTACACTGGCAAGCAAATGTAGTGCAGAACGGTCGTTAGGTTGTTTAAGAAGGATAAAAAAATACCTGAGGTCAACATTATGTCAAGAAAATTAAACAGTCTTACCATACTTGCAATTGAGTGTGATCTCACCAAATCACTGGATTATGATAATGTTATTAACCTGTTTGTTGAGCAAAAATCACGTTTGAAAACTCTTTAAACTTTGTAACAATGTTTAATTATGGACATCTTCATTGTACTCAATAACTGAACTATGAGCCAATGGCATTGCACATCACGAATTCTTTGATGTCCTACTGTATAAATAAATCACTGCGTACATGTCAAATCATGCTTTTGATTCCGTCTAGACCATAGGTTATAACAAATCACATGGGCTTGAAGAGGGGTCGATAAAATTTCTATAGCCTATGAGCGACTAGCACGATAAATCCGGCACTGCATATGGGTGATCTGAGCCTGTAGAGTAGTCTCAATCCTCCCTTTCCTCTGTTGATTCGTCCTGTTACGTGCTTGCTGTATCCCTTTTTTAGTAATCGTCAATCCAAGCAGTTTGGTCTCGTTAGTATATCCTTATCTTTCTTGTTCAACGTAAATATTTCCTAGTGTTTAGTCGCGTGCGAGTCAGGCTAGGCTAGGTTATGCTAGGCTAGGCTAAGATATACTAGGCTAGGCAGGGCATTAAAGTTATACTAGGCTATAATATGCTAGGTTAGGCTATGATATTCTAAGTTATGCTACACTAGGCTAGTCTTCGCTCTACCAGGCTAGGATAAGCGAGGCTTTACTAGGGTAGGCTATGATATACTAACTATGCTACACTAGGCTAGTCTTCGCTATACCAGGCTAGGATAAGCGAGGCTTTACTAGGGTAATCTATGCTATGTTATGCATGCTATTCAAGCCTAGGCTAAGTTATAATAGTCTAGTCTAGGCAATGCAATACTATGATATACTATACAATACTAACTAGGCTAGGGTAGGGTAGGTAAGAATATGGGAACGTGGCTAGGATAGGATAGAATACACTAGGCTAGGCTCCAGTGAACTAGGCTAAGCTTGGTTATACTAAGATAGGCTATAGTAGACTAGGGTAAGCTAAGCTAGGCTAAACTAAGTTTTAATATACAATTGTAGGCTGCGCTAAGCTTGGTTAGGTTATACTCTGCTAGGCAGGCTAAGCTATACTTTGATAAGCTAGGCTAGGATACACTATGATAGGCTCAGGTATAAAAAACTAAGCTAGGTTATTCTAATATATACTAGGCTAGGCTATATATACAAGTCTATACTAGACTAGGCTAGGGTATACTAGGCTACTCTAGGGTATACTATGCTATTCTAAGCTATTATATGCAATGATATACTAGGCTGGGCTATATAAGGGCATGCTATGCTATGCAAGGCTATGCTGGACTATACTACGCTAGACTGGGCTAGATTATAGTGTACCATGCTAGGCTATCATAGGTTAGGGTAGGCTAGGCTAGACTATGGTTGGGTGTGCTATACCAAGATATACCATGCTAGAATATGATATGATATACAATGCTAATGTAGGCTATACTACGCTAGACTAGTGTATGCTATGCTAGGTTATACTATGTTTATACTATGCTAAGCTAGATTAGGGTGAGGTAGGCTATGGTAGATAGGTTATACTATGCTAGGCTTTGCAAGGCTAGGCAATACTATGTTAAACTATTCTAACTATACTAGGCTAGGCTATGCTATACTATTTTAGGCTAGGATATACTATACTATGATAAGCTATACTATGTTATACTATGGTAAGCTTTACGAAATTTGAAACCCTTATGTTGTTTTACATTCTCTTTCGAATGATACAATTGCCACAGTCCTCCCAAGGTTAGCCAGGGAATTTTTTTCTTTTGCCAATAAAGTCATAACTATTCCGACCATTCTAACGAAATTTGAAACCCTTATGTTGTTTTACATTATATTTCGAATGATATAATTGCCAAAGCCCTCCTAACGTTAGCCAGGGAATTACTTTGTTTTAGCAATAACATCATTACTATTCGTCCGATTCAAACGAAATCTGAACCCATTATGTTTTTTTACATTCTCTTTCGAATGATATTATTGCTAAGGTCCTCATAAGGGAATTAGTTTTTTTGCAATAATATCATAACTATTCGGCTGATTTTAACGAAATTTGAAACCTTTATATTGTTTTAAATTACCTTTCAAATAATATAATTTCCAAAGTCCTCCCAAGGTTAGCCAGGGAATTAGTTTTGGGGGCAATAACATCATAAGTATTGGGCCGATTGTAACGAAATTTGAAACCCTTAAGGTGTTTACATTGTACTTAGAATAATAGAATTGTCAAGACACTCCCAAGGTTACTCCTGAATTATTGAAAGTTTTTAAAGTCGTAAGGAAATAAATCAGAATAAGTTAGGGCACGCGACTTTTTGGTCAGCAGACCTTGTTTCTGAACATCGTAACGATCTTAAACTTGTTCCCATTCGTACTGATTTTTCATTCTCTTTCGTATTTTTTAATCCTCTTTATCTCTTCTGCCGTAAATTTTGTATGCATATTGCCATTCCTGTAAGGGCATATTACGATTTTCGTGACGTCATCTGCGAACTGGAGCCATCAGTGAAAGGTAGTGGGATGGCTAAAGTGCACAATGAGTATAACGATGGACTAAAACACCCTAAGTGCAAGGAAAGCCTCCAGTTTGAATTAATCTCCTTGATGGTTTTCTATTTCGAGGAATGTGTAGCTTTCAATCAAGTAATCGCAAAGTAATTTTGTTGTTCATTCCTATTCATGGGATTTTGTATTGCAATCCTCTTGTCTAAACCTTATCGAATTCCTTCGATACGTCCCTGCAGAAGATATTAACACTATCCTTTTCCTTTTTTTGCTTTAGCGATTTTCTCAGGGATGACCTTGAAGGAATTTTTGTGCTTCTACTCTTCCTGAATCCAAATGTGTACTTGGTTATGAGTTCATTTGCCCCCATGTGCTTACTCAGTCGTCGATTGATTATTTTTTCAAGTACTTTCCCAACGAAGTCAACTTGAATTGGTGGCTTTACCGGTTTGGATATAAAGATGATTTTGCGACTACCAATACTATTGTTATTCCATTATTCCATTTAATATGTTGTTGGGTGCTTCCTCGTAATTCATCTTGGTGATTCCTGATCTTCTTGGTGCTTTCTGCTGAAAGAGTAATATTCTGGTCTTCAACTCTTGCTTGGTGATCTTAGCATCGATAACACCGTAGATGTCTCTCTTTGAATCTACAAAGTGGTGGAGATGTGTTCTATTGATTTCCTCGTTAAGCAGTCTGCGATATTATGTTCGAAATCGATGTCAAATTCTTCATTTTCCTCTGCCGTTATGTTGAAAATCGTCTTCCAATTATTTTTAAAATAAGATTTTAGAGTCTGGAATTCATTGTGCATTAGGGAATAATTGGAGGAGAGATGGTAACCTGTATATATTAGAGATTTTATTGCACTGAGTTTATGTGACAAGTCACAATGGCTGAAAAAATTGATTCCTAAGCCAATAAAGGTAGGCTTTCTGTATATTGAGGTAGTTAGTTTGTCGTTTTTTTTATAATGACGTCTAGAAAAGGACGTTGATAGTTACTCTCTTATTCAATGGTATATTTAATGTTGAGATGATAAAAGTTTATAAAATTAAAAAATGTTCTTGTTAATGAAACAATTGATATTATTTTAAATTTAATTTTCAACAAAACAGGCACCTTTCACAATTTCTCTCGTCAAAATTTCAAGACTATTTTAGAAATGATTTTTAATGAGAATCATTTTTTATTTAATAACAAGGTTTACTAACAGATAGATGGAGTAGGAATGGGTTTACCAATTGCTCCAATAGAAGCTAATATTTTCATGATTCATCTTGAAAATAACTCTATGAAAAATTGCCCTTTAGATTTCAAACCAATATTTTATCGTAGGTAAGTGGACGACTCCTTTGCTATTTTCACTAATATAGAACATGCCCACCATTTTTTTAATTTTATAAACTCTTATCATCCCAACATTAAATATACAATTGAATTAGAAAGTAACTATCAACTTCCTTTTCTAGACGTCATTATATAAAAAACCGACAAACTAACTACCTCAAAATACAGAAAGCCTACCTTTATTAGCCTAGAAATCAATTTTTTCAGCCATTGTGACTTGTCACATAAACTCAGTGCAATTAAATCTCTAATATATAGAGGTTACCATCTCTCCTCCAATTATTCCCTAATGCACAATGAATTCCAGACTCTAAAGTCTTATTTTTAAAATAATTGTTACCCCCCTCCCCTTTGGTTGGCAAGCTAATCAATAATTTTCTAACTAAAATTTACTCTCCATCCTTTTTCTCATATAATGTTCCCAAAAATGAAAATATTTTTCGCAGTACCTGAAATGGGACCTTACAATAATTTATTCACTAGAAAATGCAACAAATTACTCAAAAACGATTTCTTTCATACCAACTTCAAAATCACTTTTGTTAACCCACTTTCCATAGGAAGTTTCTTCTTGTCAAAAGACAAACTTCCTCTAGAAATGAGCAGCCGTGTTGTTTACGCTTTCACTTCTCCTTGTTGTTTGCAAGGAACCTATATTGGTAGTACGGTTCGCTCATTGAAAGAGAGGTTTTGTTCTCAGATGGGAATAACCCATTGTACTGGAAAAAAATTTGTCTAAGAAGGAAGCTTCTGTAATTAGAAATCATATTATACAATGCAAGACAGAATGTTCCATTGATAACTTTAAAATAATTGGTCGCAATAACAATGAATATAGTCTAAGAATTTTGGAATCCCTACTAATACGAAGAAAATCTCCTACACTCAACATAAATAATACCGTTGTTCCCTTTCTTATTTCTTAATTTTAATTACCTCATTCAACAACCAACTAACCTTGTCTTATTTAACAACCAACCAATCAAAATCCTATCTTTCTTTAAGCCACATCCTTTATAATTTCTTCACTTTGTGATTTCTCCTGAACTTCATCGGTAAGCAATATTATACTGTAATTATTTACTGTTTTGTGTTTTTGCTTTTTTTTGTCTCAATAGTGGTTACATTAGATTGATACTTTAATTCTCTTGCTTTTTAAATCCCTGAGTTATTTTTTAATTTTTGATTTACCTACATGGTTTTAACCTGATTATTTTTAATATTCTCTAACTATATTATATTATTTTATGATTTTAGAACCTGAAGATGGGTGATACGTCCGAAACATTGTTCCTTAAATAAATCACCTGTACCTCAGCTTCCTATGTGTCCTTACCTTCACCGTGAAATTATAAAATATATATATATAATTTGTAGGATGAACGAAAGGACGTATAGAGGGAAGTTGATTTCATTTACTGGATAGATACAACGTTTCAGGTGTTCTTTTCACCCATCTTCGGGTAATGAAGTCTTCTCAAGAGAACGGTAGAACTTGATTACTTCCTGTCCATAAGCTCCTTCTATGCGTCCTTTAGTTCACCCTACAAATTAAATTAAAGCTCCACAGGAGAAGCCCAAACCAATATATATATATATATATATATATATATATATATCTCAAAGTAGCGCGAAAGAATGATGAAAATGAATCCATTAAACCACATTGAGAGAGAAAACGGAATAATTTTTCCTTCCAGTAATATTTTTATTACCTTTTTTGAAAAATCCGCGCAGGGAAGCGATTCGAACCAGGCACACTGAGGCAGCGAGCACCGCTTTGATCACAGTTAAAAGTATGCCGTTAGTACACTACGCTACGCAGAGAACAAAAATTCTCTGAATAGAATAGCTTTTTAAGGAACACTTTCGCCAGCTCGAACGGAGACTATGAAAGAAATAGAAAATTAATTGGAAATTTAAAGAATAAATGAGGAATAGTTAAACGCGTGGCAAATATACAAATGTATATATCTCTCAAAGTAGCGCGAGAGAATGAGGAAAATGAATCCATTAAACCACATTGAAAGAGAAAACGGAATAATTTTTCCTTACAGTAATATTTTTATTACCTTTTGCGAAAAATCCTGCGCGGATTTTTCGAAAAAGGTAATCAAAATATTTGAGTGATAAAGGAATTGATCTCATGGACTGGCCACCTCAAAGTCTCGATCTCAATCCTATCGAAAACGTTTGGAAGATTATAATTGGAGATGGGGTGCGAAGGAGAAATCCAAAGAACCAAGATGAACTCTGGGAATTATTGAAAAATGAATGTAACAATATTACCCCATCATTTTGCAAGAAATTAATTCAGTCATGTGGTAAAATTCATATGTCAGGAGATCATTGCTAGTAAAAGGATGTTCACAAAATATTAATAGTAAGGGTTTCTTTTTTGTTCATGTTCCATTTTACATTGTTTTTCTAATTGACCCTTAACTTTTGGCCGCTGTAATTTGGAAGATAGTTTGTTAATTTCGTCATAACTTACGAAATATTTAATCCATTTACTTGAAATTTTCCCCAAAAGATAGATACTAGATATATCTAAATATGTGTATAATATATAGTCTCAACGTTTTGTTAAACTTCTATAATAAATATTTAAATACATTTGTTCTTACTGACCCTTATATTATGGCCGCTAGTATATATATATATATATATATATATATATATATATATATATATATATATATATATATATATATATATATATATATATATATATATATATATTTGTGAGAATCTAGATTTTTTAGCATCTTTGGAGGTGCCGAAAGCCGAAACATGAAAGACTTGTGTTTATTTTCCCCGAAATTGATAATTAAGAGGATTAGACTTCAACACGAAATTATATTTTTCTAAATTCTAAGCGTAATGTAAGAAAAATATAATATAAATAATTCAAACATCATGGACGTGGTGGTAGTTGTTTGTAAGGTGGATTTTGGAGGATAGGGTTTAGAAGCCATTGTTTTTTCTTGGAATTTGATCATGTTTCTAAGCGTAAATGGACATTGCGGCAAGGAAGGATAGGAAATTATTGTGTTAAATGATTTCGGAATAACTTTACAAATGATATTTTGAGGCGTGCTTTTGAGATTTATGCGTCATTCAGGTTTCCATTCAATCCCCTTTTAGATATACGTGAACCCATGTATGCAGCTATATTTCTTCTTACATACACTCAGTATATGATTCAAATTTACGAAAAATAACGAGAAAAAATCCACAAGTTTAGTTTATTAAGTTCCTCAACCGCGAGCTTGGAAATAAAGTGTCCGAAAAAGTAAACAAACAAAGGAAAATGAAAGAAATAGCAAAGGTATCGTTGGATGTAATATAGAAATTATTAATGGCCGCATGGAGAATACCCCAGTTGTCATGTGTTTTCACATGGCCTATTGCTCTTTCGATTTAATCAATCAATCAACCGTCTCTCCTCTTTGGAGACTACTTCTCTTGCCTAAATTTAGAGTTAATTGGGCCTATTACCACTATCATGGCCAGCCATTTCGACAGGAAGATAGATAGCATTCACTTCTTTCAAGGGGTAATGTAGCAAACTAGATTGGTAGACGGGGATAATTGGAAACGGCTTCGGGAGACATTTGTGCAATATTATGCTATGAGAGGCTGATAATAAATCTCAAAAAAGAGAAAGGAAGGAAGTCATTTAAATGAACAACAATAAATCACATTCTATATATTTCAAGGGAGAATTTCGATTCGAGTCAAAGCAAATGAATATATAGAAGTTACAAGGTTAATTTTATATATGAAGTATAGATTACAAATTCGTAAAGAAAAGGAATCAGGTAATCTATTTTCTTGGTTGGATTTTCCATTACAAATGTTCTCTCATTTTATTGCTAAAATGTTATTATTTAATTGGCATAATATTAGTTTAAAATTTTCAAAGACATTAACGTTCTTAATTGTTAAAATGATGTTTACCGATATCATTTTCACCTTCCGAAACTTAATAAAAACGTAGTTATTCATTTTGCGACAAAACGAGGGGTGGTCAATAAGTTTTGCGAATCGGTATAGCAAAATAGAGGAAGGGGCATGTCTGTTTGTGGGGGTGTTAGGACAACTTATGACAAGTGAGGCCGTGCAGCGGCACGCTCCTGCCTTGTCTATCTAAGAAGCAGTAGCTGATCGCAGATCGTCAGTCACAAATTTTTTAACAATGGAGAAGGTTGAGCACCGCGCAGTGATCAAACTTTTAACCAAGGAAGGCAAGAATGCAAAAGAGATCCATAAACGCATGGTTGCAGTGTACACCGACACCGCCCCTTCCTATGCAACCATTGCTCGCTGGAATAGGGAGTTCCGCCATGGTCATGAGTCCCTTGAAGATGGCCCCCGTCAGACGTGACCAACCAGGACAATGTTGCCCGTGTGGAGAGGATGATCCTCGAAAATCGACGGGTGAAGGTCGAAGAAATCGAGCGAGAATTTTGGAATATCACATGGACATTTTATCAACATCATCCACGACAATTTGGCCATGACCAACATTTGTGCCCGTCGGGTCCCTAGAAACCTCACGCCCCATGATCGACTTCAACGTCGTCAAAGTCCACAAGGCCAGAGTTGCACAAGCTGCCCTGCGCGAGTGCGGATTCGAGGAGCTCAACCATCTCCCCTACAGTCCAGAGCTGGCCCCTAGCGACTATTTTGTATTCCGCCAGTTTAAGGCTGCACTGCGTGAGCGCTGGTTTGGGGACGATGAAGATGTCCAGCTCGCCGTCCAGGAGTGGATTGAACAGCAGTCGGGAGATTTCTGGTTGTCGGGAATTCGAAGCCTCAGGGACAAGTGGCGCAAGTGCATTGAAGTCGAGGGTAGTTATTTTGAAAAATAATAAAACACTTTTCCTTATATCTCATTTCCTTATATCCGAATTGCAAAACATATTGACCGCCCCTCGTATGTCATTATTTTGGTATATTTGAATTATTCCGTACCATTAGCCACATTTTCTTCAACTTTTGGCCTACCTTTGGCCTGACTAGTTAGTCAATAGCATGTTATGTTGTATCTGTAGACGATCTGCGAATGCGTCTTCTGACTGAGTAGCCAATACGACGCTTCGTTGTATTTCGGACGGTTCACGCATGGCTGTCGCTTCAGGTTGATATATTAGAATGGGGTGACGTGGTTGTTGTAAGTCACAATACCAAATGATACGTGAAGTCTTTGAGGATAATATTCAGGCCTTATATATATATATATATATATATATATATATATATATATATATATATATATATATATATATATATATATAGAGAGAGAGAGAGAGAGAGAGAGAGAGAGAGAGAGAGCGCGTTCACGGTATAATCCCGCGAGTTATTAAATTCCCTGCATGCTGCAGGAATTGTAAATTTGGGCAGATCGAAATTTCTTTTACTGTAATATACTTGCAACTTACGAAGGATTCGAAAGGGGGGTAAAACTCAAAGCAAATTTTCCGTTAGTGCGTTTGAGGGCACGTGGCTATCTAATGCCCGCATTCGACCAAGTGCTAGCTTTTTATTTATAAACAGTTTTTCTGCGCCAAATTTTGTTTCAGCAAGAAGTTGAGGAAAATCTAGACAAGGCAAGGCAAGGCAAGGCAAGGCAGGGTAGGGTAAAGATTTGTTTTAACACATTTGCAAGTCCTTTTAAAAATGTGTTTTTCTTATGCAGTTTTGCGTGTACTTTTCAGATCTGACACTCGTTTTTACCGGAAATGCATACTTTACCCACAATCGACTGAGAAGTTCCATAATTGGAAAGGTATGTATTTCCAGCGAAACCAAGTTTCAGATATAAAAAGTACACATACAAATGCATAAGAAAAACACATTTTCAAATTCATTTAAAAGATTTTTTAATTTTCAAAGACATTAACGTATTTAATTCCTAAGTCGCTTCTTCTTTACGAACACAAACAATACACGCTATTATACACTATGAACTGAAGGTAATCTTAGCGAATAGCGAGTCGAGTGCTTTTGTTGTGTTTCGTTCCAAATTGAATGATATCGTGTTTCATGTTTCATTCATCCACGCTAGTTTTGATTTAACTACTAAAGTGTTCTTGCTAAGTTGTATTTAGAGATTATTCGCATATGCGTTTGGTTACTGGAAGCCTTTATCGAGACGTAAAATGAGTTGTCATTTGGGATGGGGGGAGCCTCCGTCCCCCACCCCCACACCTCCCTCTTGCTTCGCTCGCGCCTCAGGAACAAGGACAACGAAACATTTTGGACCAAAGGAGGAAGCATTATGGGATAACAGGAAACAAACGCCCGAGTCGTAACGTCAGAGTATACGAATATATAAGAGAGAATGCTATTGGTTAATTGCCAAATGACGCATGCGCAGATCGCCTGCACAAATAAAATAAAAAAATGCCTGCTATCGGTTAACAACTCAGGCTAAACGAGAATAGGAAAAAAAGACACGGGAAGATTAGGCCAAAGGTTGGCGCGAAAGGCCTCAAATTTATCAAAATAATAGGCTATTTTCGAAAAGTGACTATCTACGTTATTATTAAGTTCCGAAAGTTAAAAATAAAATGAGTGAGCATCACTTTAAGTTAAAAACGTTTATGTCTTTGAAAATTTAAAAAATAGTAATTGTGTTAAACGAATCTTATCCTAGGGTAGTGTAGGGTTGGGTTGGGTTGGATTGGGTCTGGTTCTGATTCTTGGTCTTTTAAATTAATTTTTAAATGTGTTTTTTTTATGCAGTTTTATGTGTACTTTTCAGATCTGAAACTCGTTTATGCTGGAAATCCATACCTTTTGTTATTATGGACGTCGATTCTGGGAATACTATGCATTTCCGGGAAAAACGAGTGTCAGATCTAAAAAATACACATAAAACTGCATATGAAAAACATACCTTTAAATTCCTTATAAGAGATGTCCTAAAACGAATATTTGCCTTCAATTGGTTATATATACATTGGAAGTTTTGCCCATATTTAAATGACCGATGGTGTTTCGTTCTTCAATGTCTTTTTCCCGAAATCACACGGCACTCCAGTATTTCATGGGGTACCATGGGTCCGCATCAATGTGTGAATCGAATGGGTGTATGGAGAGTGAAGTGTATATGTATGTGGTGAGGTAATGACTGCGTTAAAAAATGTGTGAGAATGCAGACTCTTACGCTGTGTGGCACGAGCATGAAGAGTGAGGAAGAGTTTGTGTATGATTAAGTTAGCACTGATCGCAGTAAGGTGTATGCTAGGTTTATGTTTGTAAAAGCGTAGTTGGGTTTATGGGTGTATGGTCATATAGATAGTGAATCGTTATGGCAGGTTCTAAGAATGTATGGAATAGCTGGTAGACTCTTGGATTGGGTGAAAAGAAAATATGTTGGAAATATGAGATGCGTTCTGGTGAAAGATGGTTGGAATGAGTTGTATCATATTTGTCGAAGTGCTGAGAAAATTGAGAGCGGAAATTAGAGACAGAGACGTGAGATAAATGCGAAATAGAGAAGGATGGGTGCAATGTTGGTATACCTTGTTGACCTGTCTGAGAGTGAGAGGGATTTGGATTTTTTATTGGTGTTTGAAAAGACATGTGTAAGAAGATGGTGTACTAGGTATGGTTTTAGGGTCATTAGGGTTGCCCTCGAGCAAGTTTAATGGTTTAAAGTGTATCGTGGATAAAAGTGTGAGAGATGAAGCAGATTGTGAACACAAGTGTTTGAATGACAAGGAAATCGACTCAGAGGCAATTAGAGCCTCCGTGAATTTTTAGAGTGTGAGAGTGGAATGGACTAGAAGAGTGCTAAGATGTTGTGATTGGGAATGGTATTATGGTAGCAAGATGCAATGAGACGGATAAGAATAGACTCGCGAATATAGGAGAGTGTGTGTTATGGTGTAGGATGAGTTGGAGGAGCGCGTTAAAGAGTGATCATGTAAATGAGGGTTCGAGAGAGGAGATGCTACAGCACATGGCACTCCATTAGTATGAAGGGCTAATTTAGCGTACCGAAATGAAGGTGGGGAAGGCGTGGTTGGGGACTCATACGAAACGATGAGCCTTGAATAGACGAGACCCTACCGCATAAAACGGTCAATTTGAAAGACAAAACCGGTCAATTTGGACGGTAAAAACGGTCAATTTGGACGGTAAAAACGGTAAATTTGGAGTGCAAAAGAAATTGTGGCCTTGTTTTTAATAGGATATAAAGAGTGCCGAGGGAGTGGGTGTTGTTAGTAACGTTGATGATTGCCAACCACAATTTGCAGGAAACTCATACAATAGAAGGTTGAAGATATGTTGCGGACACCAGCATCATGCGTACTTTTTCCCTAGTTCTAAATTTGCAACCATCCAACCAATGCTAATAGGTGTCGAATGGGCGATGGGGGTTTGCTCTACCCAGAGGGTCTATTGCTTTTTTGGTGTCTACAGGGGATTTTTTTATGCTCCATTTAGTTTATGTTTACAAGACCATAGAAATTTTCGTTAACTTTATGTTTCCTGTTCAATGGGGCATTTTTCGTCAAATGCTTCGATAGAGCGAATCTGGTTATCGAATGAAAAAATATTCACGAATAAAATGGGCCAAAACAAACCAAACGATCTGGTTTATATTAAAAAAAAATCGACTTAAAGACAACTAATTCGGTTCTTAGGAGAAAACTAATTTTTCTGAGAAAAATCCCCCCTATTTTTTTCTCACGCGGAGTGTGAAAATAAATATCAAATAATACCCGTACGTTATTTTGTCCCCAATGCTATCTGAAATGAGGGAGATGAAGTCCCTCCCTTTCCACAGAGCTCATATTATAACGGTCTTAAACTTCGGCGCTAATTCCATCAGCTTTCTCTAACCGCCGAGCAGTCATCCTTCAAATCCCATTGAATCCTTAGAGTGGCCAGCATTAGAAGTCAAGTCTTTCGGGTGAATAAAATTAGAAACTTGCTTCATCTTCGCGAACAATTTCTTGATCCTACAGAGGATTCGATTGCAAGGTATACATATGTATTTATAAATGGAGAGAAAATTTGTAAGCTGGCGTTGATTGTGATCGAGCGGTATTTTTTTATCTCCATGTGTATATAATTCAAAGATTGTGTGTGTGTGTGTGTGTGTCTGTTCACTACAGGAGCAAATATTGGGTATCTGGGAGATATAATAATGCATTCATTCATCTTACGTATCTTTTCCGGTGAATTGAGTGGTGCGTATTTTGTCTCAATAAGACAAAAAATAAAAATTATGACGGACAACCATCATTTTTTCACGATATTTTTCGCTTTTTTTCATTGTCAGCCGGTAATAGTGCAGGTTAGGTTAATTAATGATAAAAAACCCCAAACATAAATAAATTAAACATGCAAAACTTACAAATCCAAACAATATAACCTAAGCATCAAAATAGAACTACCCATTCATAACCATCAAATACAACCAACCAACCCAAATAACCTGTCTTAAGTGACACAACAAACCACTCGGAACTATTAGACAAAACCAACAAACCCAAATAACCTGACATAACCTTTATAACGTAGCAAACAACTCATAACCATCAAATAAAACCTACAAACCCAAACAACGTGAATTAACCTTCATCGTACGTCATAAAGCTTAAAATCAACTAATTAAACTATCAAGCCCAAACAACTTGACCTAACCTAAATAAAAGCAAACAACTCATAACCATCAAAGACCGAGAAACTAAAACAACCTGAAAATCTTTCTCATACGTCAAATAGGTCAAAATTATCAAACTAAACCATCCACCTAAACAACCTTACTACACTTCGGAAACGGTACAGTTCTTAAGTACCCCTTAGTGTACTTTCGAAAGTCACAATTAAACCTGAGCAACGTAGTGTATCTTATCACTAAAAACTAAATTAGGTAGCGTTTGTTTATCTATTCATTATGGCTTATTAAAATTTAAATGAGTTATCAAACATCATCAGAGTCCGCCTGGATTATAACCAGCGGCCGCAAGCTATGAAATGAGGTTAAAATAGCAATAATTTGGCTTTTCGGCACTGCCTTGGGCACGGCTGGAGGACGCTCCTTAACCACGCAAAGCAAGTAAGTGGCTGCATCAAATAGACCAATCTAATAGCCCTAAAAATAGAAATGTCAAATGTCTATTTTATTAGTCATTCGTACCAATATAGGATAAGAGATCGTTTTGAACCATCCGTGGGGAAACACAAAAGTCCTGTGGCATAGCCAATTAACATTTTTTTTTCTTAAGGCTGTTAGATTGGTCTCTTTGCTGCAACCATTTGCTTGGCGTGGATGAGTAGCATTCCGATATCTTTCCAAGGGAGTGCCGAGGGGAAAATACAATGTATCCCACCCAGTATATAATGCTACTAAAGAAAAATTATTCATAAGTTTCCACTATATTAGCCAAAAGAGTATACTGATGAAATTGGAACTTAAAAATTTCATATTTCTTAATTTTCCCCAGTTAAATGTTAAAATTCGGGGATAGTGGTGGTGTGAGCGATTATTTATGATGACCTGTGTAAAATCTACATGCTCGCATGGGAGTAAGCACAGCGTGTGTGTCCCCTCTCGTTGAGATTGAGCCCCGATACTCCAACGTTTGAAGAGCGACGCCGAATTCACTGGGCTATCAAGTGTGTATAACGAGATTTGCTGAAGTCAACAGCGACTGTTGCATTATTGTATTTAAGTTACAAGATTTTTCTTTACTCTTTTTGCAATGCTCTTCTCTCAGCAAGAGAAACGAGAGAGAAAAGACTAGCATATGACATTCCTTTATTAACCTAGATGTCTTTCAATCCTTTTGAGGATGAGGCATCCTGAGGGCGACCAATCAGAAAAGAGTAAAATTATAACAATTGAATTAATTTCAAATTGTCAAAAGTCAACGTTAATACATAGGTAACGGTTATATTAGTAAAGGCGGTAAAGGGCTCAGGAAGGCGGGAGGTTGTGCTGTGAGGAAATACTTTAAATATTAAGACCGAGTGGTGGGCAAAGCTGTTTTGGGGCTAGATGTGTATGATTATTGGAAGTTTTGATTACAAAATGGTGACGGGTTCAGCCATGAGTAGTCATCAGCGATCACTCTCACAAGGAATAATGGTGCTGCTATTGTTCAGTAGTTTTCCTTAGTATTGTAAGATAGAGCGTGAACACACGGTTGGGTGAAAAAGATCCCGTGCACTGCGATGGCAAAAGTGAAAGTTAAAATAACCAATTCATACAGTTCTTTTTAGTGCTGTTAGATTGGTCTATTGGATACAGTCACTTGCTTAGCGTGGATGAAGAGCGTCCCCCAGTCGTGTTCGATTCAGTGTGAAAGTGGCTAATCATTGTTATGGCAACCGAATACTACCACTGCGTACAGTTGCAGTTTTCCTTACTATTAAACGTTCAAATATTTGTTTCACTTTACTGTATATACCTAGATGGTGTCCCACGAAAAAGCAAAACAATGTTTAAATGATTATAAGTGAAAAAGTATTTGTAATCTTTACATTTTGTAAGACTGACTTTATTTAGTAAATATTTATTTATAAATTATAAAACTTTCATCAAGTTTGCTTTAATAATGTTGGAGCTGCATTTATGTTAGTGAAGTTAGCCAAAATTATGTTTGCGCAAGGCAATGGAATTACTGGAATGTCCTATTATTTTAAATAGTAACAATAAATTTATTAAAATCCAATAATACCGAAATTCCATTGCACATAAAAAAAATAATCCTAAGCACCCCTTATCTCCATTTGTCTCCAAGCGCAGTTGAGCTTTAGATCATAGTATGGCTCGCACAACCTCTTTGATTAAATGCGACTTTGCTTGAGGAAGTTACATTCTTGGGTTACACATACATCTTAATTGATTTAATTTGCAGGTGGAGTGGAATACATCTTGCCCTTGAGATATCCCAACAAGAAGAAATCGCATGTTATCAAATCCGGTGATCTTGTGAGCCATTCACTTACATAATTCAGTGAAACTATGCAATCTGCCGCAGCAAACGACCGCTAGCAACTCCAAGATGATGACAACTGCGAAGCTCACACCGTTCGAAGCCTATTTAGTGGCACTGATATGAGATGCAAATCATATTGTGTTCCCAACGATTCGCCGATCGCTCAACGCCAAGTGCCAGTTTTCACAGTCAACCTCCAAGCTCTTCATTCACGCGAGCTGCAGCGACTTGACTTGACTAATAAATAATATAGTACATGATTAGAGTGTATTTGTACAACCAACAGCTCTATTAGTGCCACTTTTTGAAAGTTTTACACTCTCTTCAAGCCTGATCAAGCAGCCTTATCGCTCAACAGGAGTCTCCACGCACTCATCATGGCACAACAATAAAACAACCACCAACATTCTACCACGACCACGGCAAATTGTTCGGTGATTCAAGTGCCTCAATATTTGCCAGGTAGACCAAAGCACTAACTTCGTCTCTGCGAGCTGGCATTTGAGACAAAAAATGTCACGTTCAGCAAGATAAAATACCGGCTGGCCTACTCACATTTATCATCAGACCTCTTTGAAGCAGCTGACTCATTATTTGAGTTGCAAATAGAGCAGAGGACCTACGAGGCTCTCAGCGTCATCTTCTTTCGGCACCACGAGTTTTTGGATTAGCAACGATGGCAGAACTTCACCAGGAGCATCACCCTGGTGTGACAGAAGCCCACAACTATCCTTCGCCAGCTCCGCGACGCCACGGGTGGCTGCCAACTTCCCGTCGGCACAGTTGAGCCAAGCCTTCCTCAGTCGTCTCTGCATTAGCGTAATACAAATCCTGGAATCGCTGGGGGAAGTTTAAACCCTAGACAGCTTGGCAGAAATTGCCTATCATGTCTTAGTTGGGAATGGCCAAGAGCTAGTCAATGCTGCCGTTCATAATGGTCCGGCCTACCGAGGTCCGCCGCCTAAGAACGTCCATCGCTAGAAGCAAAGATTGATAAACTCATCGAGGCGGTTCAGAATATGGCCAAAGAGCTGCTGAGTAAAAGCTCGTTCCGAGGTAAGAATTCAGGTTTTTGCTCACGTTCTAAGTTCTCGACTTGGTCTGGCTCTTCCCCGACGGGAGATCCAGGGAAGGAGCCATTAGCTGGTGCTGGCATCACCAGAAGTTCAAAGGTGAAGCCCATCTATGCCTGTCACCTTGTTGTTTTCTTGTGGAAGGAAACCAACGACTACCTCCTCCTGTTTCTTCCAAGAGGGACCCTACGCTTCCCCCTCCACATTCGCTCCCTAAAGACACCAAGGAGCATCATGCTGAAGTCTCATATCCTTTAGCAGCTACCAGTCTCAACACTGTGCTTCATCCGGAAACCACACGGAAATTTGCATACACAAACTGCACCGTGCAACTTTAGACAGATCCACGGAAAATGACAACCGTATTCCATGTTAAAATACAAAACGTAACCTCACCTCATCATAGTTGTCATTCCCCTTTCCACACCCAATCTTCGGCTTCCCCACCGACCGCGCCACTAATTGCACATCAGAGACACTTTCCTCTTGGGGACTCCATCAGCCTCCCAAATCTGTGGTAACTCTTAGGTAAAGCTTGATAATTTTGTAACTTACTATAAATGCTTCCTATTTTTACTTTTTTATTTAATATTTGTTGTTGTTACTATTTATATTATTTTTAACATACTACAGTGTTTTTTCTTTACAAGAGACAGAGTTAAAATGGCTAGAGAATGAAAAGATTCCCCGGACAGTTTCTGTTATATATGTTGGTCAGTTACATTAAGAAAATACAAGAGACAGTTGACTAAACATGTGAAGAAACTTTATGAGGTGTACATTGGATGTAAAGTAGGTTACCAGGATAAACGCTGGGCACCTCACATATGTTATGTCAGTTGAACAAGTTCCCTTTTTGCCTGGGTGAAAGGGCTCATGTTTGGCGTGCCAATGGTCTGGAGGGAGCCAAAATACCATTCAACGGATTGCTACTTCTGCTCAACAGATATTAAAGGTGAGTATTTAATGTGTTTTCTTTCCTGGTCTTTAATATATTTCAAGAGATGTATTAATTAAAAAGATCAAAATACATACTATGTTGTACTTCTACTATTTCTGCAAGTGATCATAGCCAGTAATATCCTTTTCAGTCTGATTTTATTTTATTTCACTGCAGGTCGCAAAAGAAAAGGCAAGAAATCTATCATGTATCCTGATCTTCAGTCTGCTATTCGCCCAGTTCGACATTCAAGGGCTATTCCTGTACCACAGACACCCTCTGAACTACCAAGCGATGCCACGAGCAACGCAGACGATTCTGAATCTCAAGGTACACCATATGTGGCACAGCTTGAATCTGACAATAAACCACGCCTCATCACCCAACCGGAACTCACTGATCTAGTTCGTAATCTAACATTTACTAAGCAACAGAGTGAGCTCCTTGCATCACGTCTGCAACAATTGAACCTGTTGGATGAACATGCTCGAATTAGAAAATTTAGGAAGCGTTCTGCAGATCTACAGCAATTCCTCACTTTTGAAAGCAACTTGACTTATTGTAATGGTATCAGAGGTTTATTCAATGCCCTTGAGCTGACCTATGAAGCAAATGAGTGAAAGTTATTCATAGATGCATCCCTTTACAGCATAATAGCGGTTGCACATTGGAAATACCATGCCTTCAGTTCCAGTTGCTTACTCAGTCATTTTTTGAAAGACATATGAGAACCTTGCTTTTATTCTAGACCGCATAAGTTACAAGGAGTATGAGTGGTTAATTTGTGCGGACTTGAAAGTAGTAGCCCTACTTAATGGGCTACAAACTGGATACACCAAGTTTATGTGTTTCCTTTGAAAGTGCGACAGTAGGGCCACATCAGAACGTTATGTACGCTCAGAATGGTCACCTCTGGAAACTAGGACGCCTAGATGTCATAATGTAATTCATGAGCCACTAGTTAAGAAGAAGAAAATCATTTTGCCACCACTGCATATGAAACTTGGCCTAATGAAGCAATTTACCAAATCACTGCAACATAACAAGCCATGTTTCCAGTACCTCAAAACGATCTTCCCCAAAATAAGTGATACCAAGATTAAAGAAGGCCTATTCGTAGGCCATCAGATTTTCGTCAACTTACAGTATAGCTGATGAGGACTTCGAGGCGACAATAGGTGGAATTAAGCTAGCGGCCTGGCATGCATTCAAATATGTATGCAAAGGACTTCTAAGAAAGCACCAAGGGGCCCAGCGAGAGCGTATAGTGGAGAACCTAATCAAGTGCTACCAAGATCTCGAATGCAAAATGTCACTGAAGCTACACTTTCTTCATTCTCATCTGTCCTTCTTCAGAAATGCAGGAGATGTGAGTGATGAACATGGACAGAGGTTCCATTAAAATATAGTGCCAATGGAAAACAAGTATAATGGAAAATAGAGCGATTATTACTAGTTATTTGAGTAAGGAAAACACAAACCTCCAATTATCCCCCGTCAGCAAGCCGAATACCGACCGCAAAATTATTGGTGGACGCCTCGCTGAATAGGCTAAGGGTCCTCTTGCGCCAAACATTTAAACAGAAAATATTTGACCTATTTTATTGTTGTCTTATTCTATTTTTAAGGGCACACTCTACTTTTCAAAGCACTGTGTCTTGCCTCAAATGCGCAAAGATGTAAAAAATATTGTTTGTAATTGCGATCTCTCTCAGCAAACGCGCACAAACAAATTAACCAAGCCTCGATTTAGGGATTTTTTGCTGCCGGACTCAAGGTTAGTTGAGGTCATATAGAATATCACTGGGCTTACCCTCAAACCCATGGGTTTCACAACCTATTTTCTACCGTGGATAGATATATCAAATGGGTCGAGGTTCTCTCTCCTTGCGCTATTGCAGAAGGACGGCTTGCGCGGTAAGGAGTACCCAAAACGCTCATATGCGACAGTGGGACTAACTTTCGTTCTATTCAATTCTCTGACTTCAATAGGACTCGGCATTTACCATGTTTTCACTTCTCTCCTGAATCCGATGAGGAATAGTGAAGTCGAGTCGTTTCATGCTACGCTTAAACGCTCCCTGTTGACAGGCTTTCCACCTGATTAATGGTATAATAAATTACCATGGGTGCTTCTTGCCCACCGTTATCAGGCTAAGTAGGACTCTGGTACATCACAACCATAGGCATTATGTATAAGAGTGCTCTATCTGATTTGGATCCACACTTTCAAATCCTTTAGATGCCTCCTCTTCCCTAGGTAAATTCACGGAGGACCTAAAAACTCAGCTGAGAGAATTGCGCTCGTGACATCGGCAGAGTTCTTTCCCGATTAGAAGGTGCACATTCCTAACGATCTCAAAATTTGTGTTCGTTAAAAACATGAGAAGCTCCCCAAAATTGATTAACAAATTTAATAGTTCTCTTTTCCGTTAAAATCCGCCAAATGACGCTTATTTCTGGTTCAAATAGGCTCAAGGTGTTAAATCCGGTGATCTCGCGGGCCAATCAATTAAATGATTCATTGAAACTTTTCGATTGTTGAAAAATTCTGTTAATTTTTCTCTCGCCGCAATGTGCCTATGTGAATCCACCAAATTCTATTAAATATATTGTGAATATTGCGGCGAGGTTCCGGAATTATTTGTGCGTTAATCATGTTTTTGTCGTAAAACAACGGAACAATATGAGAGTCATTCTCGTATATTCCGATCCACAGAGATACCTTGTCTGCAGGGTCAAAGTTGAATTCAGGGGGAGGGGGAGATGTTCAGCGGTACATAGTGTCAAAAATTATGGTTATTCACTTATCCTTAAAAAGGCGCCTCGTCACCAAGCACAACAATAGCCTAAAATGAGCAGGTTATTGGGGAAACCATTAGAATTTCTTTTTCGGCGAGAAAAATTAATCTTGAGGAGCTGATCCGTGAGATGCATCTTGTAAGGATGTCATTTCAAATCATGTTTATCAATCTGATTAAATGATGATTTTCCCATTTGCATTCCACTTTCTCTGGAAGATAGAATTTTGATTTTCAAAAAGTTGTCTTTTAACATATCTAATAATTTCTTCGTTTCTTACTGTATAACCCAGACCAGAATGACCTTTATTTAAATTTAAACCCGTACCCTCCGTTTTGTACTTTAGAACATTTTTTCAAATGTTGCATTTAGTTGGAGAGTGCCTATATTGAAAAGTAGCCTAAGCCAATTTTGTACCTGATTAATTTTTCTAGTTGCCATCCAGCATGTGACCACGAATATTTGTTTTGTTTTTGTTATGCATGGTGGGTTCTTGCATAGAACCAGGGGAAATAAGAATTGATTTAGATACGGGGTGCGAAGAGAAGGGAAATATTAGTTAGAGGGTTATATAGTTGCCAAGAGGACTAGCTAATCTCTTGTATTTTCTGTATAGATATTTTTCTTCTAATCGCGTTTGGTTTTATAGCTGATGTACGAGGGGCGGTCAATAAGTTTTGCAAATCGATAGGGCAAAACAGAGGAAGGAGAATGGCTGTTTGTGGGAGTGTTAGGACAACTTATGACAAGTCAGGACCTGCAGCCGCACAACCTGCCTCATCTATTTAAGATGCAGTAGCTGATCACAGATCAGCAGTCACAATTTTTTCAATAATGGAGAAGGTTGAGCACCGCGCAGTGATCAAATTTTTGACCAAGGAAGGCAAGAATGCAAAAGAGATCCATGAACGCATGGTTGCAGTATACAAAGACACCGCCCCTTCCTATGCAACCATTGCTCGCTGGAATAGGGAGCTCCGCCATGGTCATGAGTCCCTTGAAGATGACCCTCGTCCAGGACACCCGTCAGACGTGACCAACGAGGACAATGTGGCCCGTGTGGAGAGGATGATCCTCGAAAATCGACGGGTGAAGGTCGAAGAAATCGAGCGAGAACTTGGAATATACAATGGAAGTGTTATCAACATCATCCACGACAATTTGGCCATGACCAAGGTGTCTGCCCGTCGGGTCCCTAGAAACCTCACGCCCCATGATCGACTTCAACGTCGTCAAAGTCCACAAGGCCAGAGTTGCACAAGCTGCCCTGCGTGAGTGAAGATTCGAGGAGCTCAACCATCTCCCCTACAGTCCAGATCTGGCGCCTAGCGACTACTTTTTATTCCGCTAGCTCAAGGCTGCACTGCGTGGACGCCGGTTTGGGGACGATGAAGATGTCCACCTCTCCGTCCAGGAGTGGATTGAACAGCATTCGGGAGATTTATGGTTGTCGGGAATTCGAAGCCTCAGGGACAAGTGGCGCAAGTGCATTGAAGTCGAGGGTAGTTATATTGAAAAATAATAAAACACTTTTCCTCATATCTCGTTTCCTTATATCCGAATTGCAAAACTTATTGACCACCCCTCGTATGTACACCACTCAGCCACTCCTACTTTTGGTATCAGGATTACCCAGAAAAATGCCCAATAAAAGTATCAAACTAATCACGTAGGAATGACATTACAATATTAGGTTGGTGACCAGTGTCAATCTATTGCTTTCTTCTCTCGCTCACTTTCTGATTCATGAAATAGTTGCAATACGTATTCTAGAGAACTAAATGGAATTTACCTCGCAGTCAGCCACTGCCATCCTTATTTGGAAAGGCCTGAATTTACCATTTTCACATACCAAAAGCCCTTGGTTGGTATCATTTTGCTCTTATTAGTTCTTACGTTCATTTTCAGTTGATGCTCATTAATGGATTTCATCCTGGAGCTTACAAGCGACATTCGCTCTGTTTCCGGTCATTTATATATCGTCTGGAGGTGGTCTCTCGTATTTCGTCAATCTCCAGCATATAAATTAATATTTGTTCTTCACCGATGAATCATAGATAGATAGGCTCGACAAGCTTGTATTGTTAGCATACCAGAACCCATCGCCATACCAAGACTGCTTTGACTCCTTTTCTATTCCTCCACCACGTTTGCACGCATTCCACATCGCTCAATTTGTTCTTTTCCCTAAATTCCCTGATTGCAGTTATATTATAACTATGATCGTTTAAAACGGTGGCTAGAGATTGTAGATATTCCTGATATTCTAAATTCGAGCGTTACTTGAGCCTTCATTTCGAGACGGGTTTCTCGATTTGATGTCCCATTCACTTTTATGACCGACCATGTGAGGTTCGAATCCCATTAATGAAAAGCGCGTATGTCAACTAATACCTCTTTTCCATCTGTACTAAGAGCTACTATGTGCAGAATAACAGTGTTGCTGAATGTTTCCACCCCTGGAACAAGGCTAGATAGACTACGATACACTGATCCCAGTATTTCATGAGTAGACAATATATCTCTTATTCTGCTAGAGATTTGTCAATCATTGAAAGCAAATTTGTTTTGTTCTTCTGCGGAATTAGTTTACGATACGCACTTTCTTCTTCCCGGTCAAATGTTCTTCTTCTGACCGATTTTTACCTTCTGCTCTCGATCCCTCTGCAGACATGCATAATAGCTGAGACTCGTTATGCCGTAACATGAGTTCTTGCTAATCAGAAATCCGCTCTGCCAAAGGAGATTGCAACTTGTTTTCATGCTTTTGTTTTTTGCAACTCAGCACGCTGAATTTTTGTAGAGGATGTACAACATCTTTTTTATCGCCATCACCAAAACGTAAAAGTCCTCTGTTCTGCTTAACAACAAACAGGACGCTGTCTCTTTGGACCGCCTGAAACCCAGCGTTCATCGATAATGTTCACCGTGAACACCCCCTGTTAGTTTATCCTTCTTTTGGTATTCTTACTGGTCCAATGATCCACTATAATAATGTACTTCCTATTTCTCTCCCTATCCTATCTACCCAAAGGTAGATAGGAACCCTCGACGTCAGTGCTAGGAAACTAGAGCAACTTTCGTGCTCATTAATTTCCTTCTCTTCGGCGAAAGAACTTCTGAACGTTCTTGTATCGCCAACTGTCAGTTTTGGACAAGGCCCTAACTGCGTCACCCTTAGGCCAGCCAATGCTGCAACTGCCTGACGTGTTATTCCTTCCTTAACGTCTGAAGGGACTATTAGCCATTTGATTACTCTGGCTCGAAACCAGCGCTCTGGGAAGTATACACGCCCTGGTCGTTTGATTTGGCCTAGGGGATATGTATATAGTGTGACTCCCGTACAGTCACCAGGAATCTTATGAGTTTGGTAAGGCAGGATTATTATGCAAAGTCTTCTGGTAGAGTTTGGTCACAGATTTATTCAAGGACTGGTTGAAAGGTCTTCGTTTTGATGAATTCATTATAAAATTAACCTCTGTGCTACTACAATTGATGACAATTGTCTTTCACTGTGGATTTATTATATATACAATATATATATATATATATATATATATATATATATATATATATATATATATATATATATATATATATATCAGAGGCGACTACAGGTCATTAGCGTCACTCGGGCTCATCACAGATTCCGCATAAGACACATGTATAAAAGAAGGTAAGAGACGTAATGCACACCGCAGACTAATATGTGCCCCTGATAATTTAAAAATAAGAGAGAAATATAGTTTTAATATAAATATTACTCCTTTGATTTATACATGAACTCCAGTCATCTTGGTTTGAAGGCTGTTACTTCCTTTATCATGTCCACGTAAAGGCAACTCTTGTTTACACAGGTATAACACTGCATTAATTAACTGCTTTAAATATTGTCTATTTTCTTCAGCTGCTTTGTTATGCCGTTCTTTTTCCAGTTTAGCAGACTCACTAATAGCCGTCACAATATCGTACAGTCTGAAAGTTTTCCAAGCTTTTATAACTACTTAAATGACTTACTGATTAACTGTGATGCTTACAGTGACTCAGGATGTTTTTATAATTATTATATCCTCCATCTGTCCACTATTGATTAGCTTTTGGTTGAAACAACAAATATGGCCAGCAGTAGAGTTTTTCTGTGACGCTATTTGTACAAAGCCAATCAATCTGTTCATACCATCTTATCTGGAATGTTCGAGTTCCAACTTTAGTTTTCAATGAAGGAGTCTGCCTGCCTGCCTGCTCGAAGAATTTCACGTTTTTCCGCAATATTTCTAGCCTCAAATGACTTATTTTTTATATCTAGCACTATGTCTTTCTCCATTTCTAAGTTAAGGTTTAAAATAAAGCAACCTTGCAAAACATTATTAATCTCTACACACAGAAGCACAAAATAACAGCAATCAAATAACGATAGGCGTGCTCAACAAACATTAGCCAGAGACCGACCGATCTAACTTTCGCCTGTACTGTACTCTAACAAGAGATACCAGTTAGTCTTTTACACTTACCAGGCTCGTTCGTATTAGCTCGAAATGCTGGATAATTTTTTCGTTCCTTTAGGAATACTGTAGAACGGAAACCTTTCACAGATTGGAATTTAAATCCTAGTCTTTAAAGAAATTTATTGATTCAAGAAAACATTGAATTTTAATTACTTTTAATCTTTATGATTATAGATAACAACTCGGGCTGTAACTTCTGAGCCAGAGTCAAGCGCGTGTGAACGATTTCGAAAGAACGTATACTACGAATCATATTTTTTGACACAGGGCACCTCTAAGACGACCGTCAGACGCTGAACAAAAATATATGAACTGCAACCAGGCTCAATTAAAGGAGCCCGAGTTATTGGTTGCAATTACTTACTTGAAGTCAGTGTTGGCAGGAATTAAATCCGCTTCCAAATACACGTTCACTTTACTAAATTTATACTCGGGCTAAGCCCGAACAGCCGGAGTGCAGGAGTCGCCATTAAATTATATATATATATATATATATATATATATATATATATATATATATATATATATATGAGAAACTCACAAAGTAGCGCGTGAGTAGAGCAATAGATGCAAAAAATCCCACAGGAAAATGAAAGGCGGATTCCAACTACTTTCGAACTTGTTCAGTTCATTATCAAGAATAACAAAAAAATTTAAAAAGCTGGTATATATATATATATATATATATATATATATATATATATATATATATATATATATATATATATATATATATATATATATATATATATATATATATATATAGGGTGTTCCAATAACTTGGACCGATTTTAAATATGAGTTAAGTTTAATTGTCTAATGATTTTTTCTTTTTCTTTCAGATTTAACAACTTCAGTCTTTGGCAATTTCAACCATGGAAAGATTAACAATCGAGCAACGTGTTAAAGTTATCGAAGCTAATTACGAAAATGGACGTTCAAACAGAAACGCATTTCGGGTACTTCACATTTTGGTCAACATAATCGACCAACTGAGAGTGCAATTGGGAAAATTGTTCATAAATCCAAACAAACGGGGTCGGTGGCAGATATGAAACCGCCATTGCGTGCTCGTTTATGCCGTTCATCTGAAAACATTGCTGCAGTTCGCGAGAATGTGGCCGAAGATCCAGACACCTCTATTCGTCATTGGGCGCAGGAATTGAACCTCTCCACAACAACGTTACAGCGAATTTTGACAAAAGATTTGTCTTTATATGCTTACAAAATTCAATTGACACAAGAACTGAAGACTGTTGACCATTTGAAGCGCCGTACATTTGTCCATTGGGTGCACGAGCAAAGACAAGCCGAGGATGATTTTTCGCAAAAAATCATCTTTAGTGATGAAGCCCATTTTCATCTTGGTGGATTCGTTAATAAGCAGAATTGTCGCATTTGGGCTGATGAAAATCCCAAGAAGATTATTGAAAAGCCACTGCATCCACAAAAGGTCACTTTTTGGTGTGCATTTTTTGCTAGCGGAATCATTGAGCCGTATTTCTTCGAAAATGATGCCGGGAATTCTGTTACGGTGACAGGCGAGCGATACCGTGCCATGATAACCAACTTTTTATGGCTTGAATTGAATTCTATGGAGGTCGAAGATTTGTGGTTTCAACAAGACGGCGCCACATGCCACACAACCAATGCAACAATGGCTTTATTTAATGAGAAGTTCCTAGGTCGCATCATCTCTCGAAACAGCGAAGTCAATTGGCCACCACGATCGTGTGACTTGGCGCCTTGAGATTTCTTTCTTTGGGGTCATCTCAAAAGTAAGGTCTATGCCAACAAGCCAACAACAATTCAACAACTGAAGGATGAGATAATAAGGCATATTGGCGAGATCGAGGAGCAACTAGGTAGAGACGTCATCAAAAATTTTGACCAGCGAGTGGAGGTGTGCCGCCGAAGCCTTGGCGGACATTTAGGCCTTATTATTTTTTACACATAATTGCCATGACTCAAATAACATGATCCAATAGTGAAATCAATAAATTTTCACCAATACTGCTAACTTCGATCCGTCTTAATGGAACACCCTTTATATGAGAGACAGCAGAGTAATGCCCCTCCCATGTACAACGAAAGAGCTCAAAATAAAGAACTATTATCAAAGATGGATATGAAGTATAAAATCAAATAGATAAAGTCTACTTCCGGAAATTCCAACTGTGAGCATAGAATGTAGACATTCAGGTCACTAAGATAAATACATACAAACCTAATTGTGAATGCATAAAAATAAACGTTAGAAACATTACTAAATTAATAAATCAAAGGGCTAAGATTTAAAATGGAAAATTTCGTTAGAAATAAGCCCTTTAATAAGAGAGACCAGTTTAAAGAGGCTGGGGGATATATTAAAATTAGGCAAAGAATTAATGAATGAGCATTCAACAATATTTCTTTGAATAAAGTCATCAGATTTGTAAATAAATTTATCTGAATTCTAATTGATAGGGTGTTGCGTCAAGCGTACACTTAATGATTTACCGGTTTGGCCAAAGTATTGCTTAGGGCAAACTGAACAATCAACAGAATACCCTCTTCCCTATACTATTGTTATTATTATGAATCAGCATTTTGCAAATGGTAGAAGCAAGGTAAAGGACTTAGAAAACGGTGAAACAAGGGAGTTCTTAAAATTATATGCGGGAGTGATTTCAGTTCTGTAAAAGGATTATTTTGCCAAATCGAGGCATCCTGCAAGAAATTTTTGAGAGTAGCAAAGATCTTGGAAATCTCAAGATCCAAGAATTGCGGGTTGGAGACCCGCAACCCCCGGAAAAATATTGAAATAAATACAGGCCGTTTGACTTTATTATTATGACCTGAGTAAAAATGAATATAAAAACCAGCTTTGGTAGGCTTACGGTAGAGGGAAAATTTAAATCAGATGGAGTCCTATGAATAAATAGATCTAAGAACGGGAGGACACAATTTTATTCGAGTTCAAGAGTAAATTTAATAGAGGGAACCAGAGAATTAAGTTCAGTAAGAAACCATTAACATCCTTAGAAGAAGGCCACAAACAAATAATATCGTCTATATATCGGAACCAAACAAGGGGAAAATCGATAATGGTGGAGAGTAAGGTAGTTTAAAAAAATTCCATATATATATTGGAAAGAACAAGGGATAAGCAATTTCCCATAGCCAAACGAAACTTTTGAAGGTAAAATTTACTATTAAAAGAAAACTTACAGTTTTTTGTACACATTGAAATGAGTTCATTGAAAATATTAACTGGCAAGAGAATATCAAAGTTATGCAATTTATCACTAAAGAAGGGAAAAAGCTCGTTAACAGGCACTTTAGTAAAAAGAGAACAAACATCGAAACTAACAAGGGAGAAATTATTAGAGTAAGGGATGGAGTTGAGTTTTTCAATAAGGTCGTAACTATTTTTAATATGGGAATTAGAAATGGTACCAACAAGGGGAGTGAGGTATGAAGTGAGCCATTTAGATAAGGAAAATGAAACTGAGGTAACAGAACTAATAATAGGGCGCATGGGGTTATTATTAGACTTATGAGTCTTTACATATTTTTATGGTCTTGTAAAGACTCATAAGCCTAATAACCTTATGCGCCCTATCACGATCACTCGTTGACTTACCACAGCTAACCAACAGGAGCAAGTGGCCTGGTGAACATAAATCTCTCATACCTCTGCACGACTAGTTCTGCGATGACGGGAGAGATAGGAAATACCATCGTGTGTCCTTCTTTTAGTGGTAAATTTTCCTGTCGTTGAGTCCGAGGGTTGAGTCAAGTTGAAAATCAAGGAACGCAGGTACTCATTTTTAGGGAGCCTTTATTCATGAAACAAGTGTTGCTTTGTCGTACATGGCAAGTGAGCAGTTTACCTTCGAAAACACAATGGAATGGATATGAACAGGAATGTGAGAAACACTAATCCCTCCCGCAGTATCATCGCCTTTATCCTGGCTATAAAATTAGTTCATTTGTTAAACCTGTGAGTGGAGGCCAAGTTCAGTGGTACAAATTCTTGTACTATCCACTTGAAACGAGATGTCTCAAAGCGATGTTCTCTTTATGGATTGTTTGGTGTCCATAGAAAAGCAGTAGCGTAGATCCATGGGATCTAATCATTTGATCTTGCGTGTACTCGAGTAGTTTGTTACGGTGGTTTACTTAATCTTAGATGGGAACCGATTCTAACCTTCATTGAGCTCGTGGTAATTTTTATAATTTTGGTTACACTAAGAAAATGAAATTGTAAAATTATTACGAAGACAAGTATAAAATTTTTATGTAAATATGTGTTACTAGTTCAGGCAATACGTCATATTAAATATGGTAATTTTAAGGTTAAAAGCATTACAAAAAGAAAATAGTTGGATTCATATACATATATGAAGACGATGGATGACTGTCTTAATAAAATATTATATTAAAATTCGAATTTGTTGTCTATCCATCAAGGAAGTATTAAATTACCATTTAATATTATATATATATATATATATATATATATATATATATATATATATATATATATATATATAATCTTACCCTACTCCTTACTAAAAACGTTTTATTCGAATATCCAACCTCGACTAGTTTATCATCATTTTCACTCATCTTAACAGATAACTAAAAAAATAGACCAAAGTATCCTAATCTCGATATTTGAACAGCTTAAATACATTAACCCTATTTTCCCATACCTATCTACGCCTAACAGAAAACAATTGCAACTCCTTCAACCTATTCTCATATCATAGCTACTGAGTCATGGGATAGCCATACGCTAAGCTTCTTCAATCATATTCTAGTCTTGCATCAGGTGGAGAATCCACCCCTGAGCACAATATTCCAGATAAATTATTATATAAGAATTATAGAGTCTACAAAGAACTTTGTTTTTGTATGATAAATTTCTCTTTATATCAGTTAGCATTTTGTTATTCTTATTCGTAGCTTCAAGACACTATTAATGTACTTTAGTTTCGCTCGAGTTTTCAACTCCTGAATCTTTTCCAGACAACATTCTGAATATAACAAAAAGTAACATTCTCTGGACCTTGTACTTGCCTGCATTAATTTCATCTTTCACTTATCTGTCCAACCAACGAGCTTTTTAGCTCTTTTTGAAGATTAGTTGCATTTTCTATACTGGAAACTGGAACAGTTTCGGTTAAGGTGTTGATGATCTACTAGCCTGTCTCTCTACAAAACTTTTAAGAGAAAGTACCACTCCCGTGACATGGCCCAACGCATCTGTTGTACTTTTTTAAAAAAAGGACGACGGGGAAGAATTAATAACTACAAGCCAGTCAGTCTCTTATCATAATCACTTCATCATCATCATCATCATCATCATCCATAACTCTATAATTTAAGATGGGGATTTTTTGAAAATTTATAAATGTTTTTTTGCTTAGTTGACAAATGACTTCGGGTCTTTTGGAAATTCAAAGGATTAAAATAGTTAAAAAGATCAAGAAAAAGAAGAAGAAAAAGAAGAAGAAGAAGAAGAAGAAAAAGAAGATGAAGAAGAAGAAGAGGAAGAAGATGAAGAAGAAGAAGAAGAAGAAGAAGAAGAAGAAGAAGAAGAAGAAGAAGAAGAAGAAAAGGGTGTTCAGGGTGTTAAAATAAAGAGTCTATAAAGGGGATTAAAAAAGGCGGTTAAGATTAGCAAATAATGCCGTAGGCCACACCTCGCAGGGGTGCCTGTGTAACGAAGCTCTTCCTGTTAAGGAAGAGAACAGCGGCTTGTTAACTCTATAATTTAAGAACGAGAATTTTTGGAGTATTTGAATAATAATTTCATCTTAGTTTGGTTAGGAATTAAGTATATTTCAAATTTTTATCAAGATAATTTCTAAGAATTTCTTTAGAGTTTGAAAAAACAAAATAGTTTAGTTCATAAAAAATAAATATGATAATCAGGGAAACAATTTTAATCACATTTTCTGGTGACTTAGATTTATCTGCCAATTTTAATTCGTTTTTTCATGGTGATTTCAAATATATAATCCATTTCTTCCCAAATACTATAGTTATTCTGTAATTTCTATTTTCTTGTTTCCCCGAAAGCTGCCCTTTGCGATAATGATCTAGACACCTTCTGCTACATCGTGGCTGTTACAAGCTAGTTCGTCAAAGGCGCAATATATCAAACTTTGTGATCCGCACTTATGAGTATAAGGCATATTATGATGTTCCTTTTGGCGATCAAGATAAGAAGTGGGCCCAACATGCTGTTTGCCATAGTTGTGAGGAACATCTTCGTGAGTGGACGAAAGGAAAGAAAAATGGTTTTACTTTTGGAATCCCCATGGTGTGGCGAGAGCCAAAGGATCATGTATCGGACTGTTATTTCTGTCTGGTGAATACTAAAGGGATTGACAAAAAAAATCGGCACAAGATCGACTGCCCCCAACAGTCCCTCTGCCATCCGGCCAGTACCTCATTCTGAGTCTTTACCACTTCGGATTTTCAGTGGATATGCTTCTTCCGAGGATGAAAATGATGTACCTGATATGGACGTCCACGGAATGGATTCCGAGTCTGCAGAGTCATCATCAGATGCTGAACAGTCATTAGCTCCTCAATGTTTCAATCAAGAGGATTTGAATGACTTTATACGTGATTTGGCGCTCTCCAAGAAAGCTGCAGAACTTTTAGCCTACAAGTTTAGTGAAAGACATATGTTTGACAGGTCGGTACGGCTATCATATTACTGAACAATGGAGAGTACATTTGTTAAGTATTTCTCTGATTCTAAACAATTTGTATACTGCCACGATGTTCCTGGTCTGTTTACCGATTTGGGACTTAGCACCTATAGCCCTGCAGAGTGGAGACTCTTTTTTGGATAGCTCCAAGCGTAGCCTCAAGTGTCTCCTTTTGCATAATGGCAATGACTTTGGTGCAGTTCCTCTCAGTCACTCTGTCCATCTGCGAGAAACTCACGATGATATAAGAATGGTCATAGATTTACTTAAGTACCATGAACACAATTGGATCATACGAGGGGGCGGTCAATAAGTTTTGTAATTAGGATATAAGAAAACGAGATACGAGGAAAAGGGTTTTAATATTTTTCAATATAACTACCCTCGACTTCAATGCACTTGCGCCACTTGTCCCTGAGGCTTCGAATTCCCGACAACCATAAATCTCCCGACTGTTGTTCAATCCACTTCTGGACGGCGAGCTAGACATCTTCATCGTCCCCAAACCGGCGTCCACGCAGTGCAGCCTTGACCTGGCGGAATAAAAAGTAGTCGCTAGGCGCCAGATATGGACTGTAGGGGGGATGGTTGAGCTCCTCGAATCCGCACTCGCGCAGGGCAGCTTGTGCAACTCTGGCCTTGTGGACTTTAACGACGTTGAAGTCGATCATGGGGCGTGAGGTTTCGTGAGTTTTCTAGGGACTTGACGGGCAGAGACCTTGGTCATGACCAAATTGTCGTGGATCATGTTGATAACACTTCCATGTGCTATTACAAGTTCTCACTCGATTTCTTCGACCTTTACCGGTCGATTTTCGAGGATCCTCCTCTCCACGCGGGCCACATTGTCCTCGTTGGTCACGTCTGACGGGCGTCGTGGACGTGAGTCATCTTCAAGGGACTCACGACCATGGCGGAACTCCCTATTCAAGCGAGCAATGGTTGCAATGGAAGGGGCGGTGTCTTTGTACACTACAACCATGCGTTCATGGATCTCTTTTGCATTCTTGCCTTCCTTGGTCACAAATTTGATCACTGCGCGGTGCTCAACCTTCTCCATTGTTGAAATATTTGTGACTGACGATCTGCGATTAGCTACTGCTTCTTAAATAGAAGAGGCAGGAGCGTGCGGCTGCAGGTTCTGACTTGTCATAACTTGTCCTTACACCCCCGCAAACAGCCATCTCCCTTCCTCTGTTTTGCCCTACCGATTCGCAAAACTTATTGACTGCCCCTCGTATGTGTAAACCTTAATGTCGTCAACTTTCTCCTTGGCCAGCAGAAGGGATATACAAAGGTTGCATGCTATATCTGTATGTGGGACAGTCGAGCCCGTGACAAACACTGGTCCCAAAATGATTGGCCAGTTCGGAAAGCTTTGGAAGCAGGAATGCCAAACATTGTTAATGAGCCAATCGTAAGTCGAGAGAAGATCGTTTTCCCTCCACTTCATCTCAAACTGAGGTTGATGAAGCAGTGTGTCAAGCGTTGAGCACTAACAATGATTTTTTTCAGTACATAGTATTGATGTTTCCTGCTTTGCCATACCAAAAAATAAAGCAGAAGTATTTGATGGTCCCAAAATCCGAAGAGTGATTCTAGATTAGTGAACACCATGAATGAAAAAGAGAAGGCAACCTGGCTCTCATTTTCTGCCGTTGTTCGTAACTTCTTGGGAAACAAAGAAGCGCATAACTACGAGGATCTTGTTACTAATATGCTTTTAGCATATCGTGATCTGGGATGCAACATGAGTGTGAAGCTGCATTTCCTAAATAGTCACCTCGACCGATTCCCAGAGAATCTGGGAGCCGTGAGCGACGAACAAGGAAAACGCTTCCATCATGATTTGATGACGATGGAAGATTGCTACCAAGGTCACTTGGATGGACACATGAGGGTGGACTAGTGCTGGACGATTAGAAGAGATGAGCCAGAGAAGACTTACAAGAGAAAGAGTTACAAACGCAATCTTTTGCCCGATTGAAATCAAGAAGAGGTCCTCTAACCTGATGTATGGTCATTAATAAATTAGCATCTATTTGATTACAGTATTTGTAATCCTAATGTGTAATTCCAGTTTCTTCTCATATGCAATAAAATGTTTGTGCAAAAAAACCTACTTTACTATAAATAACGCAAAAGGATGATTAAAAATTACTTCAGGGCATGATGATAGGCGTGATTAAATGAAAATTATTGTATAATATTAGTTATTGATATTACGAAAATCTGTAGCATTTAGAGAGAATCTGATTTCAGATTTGAATTTCGTATGCTCGAATTAGGTAGGAAAATGAACTTTTGTTAATTCACCAGCAAATACATTGTTCGGGATCGGGATCGGGATAACAAAAGTGGTGAATATGAGGGAGGATAGTATAGGATAGATGGAAATAATCGTGTAGAAGGAGAGATGGTTGATGTGTTTGTAATGTTAGGGTAATAATGTCGATGTTGTATGTTTTTGATGCGTGACTGAGTGTGTACCAGGTTGCCTGGCAATCGCTTTGGTGTTGCTTTATTTTACTTTACTTTATTTTGCTTTGTTTTATATTTTACAGCTTAGGAGCCTTTGTTTTCATATTTTTTGTACTTTGTACGATGTTTTCTCTTTCGAGGGGGGCGTTCGAGCCCTTGTTTTTTTTTTATTTCTTTGAAATATTTTTACTATTTCAGTAGTTAATGTTATTTTATGAGGTGCATTGTTCCCCAGTGTTATCCAATGCTTTATAATGTTTTAAAAGAAAATTAATTACAATTGGTGAAGTTCAGAAAATGTATTAAAATTTTAAGTAAGGCTGCTTTTTTATTTTATCTATAACTATATTTTAGCAACGTGATTTTTTGAAAGGGGGGAAATAGTTGAGAGTTAATTTTTAAAGTTATTATATTTGGCGAAGTTCAGAAAATTTATAAAAATTTAACGATGGCTGCTTTTTTGTAGATTTTTGATTTTAATCTTAGACTACAACCAGACTCAAGAAGAGGCAGATTTCAGAAGCAACTATAGTACTTAAGATTATAATCTGCAGGCTATTCTAGACTACTGCAGAGAATAAATGGTAATGAAATACATCTCTAAATGACATTCACAAGCTATGAAAATGCCTTTGACTCAGTAAACACCGATTCACTTCTAAGAGCACTAGAGAAACAAGGATTTTTAAAAGCTTACATTGAAATGCTTTCTTATATGTAAAGTCATGCAACATCTTCATTTAAGCTGCACTCAATCTGTAACAACCCCCTCCCCAACTCCTCAAAGTAAAACAAGGGCTCCCATGTCCCAAAGTGTTTACAACAGTGCTTGAGGAGATTTTCACAGAGTTTTGAAGCTCAAATAAATGGAAATCTTATATGTAGAGTCATGCAACATCTTCATTTAAGGTGCACTCAGTCTGTAATAAACATCATCCCCACAAGTAAAACGAGGGGTTTCATGTCCCAAAGTGTTTACCACAGTGCTTGAGGAGATTTTCAGCGTTTTGAAGCTCAAACAAAAGGAGATCAAAATTGATGAGGGATATTTAAGCCATCTTCGCTTTCCGGATAGGGTAGATTAAATTGCTTCAAATCCAGAAGGATGACCGTCACTGATAACAGAATTATCACAAGCAAGTCTCACAGTTAAGGATTGCAAACTAGTTTATGAGCTTATATATTTAGACTAATTAGAATTAGTGGTTCCTTTAAGGGGAGTGCGGTTTTGTGTTTCTCATACTCAATTAGCGAAATGGTTGTACATACGAGGGACAGTCAATAAGTTTTGCGAAACGGTAGGGCAAAACAGAGGAAGGGGGATGGCTGTTTGTGGGGGTGTTGGGGCAAGTTATGACAAGTCAGGACCTGCAGCCGCACGCTCATCGTTTGTGCACATCGTTACATAATAAACATAAATGAGGGGGGAGAACCTGCATTTTTAAGAAATATAGTTAAAAGAATGAGAGTGTTACTGGCATTTTGCAAAAGAAATCTTCTGAACAAATTGACTAAGTCAAAGAACTGCTCTAATTTTCATAATACGAGTATTTTTTAGCGTGAGAAATCCCTAATTCCGGCCATATTCTGCGTGAGTTTACCTCATTTTCTAAATATTTAATGGAATCAACACCTAACACACACTTTGCAAGATTGATTTGCAATCAATGTGATTTAAATCATGCAAAGATCTGACCTAAATATTGAAAGTGCTCTTAATTTATTTTGGTGCCATTACCATTTCTTCAACGCTGGCAAATACGAAAATACGAAATCTAAAAAATCTCGTAACATGGTTTCGCAAATAAATTTATCCTAACATTGTGGTTTCTTTCCTGCACACACACACACACACACACACACACACACACACATATATATATATATATATATATATATATATATATATATATATATATATATATGTATATATATATATATATATATATATATATATATATATATATATATATATATATATATATAGATATATATATATATATGAAAAATTATTGCAGTAACAATTGATTATGCGGTTAAAAGGCTATATTAGTGTGAGGGTATGGAACGTACATACTCGCATGCCGCCAGACAATCGTGGGAACGAAAGAAATTTGTCGTATAGGTTGACCTTCGTCTCCTCCCCCCCCTTCCCCCAACTGGCGACAGGAAGTCTGACGAAAGAAGGCCTATCTCACAGAGAAGCCTAAATTACATTTGCCTTCTTTATGATACCATGGAGATTGTCCAGAAGGCGCTGCGATAAGCGAGTTGTCGTAAATGGAATCTCTCTCCCGATTTCTCCCAATCCTCGGTATAAATAATAACGCCGTTAATCCCTCTAGAGCAGTGACCCAAACCAACTCGCGTAACGCGTAACTCTCACGTTGAACGAGAGTCGTTGCCGTAACGTATCGACTGTCAACACGCCGCTGAGATAACTTGGTCGCTGTCTCAAAGTGTTCCTGGAAGTAAATCCCTTCCCCGCAGAGTCTGTGACTAGAAGAATACGCTCTGTTGCTCAACGTAACTTGAGAAAGAAAAGGAACATCCAAATAGTTACTGGAAGTTATTATTTGTTAGTGTCACATCCAGTTAGGAGTGAACTAACCGGAACTGCAGCCAGCAGCCACGAACCCGTCGTCTTATCCCCCCCTCTTCCCGAGAACTCGTGTTAACACCACCCGAACCACCCCGTCTGGACCTGAGTTGTCGTCTCCCCAATCCATCACAATTAATGGTAATCTGTAAACCTAGTGTCCCTCTATTCTTAAATTACCTATTTAATTAACAGTGATTGATACTCCCATTGAGCCATTCTAAATCTAGACGCTTAACGTCAGTGTTTTATATTTAATCCTTAATTTTGCCCGTTTAACTATTGCTATTATTATACTTGTGTAAAGTAAAGTTTATTTTTTGTACGTGTGTTTATTTGTGGCTCCTCCATTTTGACGTACCCTTGGCAAGACTTTAATTAAGAATCCCTTCGGCTAATTTATTCAACCTGTATTATGCACTCTTAGAATTCAACAATCACAAACCTTCCCCCAGTAACAAGTGGGACTTTTATAGTGAGAATCCTGGCTACGGCACAACACGCCTCTAACTAGCTTTCGCACGTTCAGTAGGAATTAAAGCCTATATATATATATATATATATATATATATATATATATATATATATATATATATGATCGTAGATTGAGTCATAGGGTCAATACCATCGACTTAAACAAAAGCGGTGTGTCCAGATCAACGACTAGAATAATTATTGGACCAGACTATGAGCAATTCTACGACAATTAGACAGGCACAGTCTTCATCGAAGCCCTCGGAAGGAGCTCTTCTCACATACACGAGAAGGTTATACTTAAAAAAGGCGTTCTCTTAGATAGCCTAAAACCTATCTTTCGATTAGCCTCTTCAAGAGTCACCCTTACTTGTCGAAGAGAACGGAAAGTTTACTTTTATTTTTATTCCATCTCCGTGGCCACGCCTTTATAAATAAGAAAAATTATTGCAGTAACGCAATTGATTATACGGTTAAAAGGCTATTTTTGGCAAACACAGTCTTCCTCAAAGTGTTACCTTTTCGTGTATGTGAGAAGAGCTCCTCTCGAGGGCTTTGAAGAAGACTGTGTTTGCCAAAAATAGCCTTTTAACCGCATAATTAATTGCGTTACTGCACTATTTTTTCTTAATTTATAAGGTGTGGCGAAGATGGAGAATCAAACAAATTTTCCATTCTCTTCGAAAAGGAAGGGTGAAACTTAAAAATGCCAATCGAAAGATAATTGTCTTGGCTATCTGAGAGAACGCCTATTTTTAAGTGTTACCTTCCTCCTCGTGTATGTGACAAGAGCTACTTCCAAAGGCTTTGAGGAAGACTGTGTTTGCCATAAATTACAAATTACCCACATAATTAATTGCGTTACTTTTATATAATATATATATATATATATATATATATATATATATATATATATATATATATAAAGAAGAAGGAGCAAATGCAAGTTCTAACAACCACTACAGGGCTTTCGCCATATTTATTTTCTGCCTTTCAAAACAATTTTGAAGACAGAAATAAAGGTGCTGCAGAAACCTTGCATTGCAGACTATATTACAATATAGTACAAGAAAGAGAAAATTGACGCGAATGAGCAATGAGAAAAGAAACAGGAGTTTTTTAGAGGTAAGAGAAAGGGACATTAGAAGAAGACTAGAATCATAGAGAGCAGAGGGCGGCACAATGAAGGCAATCCCTTACCGAGAAGACAGAGATAACGCCAGGGGAAAAAAGTTTGAAATTCCTGGCCGGGACTCGAACCCGGGTCTGCTGATTGCCGGTCAGATGCTCTACCGCTGAGCTACCAGGCACAGTGACTCAACTTTGCACAAAGCGTTACCCCATCAAACCCAGTATCTCTCTAAGCTAGGAACCTCCAAGGAATTTTTATACCACATCTTCTTACCCGCTGACAATTTAAAGGCTCACCCCTAAGTCACATCCCCAAGATGTGGTATAAAAATTCCTCAATAGTTGGAAAGTTGCTCGAAACGATCATTAGAGACAAGCTATTAGAGTTCCTCGAAAACAATAACCTTATACGTGATAGCCAGCATGGTTTTAGGTCTAAGAGATCGTGCTTAACAAATCTAATTGACTTTTACCATAACCTTTTCAACCTATATAACGATACTAATTCATTAGATATAATTTACCTAGATTTCAAAAAGGCATTTGACAAAATTTCCCATCAGAAACTCATGAACAAAGTGCGTACGCTAGGAATTAACGGTAATATATACGGATGGATTAGTAGCTGGTTAAAAAACAGGAAGCAGAGAGTGATAATAAATGGCGTGGAATCGGACTGGGTATCTGTTACCAGCGGTGTTCCCCAGGGATCAGTCCTGGGGCCTATTTTATTTACTATATACATCAATGACATAGACGTTGGGATAAATAATATCATATCTAAATTTGCAGATGACACGAAAATAGGTAACTCAGTATTATGCGAAGAGGACAGGGCTAGCCTGCAAGCTGATATAAATAAAATTACCGAATGGTCTGAGAAATGGCAAATGCCATTTAATATCGACAAATGCCAAATCCTTCAGTGCGGAACAAAAAACAAAAAATACACCTATACAATGCAAGGCGGCTTAATAAACACAACCCCGCAGGTTAAAGATTTAGGAGTAATAATGACAGAAAACTTAAAAACATCAAACCAATGCGCAGCTGCTGCAAACAAAGCTAACACAGCACTAGGATTTATAAAAAGAAACTTTACTTATAAAAGCGAGGAGATAATTATGCCACTATATAAAAGTATTGTCAGGCCCCATCTCGAATACGCTGTACAGTTCTGGGCCCCTTACTTAATAAAAGACATCGATAAATTAGAAGCTGTACAACACAGAGAGACAAAACTTATCCCGTCAGTACGTAACAAACCTTACCACGAGAGGCTAAAAAAACTCAATCTATTTTCCGTCAGAAAACGAAGACTAAGGGGGCAGCTTATAGAGTGCTTCAAAATACTTAAAGGATTTAACAACGTTAATGCCAATAACTTGTTCACACTGACAGGGGAGTGTCCCACCCGTGGACATGATTCAAAACTTCAGGGTAAAAGAGCCACTATGGATGTAATAAAGAACTTCTTCACTTACTCGATTATTAATGATTGGAATAATTTGCCAAACGAGGTAGTGGATAGCAGCACTATAGATTCATTTAAAATGAGATTAGACAAACACTTAACAAATATTGGAATTGTTTAGCATAAGCTACAAAATAAAATAATATTACAAAAATATAACTCTTTCAGGTTTATGTAAGTGGTTTTCATATTCATTTCATTTAATTACTATTCAATGCAAATTTCCTTCAGGTACTGTCTTCTTACACCTGCAAGGTACTTTTCCCAAATTATTTCATGTACGGCTTTTGCCAGAGGGAGTGGAGGGTGGGGAGAGCCTAAAACTTTTCTATCCTTTACTTCTACTATTCTATGTGTAAGTGGCAGTAGATTTAAGGCCAGATCACCTTAGTCTGGGCCGTAAGGCCCGTGTGATCTGTGTATCTATGTAACTCTATGTAACTCTCTCTCTCTCTCTCTCTCTCTCTCTCTCTCTCTTTGCGTTCCTTGCTTTACTAAATAAATATACATTGTCCAAAAGTCTAAAACACCCTTCATACATTTATTATATATTTAACATATTTCTTCAAACTTTCTAGAATTTATCATATTATTCAAAAATATGTTAATAATATGTATTTTGCTAATATGTTTGAATACTTTGTTAATGTTTTAATTTCTAAGTATTTTACTAAGTGGTGTGCAATTAATAAAATTGTATGTTTTCTAAAATCAGAATTTAACCAATATTTCTTAGGTTACAGCTTAAATTTAGAACTAGTGTGTATTCACTATTGTTTTAAATAAGTAATAGTACTAAAGCTCAAGAACTTACAAGAGCACAGGAAACGCAAATCCAATTTTCCATAGTTAAGGGTTATCACAAGTAGAAATTGCCTAAAAAAATTAAAATATTTAATATATTCTGTACAAACTACTATAAAATGATATCAAGTAACCAATAATTTTGCATCAAGAAAGATTTATCATTCAGGCTTCACTGCAGAATTTCAAATAAATATCTTTTTAACTTACTGGGGAGTTCATTGAAGCTTCCTGTTCAAAAGTATTATCCAGAACAGTTAGAAGAATACATAAAGATCATGGGCTAAAACGATCCATGTGAGGTCAAGAGATAAGCCCCTCTTCAGTGGATACATGAAAAATGGTCTAATGTTATATGGGTAGATGAAAGTAAATATTAGATATGTGATGAGGGCTATTCTATTGTTGTTTTTTCATGAATTTATGTAATTCCTTTTAAATATATCTTGGAATAAAATTATTTAAAAACGAAGCATTTTGTAAAAGTTTTGCAGATTTTCAGCACTAGTGGGGCTACTTTTGTAAGACGAAGAGTTGTAGAGGCATTTCACTCTGCCTGTATCGTACTAACTGTGAAGCATGGGTGAGGTTATATAATGGAATGGGGTTGCGTGTCTTTATCAGGGCCAGGTAAGATGTTTTTAGGCCAGGAAAGAATGAACTCCACAACTTATACAATCATGTTCTCATTAGTTTGAGGGACATCTATCCAAAAATTGCATCCATAACACCAAAAAATGCAGTTATATTTCATTATGACAATGCCTCTTGGCATACGAGTACATTCAACCACACCAAGAATTGGTTTGGATAAATTAGTATCATTGCCATGGAGTGGCCACCACAGAACACAGAGATAAATTCGATATAAAACTTGTAGGGAGTGTTTCAAAAAACAATAAAAAGTGCCAAAAATACAAATAAAACAGAACTGTATGGAAAATTATAAGCTGAATGGAGAAAGATGGCGTCATAAATTTGGGAAAATTTGGTGAAATCCATACCACGAACAATTATGGCTGTGATTAAAATAAAAGTGGGTATACTAAGTATTAAAATAATAATAATAATAATAATATATATATATATATATATATATATATATATATATATATATA